>BMAO01016856.1:0-350937 GCA_019973975.1 Trichonephila clavata | reverse complement strand
CCACGCATGGACGTCGGCAAAATTAGGGTTCGCGAGCCTCCTTTTTCCCAGTCAAGAAAACGTTAAATTACATAAAAAAGCCGAATTATAGTTAAACTAATGTATGAGTAAAGGATTTATTGCTAATCAAATGATGACAAAATTTACACAAATAGAAATTAAAATAGACGAACTGAATAACTAAATTTTAAATAATTAAAAACTTTGCGAGGCCCCCTCAAGCGCGAGGCTTCCCGATATTTATTAAGGTGATATGGTACCCTAAAAATCATTAAACTGTCGAATTTTTTTATTGGCTTATTTGATACCCCGAATCTTTATAAATATGCCTGCAAAATTTCAAAGCTTTACCTGCATTTTTCATAAAGTAATGGAGCAATGTTTGATGCTAAACAGCAACTACCACACCTACATTTCAGATTATCTGCTAGAAAAGAGCCTGATAAAAACTGAATTAATTATTTTTCTAATGCGCATCAATGAGATTGACATTATACAAGCAGTAATAAATCATTTTAAGAAAGAATTGTGCAATTCATGCAAAAATTCTAGTTTGTGAATTATTTACTGGGGGGGGGGGGAGATCAAATGGATTTGGTCAAGATTTAAAAGGTGTGCGTGCTTTTTATGATATTATTATGAATGAAATTAAAACTTCAAAACAGATACTCCCAAAGCACAAATACTAAATCTCATTTTGATAACTCAGGTAATTAAAAATCTAATTCGCAAGAATAGAAAAACTCCCCGATTTTTATATATTGTTTTTGGTGATATATATATATCCCATGTGTGCGAGATTCAACACTTTTATTATTAAAATATTTTAAGATATTTATTTAAAGAAATGCACATATACGGTTCTTAGATTTTATGTATTTTACCTATAAATTGTTATTTGATTTTGCTTTATTTCGTGAACAATATTTGCCGTGCGAAGGCTTTTAAAATCATGGAAATAAAAAATAAAGGCATAAACATCTTTTGTACATGTGCATTAGCTCTGAGCGTGGAATTAGCTCTGAAGTGTGTGTATTTATTTATTTTTTATAATTATTAAGATAAAGTTTTATGAAATATTGATCTTTCATTCGTTTTTTTCTATATATTTATTATGGCAGTATACTGTTTAATTGTTCTACATTTGTGCAATTTTTTATGGTAAGTAGTTTTAAATAAGCTAATTAACATTTCATAAAAGTTTCAGACTATTCGATGAATATTATATCATGCTATTCATGGAATGAAAACTTCAAACTCATATTTCTCCATGCTGAGAATTTTTGTACATTTACTGTTATTCAAAACCTTATAAGGCTTTTTGATAATTGAAGTATGGGTTTGAAATTTTTTATACATGTTCTGAAATGTATGTTTTGTAAAACTGTGCATGTAATTAGCTCTAACATGTTTAGTACTTTTTCTAAAAAATTTCAAAATCAAAATTAATGTTTTTTGGGAATTTTTGGAAGTTTAACTATAAAAAATTAATAAAAAATTAAAGAGCAGCAGCAGAAAAAAACCCATGCACAGTTTTATGTAGTATATTATAAGGTACTTGGAAAAAAATTTTGAAAAGAAAAGAGCCATATTTAAAAAAAAGCTTTAGGGATTTAAAAAATGCTTAAAAAAGGTAAAAAAAAATTTAATTTTACAAACATTTTGCAATGGAATTATTATTAAATATTAACCTTTATAAAATGCAATTAAAACCAAATATCAAATATTAAAAGTAAAAAAGATTGTGAAGATGGTACCATATCGCCTTAAGAGCGTATGTAAGTTAACAGTATTTAAAATTGAATGATTAGGTCTTGAAGCAACACAGGTTCCTAATTTCATGGTATTCAATGCATTGTTTTTTATATAATTGAGCATATTTAATAAATATCTTTTATTTAATGTTAATTGAAGAATTTAATTTAATTATTAGGAAGCCAAAAGTACCGAGAAACTTCGGATATTTATCGAAAAAATTCTAACAAATAATTAATTTTATTGTTGCAATGAACATAAAATCATTTCGCTGAAACAATGTTTTTTTCCCCTTCTTTCTTTTTAAACCTAGAAACGATTTATAAAGGTCTATATTTTGTTTTTATAAATGTTAAGCTTAGGGTACATAGTGATCTCAGTAAGGAAGTTTATAATTTGTTTTTTTAGGCCAAATCTTATCAGGTATATATATATGTGCTGACAATGTTTTAAATTGATCGATTGGGTCATGGAGCAACACAGGTTTCTAATTTTACTAATTTCATGGTATTCAATTGTTATTTTATGCATTTTTTATACTAAGCAAATTTTTTAAACATTTCTTTATTTTATTGCTGATCAATTAACTGTGTGTGAATCCCAATAGTTAGATATTAAAAAAAACCCGAAATTTCGGAGATATTTTAATAAATAAGGTATTGTTTGAATTCTTTCTTATAATCATCAGACAAATCTTTGAAAAACATGCCCAGCCTTTCCAAAATTTTTATTAAATCCCGTCAGAATTTATTAAAAAATGTACAACTCTTTCTAATATGAGATTGTTGTGATCGTTCCTGAGTTTCTCTCAATTTACTATCAAGCAAATTTTGTCTTGTTACACACATCCGAGCCTGTTTTAATAAATGCATTTCTTTCATTCATCTCACAATAATTTAAATATATCATTAGAATACTAAAGTATATTATTGCGAGTCTTTTATTTTGCAGCAATATCTTCTTAAATTTCAAATAAAACCCTTCCAAGATTAATAGTTCTACGGAATTTCACCATTTTACTAAAATTAAATATTAGTATAATAATATAAAATTATTTTAATACATTTTTTTAAAAATCAGAACGATGTGATTGTCAAAAAGATCACCAAAGAAAAATAGAAGTCTTTATGCAAGTTTGAATAAGTAATAGTAGCAATTGAGACAGAGACATTAACAAACTTTTTTACGAGGTCCAATAAAAAGCTATCTTTCTATTTTAATGCGACTGATTTAATCTATCGATGTAAGATCGCTATTTGTTATGTGAAGGCTCAATTCATCAATTAGCTGAAGGTTTTATATATTTTGAAGACTTTCAGAAAGTTCGCACATCTGGAAAATTATTTTTAAATAGTAATACAAAAGTATAAATCGCGAAAATATTGAAGTATTAATAGTATTTAAAAAAAATTAATATTTGTTAAGCTGAGTATCAAGCATTATAAAAATAACTAGCAAAACGATGAACTAAGTTATATTTTTATCTGAAAACCCTCTTAGGATTCTAGTATAACTTATGTGGTTGAAGGAAACGATTTTGATGAACTTAGCTACAACAGAATCATTTATTATGGAAAGTAGCAAAGAAATAATTGACTTACATAATATTTCTAGGATTTCAAAACTGAATGAATACTTTATACCTTTTTTTAAAAAAAGAAATACAGTTTCCTAATTTTCTTTACAAAACATGTACTGTTAAACGTTTTTTTCTTAAATGTATTTATGTTGCATGTAAATGTTAAAATTTTAATATAAATAACTATGCAGCTAATGATTGTTTACTTATGAAACTTGTAAAAATTATGAAAAATCAACTATACAAGGTTTTTCGATTTAAGACAAATTTATTACTTGTACCGCTTTGACATAAGATGGAATGCACCACTCTTTAAGCTACTTTACTGCACAAACCATTGTATTTTTCAAATGGTTTTGGATTATACCTACTGTATTAAAAAGTGTTGTGTAACTAATATTGTTGACAGTCTTAAAAAAAGTAGACAATTGATTGCTTTTAAAACTAAATAAAATATTAACTTGTATTGCATTTCCCATCATATAAATATTACTTACTATAATTAATTACATTACACAATCTTTAATGCTTTAGAAAGTCTTTCACAACTGTGATGCAATTATAATGTATATGTCACCACAGCTGAAAATCCCATCTAGCACTTTTTAAGATCAAAAAGTCATTCAAGACTTCCAGAGATGTAAGAATATTTACTTCATTCATCTGGTTGATACACAGAACACATAAAAAGCAACCTGAAAAAACTATAACTATTTAAAGTATTTATAAAACAATAGTATATCAAAAACTGGTCCATTACTGGACAAAAAAATAAATAAATCCTTATCTATACCATAAAAAAGACAATCACATTATATCATTACTTTCACTACCACTTTCCTCATCACCCATGAAATGTAACATATGGATGAAATACCTGTTTCTATATAAGCAAGGCAGATTTTCAAGGTCTATTCCTGTATAACAAACAGCACAAATATTATCAAAATGATGAATAATTTATTATTAAGAATTATTTACACGTAAGTTAAAACATATTACTTACTTTAGTATATAGTTTTGCTTGTATTGATAGCAAGCATTAACATCACCTGATTCTATATATTTTATATTAAAACACTTACCTGCAAAAAGTATACGTATTTTCTAAAAAAAAAAAAAAAAAATTATTAAGTAATGATATAAAAAAAAATAAAAAAAAAAAAACTGCAATAATTCTATCCTGCATATTTTAAATATATTCTAAAACGTCATAAAGATTGAGTAATAATCGAACCATACCAGAAACGTTCAGTGCAATATATCAAACTAAAACTCAAACAACAAAAAATAAATATTATATAAAACCAATCATTCGTTACCTGTCCATTTTTTAAAACAGTATATTTTATTTTTCTAGGTTCTTTTTGTTTTTTTGTAGATGCTATTTAATTTTAGTGTATAAAGAAAGCAGATAAAAGCTCAAAAGGCAATAATGGAAGAGAGGAATTGTGTCGCGTTTAATTCCTGGATTTGAGAAACAGTGTTGTGGTCCAAAGTCTAATCCAATTTCGTTTTTAACAGATGTTGAAAGCTAAAAGAATAAACCTTATTAGTAAAGCAGTGGTTTGGAACTGCTCATTATATGTTGATTACAGTTTTTTGATATTATATTACTTTTTTTTATGATTAATCTGTTTTCATTTAGGTTAAACCTCCATTGGAAGTTTTTAAATCAAAAAGGTCACCGCGAGATAAAATAATCCAATAACTATTATAATCTGCATGCACTGAATTAAGCCTTTTCAAAATTCTCCACCTTTGATGGAAGAGATAATATTGCGATAACGCGTCTGAAAAAGGGAGAAAACTCTCCGAAAAAGTATTGTTTTGGACAAAATTCCATCTAAATTTTTTAAGCACTGTACTTTAGAACAGAAGTTTTTAAATTGTGGTCCGTAGATTCTTAGGGTCCGAGTGCCTCTTTAAGGGGTCCACGAAAAAATGTCATGTAATGTTAAGATTTCCCTCTTTTACTGATTCTAAAAGGCCTCGTGGAAAATCTGAAAGATGGGCATCCAAGATTAGATAACTAAATTGCCCTCATTGTCAGTGAAAAACAAACTATAATATGTATTTCGATCAAGAATATTAATGAAGTTTTTTTATTGTTTACAGCTACATAGCCACTACTTCAAACTAATATTTTTATTTAGACTTTTACTGTTCGCTTAAAGGGAAAAAGTGTTAAAAAGTCTGTAACGTAGTAGAGGCAGTTTTAGGATTATTGAGGAATCTTCAAATCACTCAACCAATTGTTGGGAGCCAGGAAGGGGTGTTCAAAATTTTAGGGGTCTGCGATGTCTTGCTGATATATAACAGGGACAGAGAGGCAATCGATAGTTTGAGATCCGCTGCTTTACAGTGTTTAATATTTGCATTATATACTGAATGAACAAATAGATGTTCAGAATAAAAGTTGATACATTATTTTCCAAAGACTCGTCACTCGATATTATTGTGAATTGTGTCTTTAATTTAAAAATGACAGTTTCGTAGAGGATTGTGAATTTGAATAGCAGAGCATCATTAACGCCTTCCGAGAAAATATGCTTTATAAATTACACTACAAATATTAGCCTTTATCGATGTTTTAAATATACGATTAAAAATGGATAACCTATAAATGTGTTGTTTTAAACAAAAAATTTAAATAACCAGAAAAAAATTGAATTTAACACTGTAGAGCTAGTATAGTGCAGAAATAATTTCTCAAGTTCCACGAAAAATATGTTTTGTTTTATATGCAATTCCGGAATACTTTTTACAAATAATAATTGATGACTGATTCTGATACTAGATAGAGAGATTTATATATTAAATACCTGAATTTTTAAGTATTATAAACCATTTTTAGGTAATGTACTTTTTAAAAATTAATTTCTTCCTTCAACTGATATGTTTGTAAATAAACCTTTCTTTTCTTTGCGACAGAATTTTATAAAATAACTAAAATTGATAAAGGGCGCCATCTATTGAAAAGAAATGCAACGATTTTAATAATTTGCTTTCTGGGTTCTATTTATTTTTGTATATGAAACCAAGAAATATAAGGGGAAAAAATTAAGTCAATTCCTACTTAAGTCAACAAAGAAAATTTTTATTTTAATTATTTTTTATTAAATAATTAAAATTAATATATAAATTTGTACAGACATATGACAGAATCACAATATTATGTGACAAACACCTTTTAAATTAACATTATAAAATTTTTTTAACCACATTACATTTGTAATTACTTTTTGAATAGAAGTTGAGTAAAATAGGTAAGAATTTATCTTAAAGCAGTGTAAAAGGAATTCTAACGTCTGACTAGCACACGATTATTCAAGTTAAGTTTAATCTACATGACAAATTTTTCAAAAGCTGTTTTATAAAAGGGTGCTGTTATCTACAGGAACAATATCGACTGAACTATATCTCTTAAGCTATAATTAATTAGTTAAATTCAACTTATATATTATATTTGAAAGAAATGTATGAATATCAAGTGTCATTCACTACAAATTCAAAAAAAGTATTTGAACTTGAATGAATAAATAAAAAGTATTTTATTAACGATTGAAAATTTGAACAAGATACATATATGCGGAGAGCGTGAACTAAGTAGGAATTGAATAAAAGTCTAACCTAATTAATACCTAATGCATGTAATTCGATCTCTGGAACATTTAAGCATGCTTGAAATGAAATTTTGTGTTTTGATTACAGAATCAAATAAAGAACTACATTTGATTGTAAAAAAAAATAAAGATATATTTGCATTCATTGTTATTAAGTATAAACTGCTATTAAATTAAGAATTATCTGGACTATGTTACTTCAGGCGTATCAAAAATTTAATAGAAAAACATGTGAGAACATTTTCAAATCAGGTGATGGGGCACAAATATCCCGGGTTGGGTTCGAACCTCAAGATAACGAAAAGATACCAATCAGCCCTCTACATAAGTCAGGTGTCATAACCCATGTACAAAGCTGAGTGATCACATACGATAACATATAAAAGCTTAAGTCCTGCACTCAAGGTCAAAGGGAAAGGGTCAAACCGTATGCATATTTGTCGGTAGGGAACAGTGCCGATCCTTACAGGTGTGCACAGCATGCGGTTATCTAAAAGAAGGGGTGGCTGATGGCCATGAATTTATAAAAATATAGCTTATAAGAGTAAATATGCAAAATTTCAAAAAGTTATTGAAATTACAAAATGTCCCCATTTTCCGATAACATAGCAAAGTTTAAGAAAAGTAGAATGTTAGAGCCCATGTGTTGGCTCATTGTCAATGTGTACTCTTTATACACACCCTTCATTTGGTAGCAAAATTCGTTGCAAAGCAAGCAATACCTCAAGATTTTTTTTGTTTGCTTGTGAGTGGTACTGGTGGCACACTTTGAATCAATGCTGAACAAAGGAATGCTCAAAAATGATTTTCGCCAAAGTTGCTTTACGAAATTATTTAATAGGGTTAATATTTCTTAAGACGTAGGAGTGTTTTTATTCAATATGCCTTTGGGGGGAATTAAAAATTTTAAGGTATGTGTCTACCTTCGGAGCACTTTTTTTGAAATATATAAATTTTCAACTAAATAAACTTTTATTTGAAATGGCACATAAAGGTAGGAATCTTTTGGAATCTTAAATGTATGGGCTATAAGATAAAAGCATAAAATCAATTTCGAAAAATTTCCCCAAAGCGACGAATTTTGGGTAGTCACATACGTTAAACAATACAGCCTTACAGTTTAGAATATCAAAAAACACCTTAAACAATACAGCCTTACAGTTTAGAAAATCAAAATAGAGGAAATAAGTGATTTTTGTGAATATTTGCATTTTTATTAAGGATTTACTTTTTACTCTTATACAACTAAATGAGTTTATAACACCAATGTTAAGATTTAGTCAAAATAGGAGAAATTCTCTGAGGGGCGGCACATTAAAGCTATGGGTGAAAAACTTGACGAGTCTTCAGACTACTCTTCTCTTCCATACAGAAATGAGATGGCTAACTCACTTATTCAAACTTAGGCAAGAAGTACAGGGTTTTTTTTAAGGATAATCCTTTTGATGTTTCGTTGAAATTGTATGATTTTAACTAGTTCCTTGACGCTTGCGTACTTATCCGATACTTTTGTTGCAGCAGAAAGTCGGTTTAGTCCAGTGTTGTGCACGGGCATTTTTTTTTTACGAGTACTCGTCCTTTTAAATGATTGTATTGTCCACAAATGCTTAAAAATCACAAATAAGAAGCTCCAAACAATTTTATAAGTACATAAAAGGAATTCTAAAATTATATTCTTCTCTAGAACAAAATAAATCTTGTAACTTTATATAAAAAAAATTTTTCCCAACATTTTAGTAAATTATGGAAGAATTTATGGAAAATTTTCAAACACCAAAAATTTTAGAGATATGTAAAATTGAAATATTTCAAAAATTGCAAACAAGTCTTAAGAATCTAATAACCAGTGGCGCCTAAAGACCTCTTTCACCCAGGGGGAGAGTATTTTAAAAATTACATAATTGAAAGCGCCAAGGTGTAATCTAAGCTAAAAATTAAAAATGTGTTGCTCCATTGATGGGAGAAGATGTCAGAGCCTCCTCTTACTTCTGTTTGCCAATATTAACAATATAACAGTTAACCCTGAAAGTGGCTTAATTAAGAATAATAGAGTCCTTGCAAAGTCTTTAGCCCTAAGTTGTCTCTGGTGTTAGTGAGGCTTTGGGCCTCATGGAGTCCTGGACCCTCCACTCAATTCTGACTAACAGCCGATCAACACTTAATTCTTCCTCTTATGATATATTTCGAAGTTAGTAAACATTCTGAAATCTAAGCCATTTCTTTTATTATTCGAACGTAATCGTCTAGATAACTGAAACGCAATATACCAATATTTAAAAAAAATAAAACTCATATTGATTCTTAAGTTTTATTTTAAATAAGATTTTTTAAGTACTTTCAAAACCTGCAAATGAATCTCTGCAATCAATTTAAAAATACTTCCGAATCCACGATGTAAATAAACAACAGGGAGTATTTTCCCATCTTTTCGTTTCTTAAAAATGTTTTTATAGAATACTAATAAGTAAAATGATCTAGATTAGACATTCAATCAGTTAGCAAGGCATTCCCGAGTTAAAAATAGAAAATAGACTTGAGGCTTGAAGTTAAAAAAACAATAAACAGTCTAAAAATTACTCTGAAATATTGTAATAAAAAGTTAAAATATAAAATAAGTAGAGAAATAAACTTATACAATTTGATGTTTCTTTTAATCATAGTCCATCCTTATAAGCAAATAAAAATGTAGAAATTGATATACTTCCACAAAATTATGACAAGTCATCAACATTCGGATCTTGATGATCCAAAATTCAATCATTTGGTTGGTTTCACTTCACATTGTTCTAGAGCTACATTAGGCTTTCGTTCGATGGAAGTCATCTAAGCTTTTAACTCTCTCTAGGGATAATAGCCTTTGTCATTCCACATCCCACAAAAAATAGTAACTGTAACTGTAACCTCTCTCTAAAAAACTGCATTAAGAATTTGAGCCTAGTTAAATTTTACGAGCTGCAACCTTCCTTGTTCCAAACGACAGTTGTCTAACGCGTACAAAGTCATGAGATTCGTAACTATATGTCATTAAAGACTTATCATGCAGAGGGGCTAATGCAACTTAATTCTGTCGTGGCTCAAGGTGTTGTAGTTTGGAGAGATGGTGCCTGTTCAGGTGTCATCCTCGTCACTTGACCATAGTTCGAAATTACGAGATCCGTTACCAATAGCCCTAATGTTGTTTTAGTGTACCACGTTAATAAACACCCACTTATTATACTATGAGTATTCACGTTAAATATAGTAATAGATGCACATTGATTTGAAATTAGACTTAAAAGCCATCGCGTGATGTTGAAATTAATGCTAACGTTTTATTGTTATAGTCACACAGTAAGTCAAATGACGAAAGTGATACTGAGCTGGCACCTCATATTGCAAGCATCTACACCATGGTAACATGATGATTTTGAGTCACAACACTTTTAAAATGCCTCAAACCATCTAAAAGAAGAGATTTTAATGGACTTAGGATTCGATCCCTCAATTCGGAAAGAATAACACTGCCGACAAACCCTTCACTTGACCACTTGGCAACCTAGTTGTTGCTTAGAGTGTCATTTTTGTCACATGTCTCGTGACCACGGTAGCCTGGTGGTCAGGATCAAAGACTTGTGATTGACGTAATCGAGTCGTGGATTCGAGTTCCGATACTACTGAAGATCCACAATGTAACAGAATTAATGCACGTTAAATCTGTGTGTCTTGGCACAAAATCTTCATGTTGGAGTGGTGTGGAAAGAGTGGGATGATAGCTTAGATGTCATTGTCCTTTGACCGTAGTTCAAAATGGCGAGATTCTGTCCTCAATAATCCTTATATTACTTCATAGGGTGAAGTAAATTAAAATTAAATCTCTCAAATTAGAACAAATTCTACAGCCTTCCGTTTTAGCCTCAAATTACAAAATTTCCTAAATAAAAAAAAAAGAAGAAGCCGTGTCAGAATATAGTTGAAAATCTCATTAAAAAAAAAGAACTTTTTTTAAAAAAAGAAATATTTTTGAGCTGATAATAAACTCTGTAAAATGTACAAAATCTCTAACATATAAATCTCTTTAAATGCACTAAAAATATTTTAAGACTGTTCTAAAATTGCTCGTGTAAAATAGCGTGAAACTTATGTTAAGAATGTATTTTTGGGTTCAATCACTTCAAAGGTCTTTTTGTCTAAACCTTTTATAAGCTTCCCTTGTATGTAATGGAATCTTTAAACTCGATTTTTACCCACTTTATAAGGTCAGATTAATTCGAAAATTTGCTCACTTGTCCTAAACCGATGACAATACAATAATTTAATAATTTTGTTTCATTGTCCTGATCAGAATCATCAGGATTAATGATTTCCCCTTTTCAGATCACTCGCATCTAAAGACTAATTTCAGATCCTATTTCTAGATTTGGCGACTAAAAGATTAAGTTACAACTTAGTTGATTAACAATAAAAGGCGTTCCTTAGTTTTTTTAAACTGTAAAATTTTTACAAATAAATAAAAACCACACACTCCACTCGCAACATTTCCAATACTTGTTTCCGTAGTTGCGTAGCCAAAAGGATGAAGGTCTAGTAAATAACTGACTTATGCAATTATTTTTCCATACAACTATCTTGGTACATTTCGAAAAGTCTTCAACTTCCATAAATGAAGTTCTCCCCGATTTTCTTGCAGATGGTTTCTATTGGCTGTGTGTGTGTGTTGCCTCTCAAGGACGTGCCTTGGCGATAAACTTTCAACTAGGTTTAGAAGATTTGACGATAGAAAAGGGGAAAAAACTTTAATATTGCAGTTCTCTCTTCTTAATTACCGGTGTGTCGCTGATACACCAAATCTGGATACTTTTCAGCACAGCTTCTAATGTGATTATATAAAAATAAACAAAAGTTGATGATAACCAAATTTCATAAGCATTGTCAGTTTCTATGACTCTTGGCAGGACCTAAGGAGCATGCGCATATAGATAAGAACTAACCTGTTACATGCACGTGCTTTTGTTTTAACATTTTCAATGTTCGAAAGTGATGTGCGGAGGCAATTTATTAATTAAAGTGAAATTGTTTTCCCATCTTATGGGTTTCCGATAGCTGCATTATGTGCCCGGTCGCCAACCGAGTGATTTCTTCTGTTTTCCTTTAAATACAATATATTATACACGTTTTCTTTCTGTTTAAAAATTTATTCATATTTATGGCATACAGTTGAATAACTTGTTTTTAACTTTTGTCACTGTTATGAATTTTCTGCATACATTTTTTTTAATGTTTGTTTCATTTGATTGTTTGGTTTGCAATTCTGATGTTATCTCGGCATATTTTAAATGCACTTTAAAATAAAATGCAATATTCAGAAAAAAGAATTTTATGATTTATGAATGCATTCTGAATAAATTTTTAATCTATAGGGGGAGCATATTTTAAGTGAATTGATAACAACCCATGACAAGTTTTAAAAATGATTTTATTAAAAAATTCCTAAAAATGAGTCAGTTTTAATATTTAATGTATTGATATATATATATTTTTATTCTTGAGTTTTAACCACTTAAACTTACTATGTCTTAATTTTGCTTTTGAAATGAATAGAATTAAAAACAGTTTAACTGTTTGTAAAGGAATCAAAATTCAGTAGTGGTGTTATTTTTTTTTAAAGAAGGCACCATCTTTTTGAGATATAACTTAAATTATTGTCACACATCGGTAAGCTAAGAAAAACTTTCTGTGAAGAAAAACCATATAAAAAGTTTGCTTATCCAGAGATAATACATCTAAATTATATAATCTCTACTAAATATCAGGTTATTCATATGTATATCAACAATTTGGCACGTTTCTAACATGACTAATTTTTCATTGTATTTATGAAATCTGTGCTATTACAATTTTGTAATTATTGGTATGTTTTAATCCTATTTTTTTTCGCAGCATTAATCATTTTCCTTCACATTGAGTTGTTTGATGAAGATAACCGTGCCTGGAAGCATGTAGAACTTGTTTTAAAGCAAACTGAACATTATTTATGCTAAAGAAAAGTATCAAGAGAATAGTTCTTAATTTAATTAGCAAATTACCTAAGGAATTAGGGTTATATTTTCTGAAGAAGTTGATGGATTAACAATTAGCTTTATTCATTGATTTAAACATAAGGTTCATTTTATTAAGTGAAATTTTGCTTATAAATATTGTACATAATTTCAATATTGCCCTCTAATTCATTGTTTGATAGGCGTGTCATGTTTATTCAGTCATATATCTTTATCTCAATGTATCTAAAATATTACTGACCAAAAGTTAAAAAATCAAGTGTCACTTTATTTTAGGGAAGTTTGTAAAATTCATATGAAACTAAAATTATGTATTTAATAAGTTCATAATATATTATTACTGTGATAAGAAATTAATAGCAAATATGTTATTTTGTCATAGATTATGTAATAAAATTGGAGGCTTTATTTTAAATTAAAATAAAAAAAATTTAAAGAAAGAAAAAGGGAACAGCCTTTTGTATTTGAATATCTAGCTGTCATAGACCGATGCTAGTCATACCTAGGTCTGGTGTAGGCTTAAAAAATTTATGTGGAAAAAGTCATGATGAGATTATGCCAAACAAGACTGTAAGTAAAAATTAATCCTGCTTGTGAAGTAGAAATTTTTACATTAAATATGTTTTTAAAATATTTGAAGCATTATCTACCTCTCAAGGGGCTCATCTTCTTTAGATGGGTACGGGTGTCACAATCCCCAGGTGCCTTAGTGATCTTTTTCTTTTTCCAAGGGGTTTACTGTCTTTGGTAAACACGGGTTCCACAACCCTGGAGTACCCTAGTGATCCTTCTCTATTTTCGACCCTCTTTCTTGTCATCAAATTTCCTCTTCTTTTTATGTTTTGAAAACAGTTGTATGTAATTAAATTTAACTGCTGTGTAAATAATTTTTAGTTAATGTTCTCTACAACATATTCAGCAATACCCACAAATACAATGTGAATCTCTGTTACCTATTCTTAATTCCACTGCTACTACCAATAATATTTTACACATCTCGGTTTCATCTTTACCACTACTGAAGAACGCTTATTTCCTTCCACTTCTGAAAAATTTGCTGCTCTATCAACTGACATTCAGGCATCTGTTTCCTTACCAAAGACTGCCTCTACTACATCTAAGTGAACCTTCTAATACATCTAAAATTCCAAAGAGTTTGAAACAAAAATTAAGAAATAAAAGAAAGCGTTCAAAAGAACAGAAAACCATGATTGAAATAAAAAGGTAACCTCGCAAGCCCGAGAAAAGTTTTGTTCACTACACATCAGAAGAGGAGGATATGATTTTGTATGATGTAGATGAAAAATTAATGGATGGTCACGTACAGAGTGGTTTATCGCAATTCATGACCCCTATTAAAAATAGAAAAAATTAATAAAAATTTGTTTTAAATTTCTTTGTAAGTAACGTGTTCTGATTTAATGTAATATTTTACATGATTTTTGATGTTTTTAATTTTACTTTATTAAAGTGCTAGATAGATAGATATTGTAACAATTTTTTAAAGGAATTTTTAAGACTACTTTAATGAATTTTATAGCTATTAGATATATACCTTATTCATGTCATTATTTTAAATTTTTAACTGTGTTTTTTAAATTTTATGGATATTAAATCACATGTGTGGTGCAGTTTAGCTGAAATCGGCTCTTGCACCAGTAAACCTTACACAATCACTTAACCGTCTAAACAGTTGTGAACAAATATGTAAATGAATTGCCTCAAACTGTCGATCCAAATGGCCATTCAGAATTGAATACTCAAAGACCTGTGTGTATATAATAAATATTCACAATAGGGATAAAAAATGTATTGCTTTTGGGTGATAGATTGTTACTAATTATGATTACTAACTACAGAAGCCGCCCATCCGGTAAAGCGGTTAGTGAGGCTGACTGCTGTGCTATAGGGCTTGTGTTCAAATTCTGAGGAAAGCAGGTATATTTGTAAATGCATAGTGCCTGTGTGGCATGGGGCACTCTAACTGTTCATTGAACCAAAAGTCCTTTTGTATGGTTGGTGGAAAAAGGTGGGAGACCCCACCTCAGGTTCTCCCAGCCTTGGCACGCTGGGTGGGGCAATTCCAATTTCATTATTGCCACACCCTTAATGCAGAAAGCCTATCACTCTTGTAACTTATACAAATGATTATACCCTTCAAGATTATAAAACTATTTATTTCACGGATGGGAGTAAATTGAATGGAAGAGTTGGTCTTGCTTGCATTATTTAGGAGGAAGGATTTGAAAAAGCTACTTTCCTGCTTCGAATAAGAGATGAATGCTCTGTTTTTCAAGCCCAACTATTCTGCATTAATCTTGCCGTAAAAGGGATTCAGGACTCTCCGTCAGGGCAGTACTCTAAATTTTCTTATTTGCACTGACTCTCTCTCTCTCTCTTCGCTTCATTCTCTGCGCAATATAAATTCTACAGAAAAACTTGTTGTGGAGGTTCAGTCTATTCTGTACAACCTTGAAGACTGTGATATCCACTTTTCTTATGTTCGGGGCCATAGTGGAAATCTTGGCAATGATAGAGCGGACCATTGGCTAAAGAGGCAACTTGCCAATATATGAGCCTTTCGATGTCTGTGCTATCGTCCTACTGGAAGCATTTAGCTTGGGAAAGAACTGTTTCCAACTGGAACTTCAATTTCTTGGCCTCACCTAAAGCTTTGTGGACTAAAAAGTTTTTTCCGACATTTTATCAATGGGTAAAATGTAAGAAATTTGTTACTGATTTTAAGTTATCGCAGATTCTAACAGGACATGGAAGTTTTAAGAGCTCTTTATCTAGGTTTAACTTAATTGATAATGATATTTGTTCTTGTGGTCTGGATGCTGAAACCGCAGAAAATGTCTTGTTGCATTGTAATCTATATTTTTGTAAAAAAGAAAATCTTAAAAAGGAGTTGAAATGCTTAGGTATTTCCTGGCCATCTATTTTGTCGGTCAAATGTTCTGAAAGCCTTAATGTCTTGAAAAAATTTGTTTACTATATAGATTGTTAAAATTTTATGAATACCTTCCTTTTATATTTGTGTATTTCCTCCCTTCCTTTTATTTATATTGTCTCTTTTATGTTTTTATTTTCTTAGTAATATTTTTTTTATTATTTTATAATGTTGTTACCACTTATGTCTGTAAGCCTCATGTTATGCAATGTGAAGCATGAAGAGTTTTGCAAATAAATTTATTTAAAAAAAAAAAGCTAAATTGTACTGTTTCCTGCAGGGTACTGAAAGCTACGTAGCAATGACAGGCATAAAAGTTTAGCCTCTTGCCATGATGAACTTTACAAGTCTTTTTTTTTGTACTGCCGATCAGGTGGTATTAGCAACAATGACTAACAACAAAATTTTTCATATAATCTTAATGAATTTTTTTTTTTTGCTAGAAATGTTGATGATTTTTCAATATATTTTAAAAAATTATTTTTTCTAAAAGGTGTATTAGTGATTTATCATCTACAATGTATTTTCTTATAATTTATCAATATTTTTTGGGGTTCAACTTTTTTTTCATGGTTTGCATATGGTTTAGATGTTAATATGATAAACTTAATTATTTTCATTATTTGTAAGGCTCTTGAATAAAAAATTTTTTTGACAAGAGTTGATATTTTTCAACTTTACAAACTTTCTTTAGAATAATTTATATGATTCAACTTTCCATTTAGCTTGGATACTCTCGGCAAAATTAAATCCTAGAACAGGTTCGCATCGTTAAGAGCTCAGGTGCCTCCCTGTGTGGAGGAAATTGGGTGTCAAAATTGCTTGCTGTAATTGGTATTGCCTATATGGTGCAGCACTAAAAAGTGATACCTGCTCCTGGGGAATGTACTAGGTCTGCAAAGGTTTAAAATACCAATGCAAAAAAAAAATTTTGAAAGAAAAATTTTAAATGTAATTTTATGTTATATATTCATTAATATTTCATTATTAATTTAAACCATTTCATTTTAGGTAGCATTTTCCAGCAAAAGACACCTTTATTTAAAACATTTGTTGCTGAATTATATAACCCAAATCCAACTTCCAAATTTAAATGTGGCACATGTAGTTACAGCACTAATGTGTCCACTAATCTCAAGTACCATCTGCTTACTCATACTGGTGAAAAGCCCTTCCATTGCGAGTTTTGTGGCAAGAAATTTAGACATCCTACTTCTTTGAGGCAACATATCGTTGCTCATAATATTGTTGTTTAAAATGTTCTTTTGAAGGATTACTTTCATAAGTTATGATATAAAATTTTGTCTTTCCAATATAGGATTACCAACTGTTAGATTTCTATGGAACCTATTTATTTTCCTAATTATTAAAACTGATATCGCTGCATTGCACATATATTTTCTTTTATTTTTCCCTCCAATTAGCTTTTTCTTCAAATTGTTGAACATATTTTTATTCAATAGTGTGTAGAAATGATGTTTATCAGGCACTAAACAAAAACTTTGATATGCCCTGGGCCATTTTTAACCTCTCTGGCACCCTAGGCACTTCAAATTGTTACACCCTTCTCCCCACTATTTCCAGAGACACCCTCTTTTTTTTTTTCTTGCCAGTTTTGGTTTGGGAGAAATTTTCATTTTCTTTGTTTTTGCTCTTTGGATAGTCTTTCCATTATCCACCAACTATGAATCCTCCGTGTCCCGGACTGGTAACCAGCAGCATAAGGAAAGGATAGTAACATGGTTGGGGGGGGGGTGACTTTTGTTCATTTCTTACCTTACAGCATCACGGAGCACCCATCCATTTGTGAATTAGTACAGTAAATTTATGAAATCATTTGCAATTATAGAGTGTAGTATACATTATTCTATGAACCGTTATCAACCAGTTAATTATCATCACTTACCGCTTTAATACCTATTACTTTTAGACATCCTTGCTCTTTGTTGAGTCCCTGTCTTTTGTTCTTGTACAATAAAGGTTTTCACTTCAAGCTTTTTGATCATTACAAAATCGATAATTACATTATTGTAATCAATTTACATTGTAATATTTTGAGCGGATAGCAACATCAAACTGGTTTTTCATTTTGCATAGTAGATGTTTCCATAGTTCTGCACACACAAACACAATGCATGCATGATTTGCTAGGCGGTGGTTCATTCGCTGTAATTTGAATTTTTTGTCTGTTTTTGGCCCCCAAATTTTTTGCAGCCTAGGCACATGCCTAAGCGGAAAAGTGGCCATGGATATGTCACCAAATTTTTGTAAGGATTTTGCATATTTTTTCCCCTTTGTTATTTACTTTTGTAGCTAAGAATATATTAAAGATACCCGATAAGTTGAAATTTTTACGATTGTGTTTCTTTTGCGGTTTTTGGATCTGTTTGTTGAAAAATTGTATATAATTTTTTATATATGATTAATTTTAAGAGTATTTATAGTAATTAGTATTTTTAATAAGTATAAAGTTTTTATTTACATATTGAAGCCAGTAATAACTTTGCAAAATAAAAGGTGCTCATTTTTCTTTAATGATTGTACAGATGGTGAATTTCAATTTATCACATTTCCTCCCCACCTTCCCAAACAATAAACATTAGTTTTATTATGAAACAATGTCTAGTTTTGGGGAATTTTACAGTTGGTAACTCTAAATTGGGGATCCCCAACCCCTGGTGCGGACCGGTATCGGTCTGTGGATCAAATAGTACTGCATCACATGATGAACATTAAGTTATTTCCATTTTATTGACTGTTGTGTATTTCTCTCAAGTTTGTGTGACTTTTTATGGAAATCACTTTATATTCATTTTTTGGTGTAACTTTATTTTACTTTGAAGGCATGTTTGAATACAATTAAATTAAAATTATTAATCTAAAATACAAGCAATCAACGTTATCAAACGTTTACTGGTCCGCAATAATTAAAAGGTTGGGAAGCACTGCTCTAAATCAATAAATGATGCATTACCATTTAGAAAGAACAATAACGTGTGTGGAGAGAAAATCGTTCATGCAATTTATTATTTTAGTAAAATGTATAATGTCTAAAGAATTTTTCATGTGTTTGCTATTTTTAACTGTATATTTGTTCTTTTTCATTTAAACAATTTTAAAAAAACTGGAATTTGTAATATATTTATGCATAATATTATAATTTTTAATTTAATCAAAACAGTGATACAAAAAATGTTTTGCATCTAGTTCTTTTGTAAATTTTAATCTTAATTTTAGTAGTGTTTATGTTTATTGAAGTTTTATTAACAAGAGAAAAAAATATTACTGAAAACACCATAAAGCAAAAAAAGCATAATTGCTTTTTAAATATTTTAATTAAATAAAAACAATCGAATTAATTAATCATGGAAGTTAAAAGCATTCTTGAAAAAAAATGATATTTAGTATTGAGCCAAAAGCATCATAAAAAGAATTAGTTAAAATATGCCTTGAAAATGCTTGATATGACTTTAACAGAAGTACTGAAAGCTTTCCTGTGTACCAAGATGCATGTTTATAACTGTTGACATTCTTTAAGTTTATGGTTTAATATATAGTTTCTGTGTTGAAAATTATATTAATTTTACTTTCTTTTGATTAAATGTTAAAGAATACTAAGTGTACTAATTACTGATTGTAATTTCAAAATTAGGTACTTGCATATTAGCATCACAGCAGCCAAATTGACACCATGCGAATCATGCCATTTTCCATTGAAATCCGACTGATTGAATTTTTTTTTTTTCAAATAAAACACATAAGAAGATTTGCGTGGCACCATTTTTGCTGCAGTGACGCTAATATATGAGTACCCAAAATTATTATAACATATTCATTTGTTCTTACTTTAAAATCAATTTTTTAAAAACTTATTTTTTCTTTAACTTGTGTGTGTTGAGAGGATAATTTTTATACAATCTGTATATATTACTTTTGAGTATGAATATTTTGTCATTTTTGTATTAAGTTCTGCAATACTTACTCTGTTAATAAGATAATGATCTAGTAATTATTCTATCTTTTTTGTGTTTGTCAATATTCATAAAGATCAGCTTTATTTTTGTCTTTTTTTAAATAAATAGTTTTCAATATAATCATTAAAAAAATGTTTTATTTATGTGATCTTTGAGATTTATATATTATATAGCACACTAAAACTTTTCATCATTTTAGCTCAACTTTTTTTCATCATTATACAAATGTTTATTTAAATCAGAGGTTTCAAATTTTTTTATCCTATAGACCCCTTTTGATAGTCAAAACTTTTCCAGTAACCATCAAGTGAAAAAGCTACATAAATGCATAGTTTAAAAATTACATATTAAAAAAAAACATTTTGTTGAATAATTATTTATTGAAATTATAAATTTTGTTTAAAATAAAACAAAAAAAAATAATGTCTTGGATAATCTTGATGAGATGCTATAAGTGTATTTATGTCAATCTCAATGTTTGTGAGCAGCAACTTCTAATCCCCATTTAGGCAATAGATTTTACTCGTTTTTTTTTTTTCTGATCAGATTTTTATGGCACTGAATCCTCATTCTACCAAATTGGAAGACGGGAAAGTAGTCAACAACTTCTGTACAATAATCTATAAAATTGGGATCTGTTTTGTAACCAGAATTTGTGGTATCCTTGTTCAAATATTGGTTTAAGTTCCACATTTGTGGAAATTTCAATAAGATGCTCCTGTATTAGTATGGATTCATCTGTGTTTGGGATCTGAGTTAGTCCACGCTCAAAAGGGCTCAACATCGAGTCAGGAATATCTAAGTGAGAGAGAGAATTGTGTTATTTATTTAAATTTTTTTAAAAATGGGTCAACATTTTTTTATTTTATATTAAACTTTGGGGGGATCCCTTCACATTGTTTTGGAATCCCAAATCAATTTTAATTTTACATGGACTCCCTGAATAATATTGGAAATCCCTGGGTGTCCATAGGGACCACTTTGGCCAACCACTGATTTAAATGTATTTGCTAATTATATGTAATGTTTTTGTTTAGAGCTTTATTAGGTTATCTAAAAGATATTTTAATGTTCTTTTTCTATAATCTCTGCATATTTATTAAGTATTGTGTTGTATCTGATTATTCTGAGTGAAGTGTATGATATATAGAATATCATGATACCTGTGTGTTAGTATTTTAATGTTTTTACTATATTTAGTAATATAAAGGGGGGGAGCACAGAAAAGAAATTCTTACTATCTATTTACTTGTCTGTTGTTTTGAATGTTTGTTTTTAAGTTAATGTGTCAAAAATGTCAACATTTTTTGAAAATAAAACAGTTTTTTATTTATGTGTTAGTTTTATAAAAATTACATACAACAAATTTTGTGCAAGTAATTTTAAATTGTTTTATTTCTTTAATGTTTATTTTCACAATCATGAATTTTTAAATTAGTACCTTATGTTATATGAATGCAATTATACTTGGATTTGTTCAAAATATTATTAGAAATACGCATGCAAAATTATTTAAATTTATATTTGAAAAGTGGAATAGTTTTCTGTAATGAATAATACTTTTTATTGCCTAGAAAGTTTAAATCCTTATTATGAAAAGAAGTTCTGTTTCATCAAGTTGCATGTATTATATTTAAAAATAAATTAATTTTTTTTACATCTTAATCAAATTTAATATTTTGATCTGAATCATTTGCTTTTTAAAGTATAGACATATGAATTTAGATATTTTGTGGACAGTCTGTTTTTGTATTATTTTTATGCAATTACAAATTATTTGCATTTCAGTGCTTTTAATTATATAAAATAAAATCATTTTATAAGTAATAATCTTTTTTAAAATTTCTTTACAGGTCAGAATTTTTTTGAGAGCACAACGTTTTATTTTAGTATAATGTTTGTGGACATATTTTCATTGAGTATGTTTATAAAAAGGTTTGTATTTATTTTTAATGTTGTGTGGTTCTTTCTCCATTTTTTGTCAAAGAAAAAAATTATTAAAATTAAGCTATTTAATTCAATGTTTTAATTTTATTACAACACAATTTGATGGTAGCATATATTTATTTCTGTAAGAAATATTGTTTTGAGATTTCATTGAAAAAAGAATTCATGTTTTGCCTTTAATGTTCTCATCTGTTAAGAATTTTTTTTTTCAGTATCAAAATTTCCACAAACAGGGAATAAATCATTATTAAATAGGAATTTGATGGATTAGGAATAGCATACATGTGGTGCAGCGTTCATCGACTGGTGTTTTTCAAAAAGTTTTAATGGTTTGCAAAAAAAACTTTAGAACATTTGCATGTTTATGTTTTTTATAAGTAAAGCAAAATGCTATAAGGAATTTTTACATTATGACATCTGACTTTTATCTTTATATTAAAATAGGCCAAATATTGTGCAAAATTTTCCAAATAGAAGAAAATAAGATACAATGATATCATAGCAGTTTTAATATTGCTTTAACAATTGTAACTATCATTCTGCTTTGCAAATACCAATTCTCATCTAATTGTTGGTTTACAGTAAAAATAAGTGTCTCCAGAATAGTAAAATTTTAGCTATTTAATTTGTATTTTTACTAATGTATTTATAGTTAATAACAAAGTTTGTAATAGTTGTTTACATGATTTAAAATTATAAAATTGGTAATCCATGAAGAATCAAAAATGTTAATTTCTTGTCTTGTGGTAAAGTTTTTTGCAATGTAACTAGCAGTTTATTAAGGGAACCTGGACATCATACACATTCAAAAAGTTGATTTTTCAATTTTAGTATTAAAAATAGTGCATATTTTTTAAATCTAAAAATGTATAACACTTATGTGTTTGTTGATAAAATAACCTTAAAATATAAAAATTGTAATTGACAAAAATGTAAACATACATTTACAATTGTTTAGCTTTTTCACTTTTTCTCCAAAGCATAATTTTTTGCTTTTTAGTACACTTTAAAAAAAACTATTGTATTATATGGTTCCAAATTTTTTTTAAAATACTTCTATAAAGAATACCTGTGCATATATAGGGAACCTATTTTTTTAGTTGAAGTAGTACATAGTTTTTTGAAAAAATAGTTTTATGTAGGAAAAGTGAGAAAAAATAGAAATTTTCTAAATTAAAAGTTTTGTAATTTTTTAAATAAACTATCTTAATGATTTACTGAAAAAATAGTCACTAAATTTTGTGTATTGTTTTATATATATGCAAAAAATATTTGACATATTTAAGAAATACTTTTTAAAAAATGGTACCTAAACATAAGCAGTATTATTCAATCTCAAAAATTATGTCCAACTTAAATTAAACAGGGGGAAAATTTTTTTTTTTTTTTAACTAAAAAATTATTTCTGCATTTCTACAGAATAATTAAAATATCTTTATTAAGATCTCAAGAAAATAATCTAAGCTCTATTAGAAGTTTTTAAAGATCTATGTCCTATAAACAGAGTCTTAATTGGCATTTTAAACTTTCGTGCATGTCCTGTTATCCTTAAAGTCAAATTAAAATTCTGTGAGGCTATAGAATAATCCAAAACAATTGCATAGTTATACGATAGTTTTAAAGACTTCTTGGGATAGGGCAAGAAAGATATTTAAAATATTATTAAAGTATCATCTACCTCACAGAGACCATTATGTATCTATAATGCAATCTAAATTAGAAAAGTAACACAATTTCATAATTTTTCGTATATTATTTTTAAAAAGTTTAGTTTTATGTATGATATATTGTTGGAAGATTTGGTCTCTGCTATAAAATTGTTAGAATACACAAAATATTATATTAGTTTATTAATGCAGAAACTCGATAAAACGAGTAAAGAATTTCAATGTAAAACGTCCAGACACTAATTTTAACATAAAATGAATGAATCTTTCATCTTTATAACACAGGCATGCTTCTCTGTCTATTTGGAAAGTAATAACTTCTCTTTTCAAAGTTAAATGTTTAAAAGGTACTGAATTAATTTAAAAATTTTAATGATTTTATGTAGTAGAATGTTTAAATTACTGTTCAGAATATAAAATAATATAAGTAACTCAAAAAGTTATGCAAGTAATATTTAGTAAACATTTCTTATATATATTTCCTGCTATTTCAAAATACGTTTGAATTCTTATTTAATATAGAGTTCATAGTATTGTATGTTCATACAATTTTCTTTTTAATCTGTTGAAAATGTAATTAGGAATGAAACAAAAGAAAGTATTTCTTTTAAAAGATATAATGGACAAGATCATGCTCTAAATTTTTGTGGAAACTAATTTCACTGTTCATCTCTAATAGTTTTAGAAATAAATTTTTTTTACAAATTCTTAAACCACTCCATTTATTATTTTTATCTCTCAATATGTTCTTTGTTTATAATCTCTTTTCATGTTGTAATTAGCCCATGTGCACTTTGTATGTCATAATCTGTTCTTTTCATGTTGCTGTCAATTTATTTGTTCTTTGCTCTATCATAATCTGTTTTTAGGAGCTAATTTCTCCTTCACACTGGTACTATGTAGTGTTGGATTTCTACTTTTTTTTGAGATATTTCAGATATCAGAAGATCTCAGAGTTTCAGGAAATGATGTAATTATTTATATATATATATATATATACATACTTTAAAACTTTTTAAATATATTTTTAAGTTAGAATTTTTTGTGCTTTTAAAGTATTCTAAGTTTGAAAATAAAGTTTTTTTAAAAATAGTATTTAAAATATTATTTTATTTTTTGAGTAAAACATTTATTTTTTTGGCAATTGTAAGTTTATTTGCAACTGTGGGAGACTTTTTTTAAATGATATACAATTTTACTTATATACATTTGAGTAATTTATTTATACAATTATTATATCTTGAAGTCTATAAATTTTCCCTGTATGACATGCTTCAACGTAGTCATCTGTCTAATTTCATTAAATGTACCAAAATAACAGAAACACTGATTCATTGATAGCAAAAATGTCCTACAGTATTTTAAATTCTGGTTGCAAATAGTTTATGCAAAAAAAATTTGTGTTAAGTTCTCTTTATTTTTTTGCATCTCTTTTTAAATTTGTTCATATTTATACAATGAAAATCGTTTAACACGAAATTGAGGGGACTGAAATATTTTTTAGTGTTAAAAGAAAAAATATTGCAAAAAAAAAAAAACTAAAAAAAAATACAACATATGTTTAACGAAATTAAGTTTATTAGAGTATACATTTTATTTACATAATATGTGTTTGTATAAAACAAAAACATTCAGGAAAACTTTAAAAAAATGTTCTTCTGTTTTTGATCAACAGCCTTAAAAAGCTCCATCTTCATTTTAAGCGAAATAGCAGTTTGCTTCCCTAAGTTCTTTTTCATTTGTGCTAGTAAAAAACTTTAAGATAAAAAAATGCAAACCAAACTCAATGTTTTTTATTCATACTGCAATGTACTTGTCACCAAATTCCAAAGCCAATTCATGTAAGATGAGATGATTTTGTGCGGTGTTTGTAGAGGTGGAGTGTGTGAAAGTAGCTTAGATAAACAAAATTAGCTTGTCACTGGCTATTCCGAGGGTATTTCAAATCCAAGTTAGCCTTCTTTCTATGAAGCATGTGAAACCACCTCTTTTTCATTTCACAGCCCTTTTAAACCTCGCCTGCACAGCTGGTGTTTTTTGCATATTCATTCCCAAGTGGGAATTTTTTTTGTGTTAAGCGATTTTTTTTCATGTTATGGGGGGGGGGGAATGCATGAAAATACATAATAGTTTGTCGGGACTGTTGTTCCTGTGAACCGATATTTTGTCTTTAGCGTTTTTTCGTTAAACGTATTTCACTGTAGGTATATTATAAATATTGCTGTGAGAAGTTTATGTAATTATTTACATTCAGTATTAAAGTATGAATTTTACAAAAGAACATGAATTGGAAAGAATTGTGCATCTGAAATTGCAGTTTATTCTCATTTTGTAACATCTAACTTTTTTTTTCATATTGAATTGCTTTCTTTACAATTGAATTTTAACAAAATGAGTGGACATAAAATTATTTAGAGCAACCTAAGGAAGAAAAAAATGTTTCAGGAGATTATTTCTTAGTATACAGAGAGATAATCTTTCTGAAAAGATTTTTATATTTTCAAAATATGTGTTTTTTAAAAACCTTTTTAGCTATTTTAGAATTTATTTTGTTGATATTTTTTTAATATCTTATGTCTTGTTCTTTATTGAAGCATGTGAGTTTTTGTTTTAGAGCATGAATTATCAAAAAAAGAAGATAAATTGATAGAAGTCATTATTTTTCATTTTAAATGTTTGTCTAATTTCTTTCGTGTAATATATTAAGCAATTGTCTTGAATATAAACATGAATTTTGATTTCATTTGTAGAGAAATATTAAAAACTTATTATTTATTATGCATGTAAAAATTTTTATTAGTAACTTTTTGCTTTTTTCTCTATTTATAAAATAAACAATAAATAGTACTTAGATAACTGGTTTAATATTAATATTATTGCTTCTTTAATAAGAATTAAGTTTAATTTCTAGTACTTATACTCAATTAAAAAGATATTCATTGATGAGGTCAGCTTTGAAATTATTTAATCTATTTAAATGCATCTTATTCTCATGATATAAGAATATATGTTAAATTGCCTAATCTATTAGGTTAGTATACTGCTATATTTTATATTACTTATACTGAATATAGAATCGGAAAATTTTTTGCTTAATAAAATTTCTATTAAATTCTTCCTACCACATCCTTGTATTTGGGACTGAAATTTGTTTTCTGTAGAGCTTTAAAATATTTTTATATATTGAATAATTTTTAAATATTGAAGCATGTTTTTAAAATTTTTTAAAATTTATTTCTGTATAGGAAAGGAAAAAGTTAAAGAAATGGAGCTCACTCAGTTAATACCAGACTACACTCAGTTTTCCAATTTGGATACTAATTCTTTAGATCTTCATCACCTTATAAGAAATCCTAATATTAATACAGGAAAATATTGTAAAAAAAGATGTCGGGTCTGTTGGAAGATAGGCATAAGAAAAGATGTGAATTTCATATGTTCTGGTTGTTTTGGATTTCCTGGATTGTGTTCCGTAGAACATTTCGATATGTATCATGAGAATTTGTAGTTTTTAAACATGTTTATAGTTTGGTATTTTTTAGTTATAGGGACCATGAAACCAAACACAGCAACACATAAAAAATATGCCAAATTCTCTTCCGTGAGTGTGAATACATCTCATTGGATATTGCCTTTGTTTGTATTGGTGACAATTAGTCTCCAACCCATGGTCCCTGTAACCAAAAAGTATCTTTAATTCTGTCAGTAACTAAAATAATTTTTTGGGTCTTAAAGAGAAATCCATTGACTCACTCATTGAAAATAAATTATGAAATATTTTTTGGATATACAGTTGACTCGATAATTCGAAGTTGAAGGGACCAACGAAAAACTTCAAATTATCAAGAGGGTTGGAAAAACTTTCAAAATACACGAGGAAATTTTTTTCTCTAACACATTTAAATTTGAAACTATGTAATAAAACAGCAATGGTACATATGTATAAAATTATTTTAAAGTATTTTTAAGAAATACATATTGTACAGAATAAGTATTACACAGAAGTTAAAAGTATACATTTATGTATTAAAAACAATTATTAAAAGAATACACGTACTGTACATAATCTTTTTTGACAAAAAAAATCTGTTATTGGTTCCATCAGGCACTGTTCCCAATACCATTAGTTCGTCAAGGCAGGGTCCACTCCTGCCCATGCCCTATTTGTTGTCACATGCCACAAATTGTCATGTCATTCCAACACAGTATACACAATCCTACACTTCTCTTCTTCACAATAGTGGACCATCCTTAATGAACATGTGTAAAAATGCCACATGTTAAACAAAAGATGTGGACAGCTGACAACAAGTGTGGCTGGTCTATTGTACACTTGAAGGAGAAAAGCAATAAAAGTGTCTTTTTGCTTGAGGAACCGAGGAACACAAAGAAGGGATGACAGACATATGATCATCAAAGGGGCTACATTACAGGGGAGGCATGCAGAGACAATACAACACAAAAGATGTAAGCTCCAACCTGTTTACTACAGGACTCTATATGATAGTGAGTGTTCAAATTATTGAGAGCTATATTAGAAAACTACGAATTATTGTGTGTTGTAGTTTGGCCAGCCATGGATTTTACTTCGAAATATTGAGTGTACGAAAATGTATTGTTTTAGTTCGAAATATCAAGAGTTTTTCTAGGGGCTGAGCATATGCTTCGAATTAGTGAGAGGTTTGTATTATCGAAAGTTTGAATTAGCGAGAGTTGACTGTGTATACTTTTGAAATAAATGTATTTCACATATTTTGAGTTGTGTTATATCATATATAATATTAGTTTAATGATTAAATTAAATTTTTAAAAAAAAGTAATCCTTACAGCTGATATTCATTATATTAAGAACATCGACTGAGAGATCCAACTGATACCTAATAATTTTCCTGATATACTATTTTTGAAGTTAATTTTTCTTGTCATATTTATGTATTTTTCCTATATGCATATTTTTGAGCTTTTCAGCTTGGGAATGCATTCAACCATCACCATAAAAAGGGAAAATATATACCTTCAGTTTTTTTTAATCAATGGGAGAAATTTAAAAGTTGACTAATATTTCAGTGACAGGTATTGGTGACATTTTATCAACTATTTTTTATTTTAAAATTTATTTAGTTAATAATTCATGAAATTAAACTGATTTTTGAGGGGTTGCAATTTATATATACATCATAATAGTGATTTTTGTAGTATAAAATATATATTTTTTATTGAGTAGCAATCAAAAGAGACTGAACAGAGCTAAGTGTAGCATATACTTTATATTATAATATAGCAGCTTTTTATAAAATCTGTGATTCCTAGTCCTGTTATATTTTCAACAAAATTTTATACTGCAAGAGATTTCACTGTTGAACTTAATATGGAATGTTTTGAAGGTAAATAATTGTAAAAATGAAATTGGCTTACAACACATCACTCTCATATCTCATGTGCTAAATTATTTCAATACATACATAGTTTATTAATAATATTTATTTAAAATTATTAAATAATGATTTTGTTAAAGTATAGTATGGGGGGGGGGCACGGCGATGTCTTCTTTTGGCGACCAAAATCGATCGCCAAGCTACTTCACTTAGCGATAAGTGTCCGGAAGCCAGAATGAATTCGTTATCTCACAATATATATAAAAATCACCAAATCCAAAAAACCCCGCCCCTATACACTTGAGCCAATTATTGTGCTGGAAAGGTAAGGTGCAAAAGTCTATACAAAGTATGCAAAAATAGTATAAAATTTCAAAAATGATGAGATACATATTTTTGCACAGTAATTTATACATATGCGATGAATTGAAACAAAATTATAAGAAATATGCAGAAAGAAAATTGTTTGTTTTCTGATAGCATTGTTGACAAGTGCTTTGTTAAAGACATGGAATTGTTTAGCAACAATATGTTTTGCTGTTGATGATGCTCTTGGCATTCACTTTTACAAAGAAGCTTGATATTTCTCATATTTGTACAGCTAATAATTGACATTTTAGTCCTTGAATTCTCAAAAGAGTCAAAAACTAATTTTAGCATAGTGGCCATAGTCAAAAACTTGTGACGCATTGTGGAGTCCTGATGCCACAGAAGGCTGTTGTGGTTCTAATTAAATCTGTCGTGGCTTTTAAAGTGATGTGGAAATAGGGTTCTGCAGTTCAGTGGGGGAACTCAGACCATTGGTAAGTTTCGAGTAATTTAAGTTACTGTAATAATGAATTTTTTGTTGAGAGAAATGTTTAATAACCTAATGCATTATGAAGTTGTTTGTTATACACTGGCCTCCAAAAATTAAGGAACAACATGTTTTTCGAAGCTCACCGTAAAAAAAATGACAGTAACAATAAAGTTTATATAAATGATAAAAACGAACTATGCAAAAACAATAGCTACCACTTTTTTTTAATAGGAAAGAACAGATATATGAGTGAGAGAAAAATATGCATATATCAGGCTTTCGTAATTACGCGTGTAACTTTTGTTGATTTACAACTTTTGTTATCAGATTTGTTGACAGTATGCAGTGGGGTCTCGCAATGTCTGTGAGAAGCCGTTTGCCCGATTCGTTAAGGTGGAGGGTGGTCTGATGGATGGAAATGGGGTTGTCACGGGCTGATGCTGCTAGGCGTCTTAATGTGTCTCTAAGTGTGGCCCACCGTCTCTGGAATCAATATCAAACCAAAGCATCTGTGTCCAGAAGACATGTTCCAGGCTGACCACGAGCTACAACACCTGCAGGAGACCGTTTTATCGCTCTTTCGGCCCGAAGGAGAAGGATTTCTGTGCCGCAACTTGAGGCAGACCACTCTGTAGCATCAGGAAGAAGAATATCTGCTAGTACGGTGCGAAGGCGTCTTCACAATTCAGGTTTCTATACAAGGCGACCAGTTGTGTGTGTACCTCTCAACAGGGCCCGCTTATCTTGGGCAAGAGAACACGTTTCCTGGACCAGGCAGCGATGGGCTTCTGTACTCTTTACAGACGAGTCCAGATTCACACTGGAGAGTGATTCAGGACGTCTGCTGATCTGGAGGGAACGAAGCACCAGATATCAATCCAACACTGCTGAAAGACACAGTTACCGAGGTGGTGGAATAATGGTTTGGGCAGGGATCTCACTCGGTGGTCACAATGACCTGCATGTGTTCCAGGGAGGAACTTTGACTGGTGTGAGATATCGGGATGAGATCCTTGATCCATATGCCGGGGCAATCAGCAATGACTTCATCCTGATGAATGATAATGCACGACCTCACCGAGCTGTAATTGTTGTGGAATATCTTGAGGGTCTTGGTTTGGAGTGAATGGAATGGCCAGCTCGATCTCCAGACTTAAATCCGATAGAGCATCTTTGGGATTATCTTGGTAGACAGGTTGCAGCTGTAAGTCCTCCAAGTTATTTAGGAGAGTTGGAACAAAGCTTACTCCGTGTCTGGTCTTCGCTTCCCATTTCGGTGACCGACAACTTAATTGACTACATGGAAATTCGATGCCGCCAATGCATTCAAGCTAGGGGTGGGTATATCCCTTATTAAAACCCATTTTTGTTATGTTTCTATGACATTTTACCACTAAAAAACTGTGATAATTATTTTTTTCCAAGAATGGACTCTTTTAGCGAAATTGCCTTTTTTTGTAAATCATTTTTGTTATGTAAACTTCTATCTTGCAGTCAATACGTAACTGTTTTGTGCACACGCCATTCAAATTTGGTGCTTCTGCGTTCATTTATTTCCAAATAAGGCACAAAAAACCGGTTGTTCCTTAACTTTTGGAGGCCAGTGTATTAGTTTAAATTTGTTTGTGAAGAATAAGATGCACATTGAATTATATTTTGTCTAAAAGAATTTTAAGATGCCAATAAAAAAAATATTATATAACATTTAACAAACAATCCCTTTCCTCTACCAAATTCATTATGTATTTCCATACTGTTTTTTTAACACTTTTACATTAAAAATAATTTAATATTTATACTTTTTTTTTGTTGGCATATCTGGTTTTAAGATCTTTGTATATTATGGGGTTGTTTTTTTTTTATCATCAATTGAGAACCTTATAACTTTTCATTTTTTCCTTATCCCTTACATAAAATCATTTTTATTCTGCAAACTTATAACTTTTCTGTTTAAAATCATGCTTTGCTCATTATTTTTTTTTATCAGAAAATTTCTTTTCCATGAAGTTATATGTCTCCTTTTGGTTGTTTTGTATCTTTTATATTACACTGTTGTTTTTTCAAGCATAATAAGGAAAAAGATGAATTATGTAGTGTTTCTTCTGAAGTATGCCAAATTTTATGAAATGTATAAACAAAATACTAGTACCGTTCTTGTTTCTCACTCCATATGGGCTGAATGAATATAATTATAAGTGCCTACACACAGTATGTTGTCATATAGATTAATATTGAGTAAAAGTAAGAAATACAAATTTTAACTATATTGCATGACTGACTAGACTCCAGTTTTGGAAAGAGCCATTTTACAAACAGCAAAATATTCATTTGATAATTAGCATGCCTATTAATATACTGTTTATTTCATTTTAGTTTATTTAAAGGTAGAAAAAAATTAAGTTTTATAGCTTTTTAAAATATGTTTATATTAACAAAATATTACTCTTTAAATATTGAGAATGTATTTTTCATTCAATTTTTTTAAATGAAATGTCATTATTTTGAAATTCTCACAAGAACTTCAAATATTAATGTGCTTTATTATTTTCTTTTGGTGTACTTGCGTAGAATTGTAACAATGCCAACATTCAAAGCAACTCTGATATCCTACGTTTTGTATGCACTGAACTGGCAACCATGTGTTTAATTTCACATAATGTGGCCAATAGATTGTGATAATACATAAGTATACCTTTTACTTTCAGCATTACTTAGTTAAAAACATAATGAATTTTAAATTTGTAATGCTTTGTGTGTTGAATTACTTTATTTTTTGTCACCAAACTTTGTATTATTTAGAATTTTTCTTTAGATCATAAATATGCTTTATTTTATTCAATACTTTTATTTGATGTTTCTAAAGTAAGTGTTGTTAATCTTACTGTAAATCAGTGATCTAGAAATATTCTTAAAGCATGTGCAAAGTATAAAATCTCCTAATTATAATTTTGAAATATTTGTGTTTTTAGCTATGTTTTCGGTATATTTACAAAGCTTGTATCTGTAGTGAAAATATTTTGAATGCAATAAAATTGTTGTTCATATAAGAATTATCTGGCTTTATTTGCAAATGATGAAAATTTTGAATCCATTCTGATAGTAGTCCTAGTAAGTTAGATTTTCTTTAATTTTTCGGGGGAAAAAATGGGCATGTAGTATTTATATAATTTTTTGATCTGCGCATGCGCGAGACCTCCAGCGATTGCAAGTGGTGCTTGCTCGCGCAGGCAACTGGGATGCAATCTGCGCATGCGTTAGCTTTTAAAATACAGCGGCCCAGTGCATGATTCCGATTACACACTTCCCTGGCATCGCACGCGTCCCTCCGAGAGCAGTCAACGAGCATAAGAATAAATGAAAGTAATAATCTTTAAACATCGCCTCGTTTATTAAGCATACTGTCTCCCACACTACCAAAGATAGAGTTGAAAAAATTTAATGGTGAACCAAAAGAATTCCTCGCCTTTTGGAGCCAGTTCAAGAAAATACAGGAGGACAGTTCAATTGCAGAGGATGATAAGATGCAGTATTTACTACAATCTGTTGAACCTCACTCCAAAGCTGAAAGATTAGTCCTTAGTTTTCCGGCTACTGCCGCCAACTGCTCAAAAGCAATTGAGCAGTTAAAAGAGCGGTTTGGACGCGACGATTTTCTGGTTCAAATTTATGTGAGAGACCTACTAGGACTAGTAATGAAAAACGCAGTAAAAGGGTGCAAGACAGACCTGACATATCTATACGATGAATTAGAAGGAAAGCTACGTGCTTTAGAGAGCTTAGGAAGAAAAGAGAAGTATGGAGATTTTCTTATACCTTTAGTCGAGAGCTGCCTTCCCGAAGAAATATTACTAGCCAGGGAAAGAAGCCAGAACCATGAATCGACACAGAACACTCGCTCATTAGAGCATTTGATGAATTTTCTTCGCAAAGAGGTGCAAGGAGAGGAGATGGTACAACTCGCTCGAACTGGATTTGGATCAAAACAAATTTCCGAAAGAACGATACTCCCGTTGAATGTGTATTGTAGAGTGATCTAGCGACCGCCTCGGCCTTGGTAAGCCTGGATTCAGGTAAGCGACCTCTTTGTGTTTTTTGTGATAAGAAACATCCGAGTGAAAAATGCTTTGCGGCGAAGAAAATGTCCTTAAATGACAAACAAAGAATATTGTTAAATAAAGGTGCCTGTTTTACCTGTTTGAAAAAGGCTGGACATTTAAGCAAATTTTGTAATTTAAAAAATAATATAAACTGTATTCAATGTAATAACTCTCATTTTGAAATAATGTGTTCTAAACTAGAAAATGCAAATGTTAGATCCGAGAATTCTCTCTCTAATTGCAGCGGAAGTGACGTGGTATTTTTACAAACTCTTTGTGTTACTATCAAGTTACAGGGGGTGAAGAAGAGGGTCCGAGCACTGATTGACTCCGGCAGCCAGAGCAGTTACGTAAGTGAAAGACTCATAAATCAGTCGGCGGTACAACCCCTTAGAACAGAAACCGTAAGCCACGCGCTTTTTGGAGGGAGTCAAACTGACACCGGGTGTTTTCCGTTGAGGTTAGCGACCTGAAAGGAAGGTACACGTGCAACTTTGAAGCGCTTTCCGAAAGAAAGATTGGTGGTTTATGTTAAAGACAATGACTTTATAATGAATGTTGACATGGTTTTGTTGTTATGCCAATAGATGGCGCCTGTATCTCTCATTTGTATTTATAGTTTTTCTTATGTAATGAGTCTTCTAGCTCTAGCCGCCTTGTGTGCAGGTTGTAATTTAAGTCTGTGATAATTCTCGTATTCCGTAAATAATAAAAACTTAAACAGGTTATGGGTACCAGCACAAGCTTTAACTGTGCTTGAAGTTTCAAAGATTATGAGTCTTTTATGATAGAAAAGGCTGAAAGAACTTTATTTCTTGGAAGCAGCAAGTCGCGGCAAAGTTTCGCCGATCGGCAATTTGGCGGGAAGATAGCGTGATCGCGCCGCCATTTTGATGAGATCGAGGAAGAAACATAAGATGACCGTTGTTGTTTAGCCTAGAAATATTAATTCAAATTATTTAAGAAACCTGCAAATCTAAATTTCTAGAAAGGAAATAAGTATGGATTTCAGTCGTCATATTAAGCTTTTGACTGGAGAAACAGATTGGCCAATGTGGAAACGGAAGATACGAGACCTACTCGATTACCACGAAGGAGCGATCGAGATTATAGATGGCAAGCTGAAAAGACCAGAATCCATAGATGCTGATGCTCAAGAATCTGTAAGAAAACAGTATAAAGAACGCTGTGATTTGTACAGAAAAGCAAATAGTTATGCAAAATCAATGATCGCAGGTACTGTCACTGATGCTGTGTATCAGAAGATTATGGACAAGGAAACAGCCTTTGATGCGTGGGAATCATTAAAGCAGCAGTTTGAAGCAACTTCAAAAGATCAGTTGCTTAAAATTTGTACAGAGTTTTTTGCATTCAGCTGGGTTCCAGGAGAGGATGTCTCAACACATATTGCAAAGCTAAGAAGTCTTTGGAATGAACTGAATAATGGACTTGAGGCTAGAGAGGACAGCAAGTTGCCAGATTTGATGCTAGTTTGTAAAGTATTACATATTTTGCCTTATCAGTTTGAAACATTTAAATCCAGTTGGATGTTGTTAGCTGGAGATGACAAGAAGTCATTTGAAGAATTAACAGTGCAGCTGTGTATGTACGAAAGAAATTTTACCAAAGTGGAAGACAGTAGCAAAAAAGCCCAGGAAGCCCTAATAGCTACAAAATCAGAAAGACCCAGACAAGAGAGCAAATTTAAGTTCAAATCAAGAAAAGAAGATAGCTGCAATTACTGTAAGCGAAAAGGACATTGGGTAAAAGACTGCAGAAAATGGATTTCAGATGGAAGACCACCAAAGAATAAATTGAGTGATACACAATTAAATACAGTGTCAGCTAACATAGCATTAATGTCTATATCTGAGGAAGTCTGTACATCAGAGACTAGCCCTACATCATATTGGATTGACAATGGAGCTACTAGGCATGTCACAAACTGCTACACATATTTTGTTGACTTCATAAAATTTAATAGTCCTTGTGGCATTAAAGCTGCTGGAAATGAAACATTAGTTGCTCTGGGGAAAGGCACAATAAAAGTAAAATCCACTATTCATGGAAAATGCCAGGAAGTTTTTCTGAAAGATGTTTGGTATGTTCCAAAGATTAATAGAAATTTATTCTCTGTACTTGCCGCTCAAGACAGAAATCAAAACAGTGAATTTGTGTCGACTCCTATAGAGTGCTGGTTAAAAGTCAATGGTGATGTGGTGCTGTATGGTTCTCGCAGTGTGAATGGTTCCTTATTCAAAGCACATTTTGAACCAATATTGCCCAAAGGAATGACAGAAGTTCATACTGTTGTAGCAGATAGCTCCTTGCTACAGTTGTATCATGAAAGATGGGGCCACCAAGATAAACGTCACATCCGAAACATGCTTGAAGGGGAACTAGGCATCCGCATCAAGCTAGATAAAGAATTATGTGAGCCCTGTATTTATGGCAAAGCACACAGGTCATCATTTGGCACCAGGAAGAAAGCATCTGAGCCTGGTGAACTGATTTCAGCAGATGTTTGTGGACCATTTGATGAGTCATTTCAGAAGGAAAAGTATCTGGTTGTATTCAAAGACAGCTTTACAAAATTTCGCTATGGTTACCTAGTAAAAGAGAAGTCAGAAGTAAAGAAGGTGTTAGAGCACATGCTTATACATACAAGGAGATTGGGATATTCTGTGAAAGAATTCCTCTGTGATAATGGTGGAGAATTTGATAACAAAGCTGTTCGGGAAATTTTAGATTCAAATGGAATCACTCAAAGGCTGACAGCACCTTACACTCCAGAACAAAATGGAGCCAGTGAACGAGAAATGCGAATCACTATTGAAATGGCCAGAACATTCAAATACTCAAATCCTGATGTCAGTTTCCCTGCAGCCATCTGGGCTGAGTTAGTTAACTCTGCCATATATATACTAAACAGAACAGGAAAGTCATCAATAGAAAATGTAAGTCCATATGAGCTTTGGCTCAAAAAGAAACCCCGGTTAAAACACTTGCGCATAATAGGATCTCCATGCTATGCTCATGTTCCAGCTCAGAAGCGAAGGAAAATGGTCAAGAAGGCCATCCAAGGGTACCTTGTGGGATATGATGGAGATGAACGATACAGAATTTGGCTAAAGAAAGAACACAGAGTAATTTTATCTAGAGATGTAATATTTCAAGAAAAAGCAGGCAAGTGTGATGACCATACAGAATTGAAATTAGAAGACGGGATAAGAGAAGATACAAATCAGGGAAAGTATGAAGAGCATCTCATAAAAATTGAAGACAATCCTGTAGAAAGTACACAAAGCTAAGAAGACTTAAGTGATTCTGAGAGTGATAGTGAAGAAGATGCTGAACCTATATCAGATAGACAGCTGAGGAACCGCTCACTTCTGCATAAACCAAACTGGTTTGAGGATCATATTATGGAAGCAGAGTCATATTTAGATGACTATAATCCTGAAACATATGAAGAAGCAGTTAACTCCAAGGATAGCAGTAACTGGAAAAAAGCCATGGAAAGTGAAATGAATTCATTAAGTGAAAATCATACTTGGAAGCTAACAGAACTACCATTTGGGCTAAAGCAATACCCTGTAAGTGGGTTTATAGACTTAAAACAAATCCAGATGGCAGCATCAACAAGTATAAAGCCAGACTTGTTGCAAGAGGTTTCAGTCAACGCCAGGGCATTGATTACAGTGAGACATATAGTCCAGTAGCCAAATTAGGAACAATACGGACAGTTTTAAGCATTGCAGCTGAAGAAAGGATGCACTTGACTCAGTTTGATGTATCGACAGCATTCCTTTATAGAGATCTGGAGGAAACCATATATATGCAACAACAAGAAGGTTTCAAAGATGGTTCAGGAAGAGTATGTAAACTCAAGCGCAGCCTGTATGGTTTAAAACAATCACCACGCTGTTGGAACAAGTGTTTTGGTCAATTTTTAACAGATCTTGGTTTTAAAGCAAGTGAAGCAGATCCATGCCTTTATATTCGGGAAAGAAAAGGTAGAAAATTGTTAATAGTGTTGTATGTTGATGATGGATTAATTGCTGCAACTGACCAACAGGACTCTGAAATGTTCATCAAGGAGCTGAAAACAAAATTCAAGATCTCAGTAGGAGAAGTTTCTTGTTTTCTAGGTCTTGAAATTGAGCATCATAAAGACAACTCAATAACGATCAGTCAAAAAGGATATGCCAGAAAGATACTTAAGTGTTTTGGTTTTGAGGGATGCAAATCTGTGGCTACACCCATGTTAAAGGATTGCAGATTGCAAAAGTCTGAAACCAAAAACTCTGATTTTCCATATAGGCAAGCTGTTGGTGCCCTTATGTATCTGATGGTGGGTACCAGGCCAGATCTAGCATATAGTGTAGGATTTCTTTCGAGATCACTTGAAAACCCATCTGCAGAAGATATAGTCAGGGTAAAGAGAGTATTCCGCTATATAGCTGGCACAGTTGGATATGGAATAACATACCATGTTACAGAGACAAAAGGTGTGCTTCATTGTTATAGTGATTCAGATTTTGGTGGATGTACCAAAACAAGTCGTTCAACCTCTGAATATGTTATGATATATGCAGGAGGAGCTATCTCATGGCGCAGCCAAAGGCAAGCAATTGTTGCAACTTCAACTACTGAAGCTGAGGTTATAGCAGCATCAGAGGCAGCCAAAGAAGTAATTTGGCTCTGCAGACTGATTCAGGGCATAGTGAACTTGAGGGAAATTCCCACACTTCAAGTGGACAACAGGGCAGCAGTAAAGTTGTCACGCAACCCTGAATATCATCGAAGGACAAAGCACATAGAAATAAAACATTTCTTTGTGCGTGAGAAAGTCTTAGAGGGAAAATTAAATGTGAAACAAGTGTCAGCTGAGAAAAAAGTCTCTGACATTTTGACAAAACCCTTGATGAAGTCAAGACTATTGACATTGTGTAATCAAATGGGACTGTTCTGACAAAATCCAGTTAACAAGGGAAAGTGTTAAAGACAATGACTTTATAATGAATGTTAACATGGTTTTGTTGTTATGCCAATAGATGGCGCCTGTATCTCTCATTTGTATTTATAGTTTTCTTATGTAATGAGTCTTCTAGCTCTAGCCGCCTTGTGTGCAGGTTGTAATTTAAGTCTGTGATAATTCTCGTATTCCGTAAATAATAAAAACTTAAACAGTTTAGTCCCTAAGATTAACGATCAAAAGGTTTTGAAGGAGCTAAGGGGAAGGAAAATAAAGTTAACTGAATCTTCTTGTGAAGGAGGAGAAATAGACCTTTTAATAGGGGCCGATGTTATGGGGAAACTGTTGACAGGAAATGTAGTCACCTTAGATTCTGGCTTAACAGCTGTTGAAAGTAAATTGGGCTGGACGGTGTTTGGAAGACAGAAAATTTGTGGAAGGGATAAATTTACAACAACATTGTCAATGCACGTGGGAAACATTCCTTTAAAAAATCTATGGAACTAGAAGTTTTGGGTATAACTGACCCCACAGAAATTGTTAAGGAAAGGGAAGATTTATCTGATTTTTAGAGAAAAAATGAGGATTCTCCCCGAAGGGAGATATGAAGTAGAGCTTCCATTGAAAGGTAATTTAATGGATTTATGTGATAATAAGGAATTAGAGGAGAGAGATAGAGAGCTTGGAAAAGGCATGAAAAAATGATTAATAAATTAAAATGTGGTAATTTTTTTGATGATTATCAAAACGTCTTTAGGGAATGGGAATCTATGAATATAATTGAGCGCGTGCCGGAAATAGAATTAAATAATAAGTGTCACTATCTACACCATAGGTTTGTAATAAAATTAAATAGCCAGACAATGAGGGTCAGGCCCGTTTTTGACGCTTCTGCTTCTCAGAGAGGGAAACTCTCTTTAAATGAATGTCTTCATAAAGGGATCAATTTGCTAGAAATGATTCCCAATATTCTTGATCGTTTCCGAATGTTTCCAATTGGAATTAGTGCCGATATAGAAAAGGCATTTTTAATGCTATCTATTGCTCCTAAAGACAGGGATTTTCTGAGATTTTATTTCCCGGGTTCGAAAGGATAAGAAATTTATAGGCACTGCCGAGTTGTGTTTGGGGTTTGTTCTAGTCCATACCTATTGAACATATCCTTGATACATCTTTTGGAAAATTGTCCTGCTGAATTTAAAGAAATTGCTCAAAAAATGAAACGATCCTTTTATGTTGACAATCTTGTATGTGGAGTTTATAACACTAGTGAATTAGAACACTTCATTGATCAAGCAAAATGTATTATGAATAAGAGGTTTTTTAATTTGCGTGGTTTTGAAAGCAATGTGTTGAATGTAGAAATATTGACAAGCATTCCGGAGATACCTCAGTTTTGGGGATAATATGGAACTTAGATAATGATGTTCTGAAATGCTGTACGGATTTAGAACCATTCACCTGTGAAGTGAGAATAACTAAGAGATTAATTTTATCAATTGTGCAAAAGATTTTTGATCCCATAGGCTTGTTAACACCAACAACATTGCTTCCTAAACTACTATTGCAGAATTTATGGAAATTGAAAATTTCTTGGGACCATGAATTACCTCCCAATTGTATAAAAGAATTTTTAACATGGTTTAAAGATATTTCTGCGTTGAAAAATGTTAATATTCCTCGTCATCTTAAAGTGAATATTTCTTCTGAATTACATGTTTTTGTGGATGCGGCCGGGGGAGTTTATGCTGCATGCGTCTTTGTTCGATCAATAATTGATTCTAAAAGGTAAATATAGTACTCGCTAGAGCAAAGTCTAGGGTAGCACCTCTTAAACCTCTTAGCATTCCGCGTTTAGAACTGATGGCCTGTAATATTGGGGCTAGGCTGGTAAATTCGCTAATGAAAGCACTCGATTTTCCAAATTTAAAAATAACATTTTGGTCTGATTCCACTACTGCTCTTTGGTGGATAAGAGAACAAGGGAACTGGTCAGTTTTTGTTTCTAACAGAGTTAAAGAAATTCGGCTTCTCTCGAAACCACACTCATGGAAATATGTCCCAGGGAATATGAACCCAGCGGATTTATTATCTCGCGGATGTTCCCCTAACAAATTGCTTACATTTAAATGGTGGGAAGGACCTTCTTGGCTGAAAGAAGATCCCGAAAATTGGCCAACGGTGAAATTATTGGTCAACCTAGTGAGATAGATGTAGAAAGAAAAAAGATTAAAATTGTTAATGTTGATCTAGCAAATGACGCACCCCTCTGGCATCTGCATAATATATCAAGCTATAATAAAATGATTAAAGTGGTCGGTTGGATTTTGAGATTTATTAATAACTGTAGAAAAACTTGTGATAAGTGTACTGAACCTGAGCTTTCATTTCTTGAAATTGAAAATTCTGAAAAGTGCTTGATTCGTCTATATCAAAAATGTTATTTATCTGATATAAAGAAATTAAATTTTGGTACATGTATAGATAATGATAATATTTTAAGAGTAAAAACTAAAATAACTCAGAGATGACGAGGAATCATTTCTGTTTCCTATCTTGTTACCTGGAAAATGTCATTTTACTAGATTGTTAATAGATTTTGTTCATAAAAAAAATTGTCATGCGGGCATACAGATGATGCAAATATTAATGAGAGAACGATTTTGGATAATTGGTGCTAGAAAAATTATTAAGAATATTTTGTATAATTGTATTATATGTCAACGTTTTAAAGTTAAAGCTATGTCAAGCGAACCAGCACCCTTGCCTCTCGACCGAGTGGCGGATTGCGTTGCATTCGAGATAGTGGGAATTGATTTGGCTGGGCCCCTATTTCTAAAATCAGGGGAAAGGTATGGATAGCATTGTTTACCTGTGCGAGTTTTCGTGTTATCCATCTAGAATTGGTTAGTTCGTTAACGGCTGACAGTTTTCTGTTAGCCCTTCGACGTTTCATAGCTAGACGCGGAAGGCCTCGCACTATTTATAGTGATAATGGAACGAATTTCAGAGGCGCTTCTAATGATCTCTCAAAATTAGACTGGGATAAAATTACGAGAGAAACTATGATAACTAAAATACATTGGAAATTTATCCCACCCACTGCCGCTTGGTGGGAGAGTTCGCATTGTGAAAGAATTGTTACGACGTACTTTGGGTAAATGTACGTTAACGTATGAAGAATTGAATACTATATTATGTGACTGTGAGTCGATCATTAATTGTAGACCTTTAACGTATGTGTCAGAAGATCCTGAAGAATTGATTCCTTTCACACCTGCAATGTTTCTTGGAGAAAGTCACTCTTACGGTGTCCCCGATATTGATGAATTAGATAGTCAAAAATTAACAAAAAGGATAAAATATCGAAGGAAAGTTTTTAATGATTTGAGGCAACGGTTTAGAAGAGAGTATTTAAGTGAACTAATTCAAAAATCTAATGAAAAATTATCGCGTGCACCTGAAGTGGGAGAGATAGTTTTGATCGGAGATTGACAATAAAAAACGTTTGTTTTGGCCGATGGCGAAAATTATCGAGCTGATCCCTGGTAGAGACGGTAAAATATGCACTGTCAAACTTAAAACACAACACGGGACAGTTCTACGTCCAGTGCAACGCGTATATCCTTTAGAGATACGCACAAATGAAAACTGTGCAACGGAGGAAGTTGCAGGTGAGGGGGAATCAAATTCGAAAAGGGGTGCAAATGTCATGTCAGCACCTAATAATGTAATAAAGTATACATCATCTGGTAGGTGTGTAAAAACACATAACAGATTAGATCTATTTAATCATGAGTGTTACAGGTTTGATACTCTCCCCGAATATCAAACGGGGGGAGGATGTTGTGAAAATAGTCGTACTTTGAACGGCGCTGGGGTGGAGTGACGTCACGCCCCCCCCCTATGATGTAAACCACTCCGAACTTGTGCAGGCAGAGAGTGAGATCATTGCTCTACTGTCTCGCAGTGTGAATAAAGCCTTTTTATATGACTTCTCTGGAACTACTTTAAGAAAACCAAAAGCACCCAGCATCGGGTAGATGCAGCCCACAAACAATTGAATTTGAACTAGATAAATATGTTAACTTCACAATAACAAGAATATTAAAAAATTTATTATTTTTTTTATATTGAAATATAAAAAAAAATCCTAGTTTTCATCCTCATAATAATTATTTTACTAACATACTCTTCTCCATTAATGATAGCTTTTTATACTAGAAATTTTTATTTACTACAAGTTGCTTGCTTCTATAAAAAAAAGTTTTTTGTATTGCTTTGTGAAAGTGTCACATAAATTTTTTGAAAACTATTTGCAGTTGATTTTTTTCTGATATTCTTTCCCAAAAATATTTCTTCCAACCACAGTTCTCAAAATTTCTGGTATAAACTGCTTCAAAATAGCACAGTGATTATTTGAATGCAATCACAATTACATGAACGAAATAACATAGAATACGTAAGGCCGCACAGTTATTGAAATTTGATGTAATTAAGCAGGATCATTTTATAAAATTGTTTAGGTATTTAAAATTTAGATATTGGTTGTTTTGCTTGTAATCTATTTAATGGCATTTCTTCCTGTCTGTCAGACTAGAATTTTATGTGCATTTGAGTTGTATTAAGCATCAGAATCAAACCTAAATGCAAATAATAATCCAATACAATTCAATTGCATTTGACAACTTTATGCTATTGATCAATCAAAAAATGTATTTCTTCAAAAGCAGTTTGCTTATGAATATGCGAGAAAAGTTAGTTTAGTGTGAAAGTTTTAGAAGAGTGGCATTTTGTCCTTGTCACAACCATGGTTCAAAATGGAGAATGATTGCTATGAGCCCTAATATTAGCTGTGAAATATGCTGATAAACAACCGTTCAAGAAAAAATGTTAGTATTATTATAAGAAGCCCATCAATAAAATAATTAAGCATTTTTTTTTGTACCTAGAATTAGTAAAATTGGTTGTTAAAATTTCACCCCTTTGGTATTTAATTTCTGGAAAGTATTTTGCATTGATTTAATATCTTTAAATACTCTCAACTTATTACCTTTTTTATATGTTTGTATTTATGTGATATATTCAATAGAGAACGCTTTTTTTCTTTTTTAGGATTGGAAGAATTGCTATAATCTATTTTTGACAGCAAAAAATGTAACAAGTCTAAAAATGTTTGTAAATCTCTTTTTTTTTTTGGTATGTTGAACAATAGCAATATCTGTTTTAAAAGAAATGTAAAATGTTTAGATTATATATACATACACATAATTTTAGAATGTATAGGAATTTTTAAAAAAAAAATTACCTTGACTTTCTTTTTGTTCCAAAAGTGTAAAATACTATAATATAATTCAGATTTTAATTTTAAAAAATGTGTAACAACAAGAACTAAACACTCAATGCACAAATTAAATTTATATCAAATTAAGAAAGATCTGATACATTTGCAATACAAGGATATTTAACTTTTTGTACTATAGACAATTAGTAGAAAAAGATAAAAATTATTTAACACTTTCATCACGGCAATGTGCGCCTTTGTCCCACCTTCTGCGATGCTCTTCACAGCACTAAAATTGAAACAAAACACAAATTCCTTTAAAACTTGTTTATTTTACTTTGAAAAATAATAATCAATTGCAATCAATTACAATTCTCACTATAATGATTTATTTATGCATCCTGAAGACGAGTTGTCTCATCTCTCACGATGAAGGTGTCAAAGTACTATCTGCAAAAATTCAATAGGCAAAATGCCTATTAAATTGTTTCTTTTACCTAATACTGTAAAAGTAATTTTTAAAACGGCAATTACATTAATTTTCTGAAAAAAATGGTATGCATTTTTTTAAAATTGTTTAAAAGAAAGATGACATAACAATAACTAAAACCATTTTCACTTTTATTGATCTAATGTAGATAAATACAGTACGATAGGACTTCCAAAATAAAAACTAGTTTAGAATACCAATATGATGGAAGCATAATTTTGATATAATGTGAATTATCAAAACATTACATGCCTTAATTTTACAAAAATACATGAGAAACAATCCAATATAATATACATTGAAAATAATTGCTGTAACATATAATGTAAATAATTTTAACAAAAAATATATGAAAATAATTGATATCAAATACAAGTAAAATTTTAACAAACATAGACAAAATTCAATATTAACTACATATAATAATTAGTAAATTTTCCATGTTAACAATATATAAGTGAATAAATTAATAAAAAAAAATTTCATATCAGCAGAATTTTTTCGATTTATACAAAAAAAAAGTCATATTTTGAAATGACTTTTATTTTTAGATTAATGATTCTATGATAGTGATAATGTTCATCAGTTTAAAGTGACACTTTCCAAATTCTGGAAATTCTAAACCAGTGATTTCAAAAAAATGCAAACTAATTATAGCTTTATAATAACAAAACATCACACATAGGCTAGCACACACACACTTTGATTATAATGGACCAGATCAAAAAGCACAAATATTCTCATTGGCCTTTTGACACTTCATTAAGAGTAATTCAAATTCAATGTTCTTTCTTTTAAATGAAAATTTTTTAAAGTAAATATTATTGGAAGCAACAACAATATATTTAACTTTGACTAGTTTAAACCTGACATTACTAAGAATGAAAATGTGCTTTCCAGTGATCGTTTCAATTGTTTTTGGTTCACTAAATAAATTTTTATTAGATCATAATTGAATTGTAGCAAATAAAAATTAGTCTATTGTCAACAATACCCAAAATTTAAATATATTAGAAATTGGTAAAAATGAAAATACACACATTCACAGGTTGTATACATACATTGCTAATCAACACCAAGCTTATGTATTTAAGGCTGAATTCTACAAGACAAGTTAGAATATTTAATATTAAGAAGACTTTTTTGTTGGGCTGCAATAGCCCAGTGGTTTAAGTCGCAAGCTTTGTAAATTTTTGAACAAATTACATTTTCTAAAACCTAGATTGAAATCTGCTACAAATTGGTTTCAATTCAAAATCAATGTAGTTAAACAAATCAAATTTAAAGCAAAATTTATTTTTTGTAATAATACAGCCAAGTTTTTCTTGAGATAAAAAAGAAGCATAAATAATTAAAGAATTCTGTATACAAATCAAGAAAGATGTGATATAGTCAAAGTTAGATTTAATGTTGTTATAAATTAATTAAATTATAAAAAACACAATGAAATATATATTTTTTTTACAATGCATCAAATTCTAAGTAAGTGACATTCCATCTAGTCCTTATAATGCACAAGCCTATGATACATATATGCACAGAGTTAACAAAGCATTTGCTAAACTAAGTATTTCTAAAAGCAAGCATACACAAGCTTTTATTTACCTACCATGAGTCCCGGGTAAAAACGTGTAAAATCACTGTCTTGTAACACTCATATAATACCCTGAATTGTACTACATACTATATCATACCATGGTTGGTTGTACAGGAGCATTACACATTCCATTGGTTGGCCACTTTGCTATGCCATGCCAACATACCACGAGAAACAGGACAATGTAAATATAGTATTAAAAGTCCTAGCAGAAATTCGGCACAATTGAAGTTATGCTAGCAAATCTAAAAATACTATATACTCTTTATTACATATTTGAATAAAAATAAGGATGACACATTTAAAATGTGACAAAAATAGTTGCTAAAACAGAAAAAACTGTCATTAAAATATGAAATATGATATGTAAAAGAAAATGCAGCAAAATGTGTTTACAAATATTAATATCGAGTTTCCACAAACTGTTATCTTTTTTAAAGCACTATTCAGTTGCTAAGTTTAATATCCAACATTGGAAGCATTAGTATTATTAAAACAAAATTAATAAAATCTTAAGTACTTTTACGTTAATATATTTTTCAATGAAACTTGCTATACAAATAAATTAACAGCAAAAGCATAATCAAAGCTTAAAACATGAAATTTTTTAACAGATGTTAAAATATACACACAATAATAGAGAAGCAGCAAGGAATGGGTAAAAGAAAAAAAAAAAAATGAAACACACAAAAGTCTAAAAATCTTACAAGCATAAAACAATTGGATGTTAAATGATTAGCAATTAACTAATTACTCAATCTAAAATATAGTACATTGTTGTCAAATGGACCAACAACTTATGTAAGTGTAATATTGTTTTCATATTTTTAAGCAAATTAAAATTGATAAACAGTCACTGATGATGAATAAGAGAAATTAAATAAGTAGGGAATCGATAAAAAACTTAACCAAAAAACATGTAACTAAAAATTTAGTTTTGGGGGAAGGAAAAAAACCCAGTTTGCCCCCCACCCCAATTTGATGCTCAATTATGAAAAATCTTCGTTTTAACCATTTCTTTACTGTTATTTTTCTCTTAGTAATAATAATTGAGATAATTTCAACAAATTTTAAAGGTCCATGTACATTTTCAACCTTTATAAAGATACAATGGCTACAAAAGAAAAGAACAAAAGTATATACCACTACTATAACAACAAATACATGCAACTTAAAAACAGGAAACAAAGCTCATAAATAGGAAAAAAATTTTTTTTAATACACGAATGTACCTACAAACATAACACTTATATACAGATCTCAATCAGACCTATCAAATACTGCACAATGCGATAAGCCATAAACCTAATAACTAACAATCAACAAAAAGAAAAGAATAAAAGCATTTTTTAAAAATATTCATTATAGATTTGCATTATTGCTAAAAAGTCATATGTTAGAGGTTCAAATTAATTTAGTTCAAAATAAAAATTTGACTAAAATTTCCTGGCCCATCAATAAATTCTATAAATTTCCAGTAAGAAATTGCATTACAAGCAGCTTAACAAACATACCAGAGTGGTAAAATTTTCTGTTGCATATTGTGTATTTAAAAAAAAATTCATTCTGAACAGAGATTCTATAGAGACTTTTGTCCTTTAATGTTTTTCAGCTTCTTTGTTCAAACATGGAAGCATCCTAAATGATTATTAAATATTTTTTTATATAATAATAAAACCTCTTGTTTCACATTAGTAAAAATCATGCAATTTTTAAATTTCTTTTTGTAGTGAACAAAATTCTGCCTTTCTACGAGATACAATGACTTTTCTTTGATTTTTCCATCTTACCCCTTCCCAGATCTAGAATGAATGCTAGCTTAATTGTTAGTGCAAACTGCCAATGTACAAAAGAAATACATATATATTTTTTGACTGCTTGCACATTACCTAGAATGTCAATACAAATATAACTTTTAACATTTTACAACATCATTTTTTAAAAATTCATTTGCAAAACAAGCTACATCAAACACTCTTCATAGTTTGTTATCCATGTCTTGCAATTTACAAACTGGTGATAGGATTACATTATATACATCCATAACGTCAGAATTGCAACTTTACGAAGTTCTTCTCTATATATCAGGCGAATTCCAAAAGTTCTCCCGGAAGGCTTAATTTCATTCATTTTTCACCTTGGCAGCATTCTTTCACAACAATGCACCTTAACTTTAAGCATTTTTGACATGTAATACAAAAGAATATTAAAGGATTACGATTATTATTAATTATTTTGCAATAAAACAAATATGTACATTTATTTCACTAAAAAAATATCACCATTTTTTTATGCTATGCAAAAAAACAAAGGGCCAGAAAATTCCATGTTTTACAATTATGTTCAACAAATAGAAATTATAAATCTGACCAGTATAACTTGGCAATCTTTCAAAGAAGGAAACGTTAGCTGAAACATTTGGCAAAATTTTCAACTAGAATCTCAAGGAACATATTATGGCCATTTGATAACAATAAAATAAACCTATCACAATTAAAGTAAATAACTACCACATATTTGACAAAAATATTTAATTATTTATCATGCAAACTATTTTTCCACAACTGTATAAAAATTTTTACTTAGTAAACTCAAAAAACACTTAAAAATTCATTTAAAAAAAATGTCATTAACCCCTTGTGCTGAGAAAATAGTCCATTTTGAACAATAAAAAAATCAATCCAATGTCCAAATTTTCATAAAAAAGTTATATTTTTAAAATATTTCCTGTTATTTTTAAATTTTAAAAATAAAAATCATTTGCATTTTTAAAAGTCACCGGGATTGTTTATTATGATAAGGCCTTTGATAAAGAAAATTTCAAACAATACAGAAAAATAGAGACCTTTTTCTAAAAGCAACACAGTTACAGTAGCCAAGTGGTCACAAGTTCATTGTTAAAGTTAAGTCATGGTTACGAGTTCTAATATCACTAAATATCCACTGCTTAGAGGGACTAATGCACATTAAATCTGATGAGATTCGAAGTCTTCACACTGATGAAGAAATCTGGAGAGTGGGATGCCAATCTCGGAGTAATCCCTATCACTTGACCCTGGTTCAAAATTACAAGGTTTATCAGAATGCTTCTCAATGCAAAGCTAATGAACAACCAATTTGAAAAGCAAATATCAAATTTCACTGTGCTAATAGGAAAAAATTGCTATTGTTTTAAAAAAAATTAACCTTTATTTTCTATTGAAATGAATATAATATTGATGAAGAATACTTTTGATTTTTATAGTAAATAATTGATAAATTGTGAGACACAGTCACATTTTTCTAGTAAATTTACCAATAATTTTTTTGAATTTTAATTTTTTTTGCTTAGTGATTTATTGCAATGAATTCAACATGTTTGAAAATTTCTCTATTAAATCTATAAAGAGTTAGTAGAGCCCACAGCCAGCTGACTCAACCAGGATCAGTAGACAGTTTGCTTTACATGTTATTCTTTTAATAGTATTTCATAGATTTTATTATATTCTAAAAGAAAAATTACTTCATTAATGAATTTTAATTTCTCCCAATGTTTACTAACAAACAAAATTGCTCTTTTTTAGGAAATTATATACCTTTTTTATCTTTTGAGCCTTGTTCCTTTCTAAAACAAATTCTGATTCTCAACACAAGGAGTCAATGGTTATTATCAAAATGCATTCCACCATCAGCCTTCATTTCCCTCAAACTCGACAAACAAAAAAAATTCACATCAACACAAACTAAGACATAAGTGAATATACAAAACAAAATTAAAAGCAAATAAAAAAAAAAGCAACAGTATAGAGGGAAAAGAAAAGCAAAAAAAAAAAAAAAGTTTTTAAAAATCACAGATCTACTAAAAATGCTACTGAGGAAAAGCCCATTCATTCTGAGCTATGGCACTCGAAACACAAGCCGCAAGAGAAGCATGGGCAGCTTGCTTCTCCGTTGCCAGATTGAAGTGGCATGGCTTAGCAATTGGTTTATCACTGGGAGGTGCATTGAAAATATATGGTTTGCTCAGTTGCTTGTTGTCGGTGGACAAACCGAAATGACAAGAAACTGGCTTGCCAATGTCGGTGGAAGTGTGCGGTCCTTTCATGCTCATGCGTATGTGGAGGTCCAGCATCACTTTGCGAGTGAACTTCAGTCCGCAGTGATCACACACAAACGGCTTCTCGCCCGAGTGAGAGCGCAAGTGTTTCTGCAGATTTCCCTTCTGGCTGAATTTCTCATCGCAGAGCTCACACACGAATGGCTTCTCACCCGTGTGGATGCGGATGTGCTGCTGGAGAATGGTCTTCTGGCGGAACCTCTTCCCGCAGTGTTCGCACCCGTATGGCTTCTCCCCGGTGTGCACCCGGATATGCTGCAGGAGGATCGCCTTCTGACTGAACTTCTTGTCACAATACATGCAGGGGAAAGGCTTCTCTCCCGTGTGAACCCGAATGTGCTGAACGAGGATGGCCTTCTGGGAGAACTTCTCACCGCAGCGTTCACAGCCGTAAGGTTTCTCGCCTGTGTGGATTCGAACGTGCTGGTGGAGGATCGCCATCTGAGTGAATTTCTTCCCGCAGTAGGGGCATGTAAAAGGCTTCTCTCCGGTATGCAGTCGTATGTGTTGGTCAAGAATCGTTTTCTGGTTGAAACGCTTTCCGCATTCCTCGCATCCGTAAGGCTTTTCACCAGTATGGATTCTGATGTGTTGCTGCAAGATGGTCAGCTGAGAGAATTTTTTCCCACAGTACATGCAGGTATAAGGCTTCTCGCCTGTGTGGATACGTATGTGCTGCTGGAGAATAGCCTTTTGATTGAAACACTTGTTGCAATGTTCACAGACGAAAGGCTTTTCTCCGGTATGAATCCGAAGATGCTGTTGCAGATTAGCCGCCTGATTGAACTTTTTATCGCAATGCTGACAGATGTAAGGACGCTCTCCCGTGTGGATGCGCATGTGTTGGGTCAGAGTCCCCTGAGAATTGAAAGTCTTTTTACACACTTTGCACGCAAAAGGCTTTGAGTGGAACTGGGCATGCTGGTGGAAGCTGTTTTTGTCCGCAAAAGTTTTGCCACACTGATCACAAATTAGAGTGTTTATTGCAGATTTTTCACCATTAATAGGTGGCGGTGGGGGTTGGGGAGGTGGAACAGGAACGTTCTGATTGTTATTGATAGGGGGCTTTTGCTCTTGTTGGTCAAAATTCCTGCCTGGAGGATACAAGCCAAGAGGAATGGACTGGAACGCCATTCCGGAAAAAAATAAATTCAGCATTTAAAATTGTAAGATTAACACTCTAAGAAATTTATAATTTTATGATCATGTACCCAATTGTCAAAATCAGATAATCCTATGAGAATGATGTATTTTCTAAAATATAAAACTGTAGCACAAATGAATCACGAATATGTCCAAATGAATTAAGAACCTGATTACAATAAATATATTTTTACAAACATAAAACTCTTTAAATAAACTAAGTAGTACAATCAAAAAAATAATTTTGTCAGAATAGTTATAAAGTGAAATTCAAAACTGAATAAACAAACAAAACATTCTAAAAAAATAAAAATCAACAAATTTTATGAAATTCCTTTCTTTTGAAATAACATAACAATACATTAATAATCAATTTTGTTTTTCTTCATTTAACCATTTTCATACAATATAAAAACTACTTTATCATTTGTAAAAACTGATAAAATCTTTAAAAAAAATGCCAACAATTCAATTTTCCTCCAGAATAAGTAACTAAAGCTTTTTCTTGAAAGCTATAACAAACAAATGCCTTGTATGGTATCTATAAAACACTGTATTACTGGGCAGGTCACTTGAAAAATTCTGCATCACAGCTGATATCTGGGATAAAACTAAGCAAGGTTTAGTCTTCAAAAACTAGATGAGAGGACCAGAAATATCTAAAATGAAAAAAGAGTAAAAAAAGGAAATACATTTAAGTTTTTTTGTAAAATATATATGTTTTGCATTATAATGATGCTTATATATAAAATTCTTAAATTAAACATTTTAAATTTTAGCATAAATACTGTAAAAGCAGGATTTTTTTAAAATACATATAAATATGTAATGCTCTTAAATACATGGAAATGATATTCAATATAGGTATTATATCAATAAAATTCCTTAGAAGTAAAACTGTATTACTTAAAAATTTTTTTCTAACAATATACGAAAACTCCAAACACAAATTTCCTTTTATGCAAACCATGCTAATGACAAAAATTTCTACTTAATGAAGATATAAGTAGAGAGAGAGAATTTGAAAGAAAATAAGTAAATTATTCCATAATTATCAAGTATAAAAAAGAAATGAATGAACAACTTTTAATCATTTAAAACAAAGCATACAACATATTTGCATGTTAAGCAAATATTTTGAATAAAATTACAAGATTTCTTTAAATGAATTAATTTGTTGGTTTTGAGATAATTCATTCAATGTTTTATAGAACAATAACAGTAGATTTTTCTACAACAGAAAATAAGTCACTGAAAAACAAATAATAATAATAAAAAAAATGGGGGAGGATTTTCTTTTTGAATAAATATTTTTTCCCCCCGGAATTTTGTAACTTTTCATTTTTTTTTTAAATATTAGCATACCACATGATTATGTAGGGGCAAAAAAAGTAAATATACTTGTGACACAAATTTAATTGATGAGGCATCAAATAATTTATCTTGGGATAATTTATAAAAGTTGACATAAATAACCAAGATAACACCATTTTTCCAGCTTTTAATAATAAAATTTATAGATAAAATAACAACAGTACATAATTTGTGTAGAAATTATGACTAGAAATTTACTATCTTTTAAATGTTCAACGGGAAAAAAGTTCATTTACTATGGAATAATCAAAACAATATAAAAGTCTAGTATGACAAATTAAAAAAAAAAGTATCACTTTTATATTGGTTAGGTACAAACATCCTCTACCTTTTCATATTACAAGGGGAAAAAATCAATAATGAAATATGCACTTTTTAATTTTATTTGTCTCAAACTTTTAATAAAGAGACCTATCAAAATTAAAACAGTTTTAAAGAGCAATGAAATCCTTTGAACCAAAGACACTAATTTATAAAATCGCAATGCTATTTGTAATTAACAAAAACATAGTACCAAATTTGTACCTTATCTTTTTTTTTATTAAATTAACAGGACATTACTTCACAAAAATCTGAAAGATCCTCTCCTTCCGAATATATAAAAAAAACAACATATTTTAGAAATTCACAAAAAAATACCAAAACATCTTTTGATACAAAATTTCTGTAGTAAACTTTCAAGTGAGGACGATATCAAAACATTTGTCTCAAATAATATATTCATATATACATACACTTAAAAATTAATAAAATTCAAACACGTTATAAAAAACAAAGATTTTTCCTCCTCGTTGGTCAGTCTATAACTCGAGTAGGTTTTTTTCATAATTATATATATATATTGAAATTCAAATTTAAGGAGCAAAATGATTGAAATATATAAGTTGGTTACAAATGTTAAAAGTTTGTTGATTTTTCAGGTTTTTTGATCAAATTAGGAAAATAAATCATTATAAAAATAATTTTGGTTCAGAAATACAAAGCATCTATCATTAATTTTTAATTCAATATATAGCAGTAATAACTACATAATTTCACATGCTGGTACATTATTTTAGCTCTATATTGCATAAAGCATTCATCATTAAATTATTAATATCACTATGAATGAAAACCATCCAGTACTTAACAACTTTATAATTATTTTGGATAAAGATATTTTTTAGATAATAAAATCATGACATAAAAGTCACATAATGAAACATTAGTACCCTTAACGATTTTGACTATTTGTTTAGAATTAATCACTATATGCATGCATTTTGAAGCATGAGTAACGCAAACAGTTTTATTTGTCCAGAACTAATGAGAATGTTATGAGAAATGGGAAACCTACACAAGTAACTTTCATTTCTAAGCAATGCTAGAGCTGAAATAAAAAAATGTATGCAATGTGCAAATAATACAACACATATATATATAAGCTATTTCTATCAGTTTAATCAAATTTAGAACTTAAATGCATTACTACGATTATTTTTGAACCTTCAAAAAAAAACTGTCATCAATGGCACACAATTACTCTTTTTTTATAGCTCTCTTACTATGACAGTTCCTTATTTTCGCACAAAAATAGAAACAATACAATTATGATACATCTGCATTTGAAATTCTTAAAAATTTTGATTCTGTTCCAAAAAATAGCATTTCCAAATAAAACATTTTAGTTAAACAGTCTCAGAAATATAATTTAAAAAAAAATTATTAATGTTTATCATTTTTGACGGCATTTAATTCTGAATTCTAAAATAAGGTTATCATGCAATGCATATTTTACATAGAATGAAGTTAACTAAAATTTATATATTCTTTCAATAAAATATTAAGAATTTCAGACATTAAAAAAATACTAATAATGGAATCAAAGTTTTTAAAACAACTTTAAATAACTCAGAAATCATTTAGAAATCTTGAGAAAAAATTGAAAATTTTACAATTCTAATATGTCACAAAAAATATATTTTTTTTAGAAAATGACTAAAATTTTTTGCTATTTTATTTGAGAAAAATACTTTCATTCTTTAGCATTCAAATATGTGGGCTTGGTTTTTCTTTTTAAAAAGAGCAAAACTTGATTGTTAGTTAAAATCCTCCACATAAGAAAAAAATTTTTTAAAAAAAAGTCTTGAAACGTGCAAAAATATCAATTGAAAAAAAAGAGATTTTTTTTATTTTACTCTTTTTAAGAAAACACAAAAACAAAGATATATTTGATGTATCACAGAGTTTTATGTTCGTAAATACAAAATGGTCTAGTTTGGCAAGTTGCTAAAGCAGGTATTTAAATTTAGTAAACAAAAGAAATATTTCGAATAATTTGAATAAAAAACAATGATAGCCGAAAGGCAAATTTATTCCAAAATATTAAAGGCGAAAGTCAAAATGACTCACAAGAAAAAATTAATACTTGTCAAGACACTTATGATATATAAAAAAAGATCCTTCAGAACTCAATGTCAGTGTACTACAAATGTGGAGAAAAAAAAAGAACCATTATTTCAATTGAAATCATTATTCATTTGCACAAAACGTGCAATTATACCTCCAAAAAAATTATTGCAATGCATCCTGAAGGAGAGACGAGAGATACCAATTCAGTTTTTTACTTGGTTAGTTTACGACTTAAAACATGAACTATTTTTCAGTAGAGGGGTACACTCCGCACTGCAGATGGTTTTTTTTACATAGAATGTGAACTAGGATGCGCGAATTGAAAATAATTGCAAATCATCAACACACAAAAACTATTTTTACTAAAAATAAAAACTAAAATACAACAAAAATTGTTGTGATGTTTAAAATTTTTTATGTCAGACGATGGAACGATACCTTGAGGTAAGTGACGCTGCCAAGCTGCATTTTTTGCATGGCTTTTTTTTTGTAAACAATCACCGCGCCTCAGGAAAACCGTTGCCACTTAATTTTAAGAAATTTAAAGTTCATTGATGAATGACCATTAACAGTAATTGTCTAAACATAAAAACTTTTTGTGAAAATTTTTTTTTACATAAAATTTTGAAACTTATAATCTGAGTGATTTCGTATGAGATTAAGAGAAAGAGGGGGGAAAATGACTAAAATGTATAAGAAATATTATAAGAGACAATTCCTTTGAAATCAGTATTTATAAAAGGAAATATTTTTAAGTGGTTTTAAGCAAGGATAAATTTAAAAAAAAATCCTTAGGAACTGTACAACCGTAAAAAAAAAAAATATGCCTAACTTTTAGCTATAGTACTCCACAAACTATATTATTTTAAGAAAAGTTGTCTAATGTTTATGTTCAATAAATTTTTGTCGTAACATCATAGATTGTGGCAGATGAATCGCTGAATTTTACGCCGAGTATAATAATTGAGCTGGAAAAATGGTTTTTGCACATACTTTCCTTTATTCCCGAATTGAAATCTGATATATTTAATAAGTATTCAAAAACGAAACTTACACCCTCGTCCAGTTTTTCCCCCCTCCTGTTTTGGTGCTCCTTCTCAACGTTGTATCCACATCTTTTTTAATGCCCGGAATTTGTGCTCGTTTTCCTTTTTATGTATCAATTCTCATTATTTCATGCTATTATCTAAGGCTTAATGAGCTAATTATTCGCAAACGTTTATCAATGAAGACATCACGTTGTTTATACAAAATATTTATAATGATAGAATAAATATTATATGGGAATTCAAAAAAAAAAAAAAAAAAATTGAAAGATATTTGTAAGCAGATTAATCGCTTTTTTAAAAACAGAAAATTCGTACTAAGATTCCAATCTGCCTTTATCATGTGGAAATGAAATAAATAATTATTAAAAATAATATTTGTGTTCTTAGTCATTTCCTTACAAGTTACAATTCCTAATTCGTCTTTTAATTCTCTATTATTATTTATATTTCGTCTCCTTTTAGAATGTTAAATTGCATTAGAATAAACAACAACAAAATAAATAAAGTACTATACTGATTAAATATCTGTGTGGCATTTTAGTTTATCAAACAATGCAGTGATATTTTCATGATTGCACACACATTTAGTAAAATTTTCTTATACTTACCAAAACAATTTAATTTCTATTGGTAGAAATGAAAATAATGCCTGAGAATGTTTCACAATTAAATGTTCTTTGTTTGAATCTCTAATTTAGCAGTAGAATATTTAAATATTTTACGTTAATTTTATTACTAGTTTAAGACTGAAAATAAATTGTTTTTGTTTGTATGAATGTTCAAATATTTGTCAATTGTGATGTTTTAAAAGTAACTGAAAAGGGCATGGAAATACTTAACAAAAATCTTTTTACCCCCCCCCCCACAAGAGAAGGGGACGATTTTAGTTGCTCTTATTACACTTTTTCACACATATTATAATTATCACAAGTATTAAAAGTAAAAAAATTCATCTAAAAAAGGAATTATTTTTATTTATGTTAAAGAAAATCACCTCTCCAATTTTGTTACTTTTTTCAATTTATATTTAACTGCATTATATTAGCTACCTTTTTAATAATGTATAAACTATAAACATACATTTTTAAAATTGTAATCTGGGATTTACACATCCAAAATAAGAATGTCATACTAATATTAAATGATAGTTGAACATGTTTCAAATTCATCAACAAATTATAAGAAAAATATTAAATAAGAGTTATGCTTCAGATTACTATTGAAATAAGAAACAGGTAAATATATATCATGCATCAATTAAAATCTTATTAATAAAATGATAGTCAACCAATATACAACAAAATAGAAAAAACAATAAACTAAAAAAAAAAAAGGAAGTAATTAACATACTGACTACAGTTTGAAATTCATGCAATTAGTAATTAAATAACTGTTAGGAAAGTAGAGATTAAAAAAATTCAGTTTACTAAGTAATTTACCATCTGATTTTTACAGCCTAATAATTAAAAAAAATTAGACAGTGCAGTTTTTTCTAATTGTATTACAAATCAATAGTTTATCTAGAAATACAGTAATTAAATTTTAGTAAAATAATTAAGAATGTTTTTCAATTCTAGAACAAAATATTTGTTAGTCCGAGTCAATGTAGTCCATCATTTGATGATTAATGCTCTGAAAAAAATTGAGACTTCATACTGTTTTCCTGCAAATGCCTAAGCATTTAGAAGTAAAATGCAAGACAAATGCACATTTAATATGAATGATATTGTACAAAATATTTACACAATAAGACAATCACATATACACACATGTTAATATATATGCAAAATACAATTCAAGCATGTTCCTAATCTTTGAATAAGTTATGTCATAATATCTGATGACTAAAATAATCTGGTAAGACATCAAAAATATTGAAAAATATCATTGGTGTCTAATGCATTCTAAATTTAAAAAGAAATCAGTAATTACATATTACAGACAGAAATAATGTGATGCTTTTTAATGAAGATATTACAGGTGATTGTACATAATATTTATACAATACATTCCAAAAATGTTATTCATATCTATAATTTAAAAAATAAATTGTATAAAAACTGATTTATGTGTGATTTTGAGCAAAATAATTTAGGACAACTTGTTAATCCTAAAAGTACATCTTCTGGGAAGGAGAAATCTGAAGGAGGCAAAGATTTCAATTAGTACAGTTATATATTTGATACTGTGCACTCACAGAATTTAATGTTAAGTATTAGAACTGCAAACACAAAACAGAACACTGTAAACAGTACATATCCATATTCCAAGGTGCTCCAATACTATTATTCAGATTTCATCCCATGTATCAAAAGTCAGGAGGACATTAGAATTTGAACAGTCAGTACATCATAACGTTGCAAATATGAGATACAATATTTTGAAAAACGAATCAGAAATTTACATCAATGAATCCATTTTAATGCTAACAAAACATTAAAAGTTGTTTACATTTGTATACTCCTTTAGACTTTTTATATAAAGTATGTTATTTCAAGTATCTAAATGATTAATAGTTGTTAAAAGAATCAACTAAAATTTTTATTAATAAAAATTAACTTTAACAGTCATAAAACTTCAAACACATCAAAATACATTAAATAAACTTAAAAAAATTTATATAAATAAGATACTAATTTAGCATTTTGTACATATTTATAAGAAGTAAAAAAAATAATTTTTTGTACTGAATAAATAAACGTTAGTATAAAACCAGCAAATTCAAAAACACAGACTTCAAAAGACAATAAGAGTCACAGCTGTTATATGTTTCATACAGCAACAATAATAATAAAAATGCAATGCAATATTACACACAATAAAAATATACATAAGTATACATATTTAATTATTAGATTATCTAAAAATTACAGAGATTCAAACATACTGATGACATAATAAGAGGTATAGGAAGGCTACAAATAAAAAAGTCAACTGCAATAATCCAAAACTGAAGTATTAAAAATACAAAATATGATTTTATTGCAGAAATATCTGTAACTATTAAAAAAAACTAATATTCGAACAAAATAAAATAAAAGATCGTTTTATATGATCACTACAATGGGGCACACAATCACTTTTTACACATACAAAAGCTATATTTCATAAAACTAATAAATTTGAAATCCTATAATGTAAGTGCATAATTTTTAAATATTTTTCTACAGAAAAAAAAAAAGCTTATCATTAATCTACTGTAAAAACTGAATAAAATATTTGATTATATATATATATAAGGGCAAGAACTTAATTATGTAGAGTAGCTATTTATTTTCAACATATATAAAAAGATATTCCCAAAACACTGCATTATCCTTTGACATAATCATCAAGATAGCAGTAGCCTTGTGGGTAGTGTGTCATGACTTCGAGCCTAGTACTGCTGAAGACCCACATACAGAGGGGGCGATGCACATTAAATATGATGAGGCTCAAATATCCTCCCATTGGTGTGGTGAGGAAGTTAGGAGAGGGGGGGGGGAGTTCCAGCTCAGGTGTTGTCCTCGTCACTTGGCTGTGGTTCAAAATTACGAGGTCCATCGCTAAAAGCCCTTTAGTAGCTAAATGGTGCAACATTAATATTTACTCACTGACATAGCCATCATAGGCAATTATCAAAAGCTTCATGTACAACATTTCAGCTCAAATTAGGATTTTGATCCTCATCCCAACAAAGAATGAGTGATGTTATAAAAGTTGACATGAAGCTATGTTAAATTCAATCCAATCCATGTCATTTTCCCCAATCTGTTATGCATCAATTAAAAGTTGAGGTTAAAATCAAGGCTTTTTTATTATTATAATATAATGATACAGGCATACTTTATTGTAAGAAAGACAAATGAAATATTATGTTATGGTATTGATTATAATAGAGTATTAAACATGGCTGGAGTGGATTAGTGTCGTGTATTGTGAACTTAATAGTTACAAACAACTGAATTGAAACCGCCCAGCCAGTATGGTGGTTATGACACTTTGCTTGTAATTGAGTGGGCTCAGGTTCGAATCCCGAATACGGCATGGATGTATCTTTGGGATAAGAAGTCAGACTTCTGCCTGAAATGGATTACGATCTCAAACGGAAAGCAGCACACCAATTCTGTTCTATGCTGGGATCATCCTTTGTATTAAAGTCTATATTCTTCTGTGTACTGTATGTTTCTGTTTGTCTATCTCTCGTCTTTTGTATGCATCCCAGGATGAAACACATGACAACTGAATTGAACCTTGAATTCAACTACTGACTACAAACAGAAAAAATTGTTGAATATTAAATTCATCTTAATAGCTCTAGAACATAGGTCCACAAAGTGGTTTTTTATGTAATGAAATAGAACTATTTCAATTTGGGGTTTATGGCATAGTTTTTGGTGAAAAAGAGTCCATGGATATTGTACGTTTGGGAATCACTACTCTAGCACAATTAACTTAATCTACTAACTGACATCCTCATGAGCAACATAAACAACCATCAGTAGCAATATGGAAATTAATCAACAGAACCTGTTATGTTGATTATTCAAATACAGTAGTCTATACAGAGAAGAATCAAAAGAATATTTGAAAATGAATGCCATATAGATTCAAGGATAAATACTACAATCAATCTTTCACTCAGTAATTTGGGATAAGCACATCAAACAATTAAATTTTCATGACCGAATTCAAAAGTCTGCATTTTGTCTGGAGAAATATTGCCCACATGGAATTTTTTCCAGTACTCATCTATATAAATAAAAATGAATGTATGTGTCTGTATGTTTTCCTAAATTGTTCATCCGATTGCAATGAAACTTTAGTGAATAGTTAGACACATACCAACGAAAGTAAAATTGACCCCTATGAAGCATTGTGGGGGCTTAAGGAGCGTTAGAGATATATATTCCTGTTTTTGAATTACCGTATTTACTCAAATCTAGACCGCCTTTGATTCTGCGCCACACCCTAAATTCTCAAAATGTTTTTGTGAAAAAATGTTGTCATTGGCTCTGAGCTGCAACCCCAATTTCCTACTCGTTTTTGTGTAAAAATAAAAAAATTCTGTACCGATACTTAAGAAATTTTTAAAAAAAAATTTAATGAGAATTAATAGGAAGTTAATATGATTAATTTATTTGACCAGTATTAAGAACTTTCAAATATATATACATACATGAACATATAATTACTCTAACCATTAATATCATGCCTCAAAAATGATTCGTCACAGTTGACTTCTTCCTGATCATTTTCCCACACAGTAGCATCTTCTAAGCCATCTGATGCATTTGCTTTACAACATTTTTTTAAAAGAACATATTATAGAAGAATGTAAAACAATGCTCTTCTCAAACTTTTAAAGTTTGTGACCCAATTTTCAATTGTATTTTTCCTCATGCCCCCCCCCCCATACAATAACAATGTACTGAACGCAATAATAAAGCTACAATACAACCTTAATTATGAACCATACAAATTATCAATATAAGAATTAAATTTTGTATAAGTTACTTCTAAGTAACAGATATTTTAAGTAAGTGTTACCATGTAAATTGATATTTTCTTAAATAATCTTTTATTTTCAACTTTTTGATATGCTCGCCCCCTCTCCAGGTTATCCCTCCCCCTAGGGGGCATGCCCCGCAGTTTGAGGATTCCTGATGTAAAAAATTATTAAAGACTGTTGAACATTTACAAGCAAAAATTATATTATTTTGTTTAAGCCATCGACATACATTTGTTTTATCCATGCTAAATTTTCAGTGTTGATACTCATCTTCCGTTTTTCTCTGCATAGAAAATTGCTTCTCTTTTCATACTTGTGTCATTGTGAACTCCCTTTGATGCTATTTCCGATATCTTTAATTTTTATCAAAGAAAGTGTATGCAAAAAAATTTCCTAAGTACCAGCAGACAATGATGTTTAGGACAGACTGAATTATACTAAAGATAAACTGCGGAATGGGAAAAATCACTGATGCAAGTGGCCGGAATGGATGGTTACATTTTTCCTTTAGAAAGAGGTTGAAACTCAATTTCCACCATCCAACGAATGTTTTACCTTTAATTCTAAACCACACCCGATTTTCAGTAGTGTTAACACTATAAAAGTGGTGCAGCTTAGATTCAAGAAAATACAGCATTAGACCTACAAACTTAAAATTTGGTAGGCATGTTCCTCTTTCAAGGATTACAGGTTTGCTACAAAAAAAAAAAAGGTTCTCTGAGGAGCGTTGTGGGGGCTTACAGGATGTTAGAGATAAATATTCCCATTTTTGAACTATTGGACCTACAAATTTGAGGGCCTGTTCCGTTTATAAAATTGAGATTCGCTACAAAAGGAGTTTACAAAAATTGAACCCCAAGGGGTGTCACAAGGACTTTAAGGGCATTACATATATATATATAACTCCCATTTTTGAACTATTAGACCTACATGCTAGAAATTTGGTAGGCTTGTTCCTTTCATGAAGTAGAGATCCCCTACAAAAAGTGTTTTGAGAATCGACCCAAAAGGTCCCTGCGAGGGTTTGGGGGGGGGGGTAGAGATAAAACAGTATTGAACTTTTAGACCTACAGACTCAAAATTTTGTTGGCATGTTTTTTTGTTTGTTTGTTGAATATAAATCCACCAAGAACAGATTTTACAAAAATTGACTCCTATTGAGGGAATTTATGGGATTTTTTCCTAAAAGTTTTTTGTTATCGTACTACTTAATGTAATGAAATTTAGCATGCATGTTGCTTTTGTTGAAGGGAGATTCGCTAAGAAAGGATTTTATGGAAATCGACTTCTGTGGGGGAGAGGAAATCTTGCAGCATATTGATAAAAAAAATACCTGTTTTTGAACTATTAGACCTACAGTAATGAAATTTGGTATGTATGTCTTTGTTGTTAAATTGAACAGGTCTGTTGAATGGGCCAAACAAAAATCGACTCTTAAAGGTGGTTACTGGAGCTTATTGATAAAAATATTCTATTTTTGATCCATTAGATTCAGACTTGAAATTTGGCAAGCACATTTATTTTATTGAGTAGAGATCCACTAAAAATGAGTTTTGTAGAAATCCACTTTGGGGGAGGGTAAAAAATAATTCTATTTTAAATTTTAGAAATTATTATTAGGAAGTTCTGTTCTTTTTAAATCAAGAATTATAAGAATATTTTTCAATATGATCAAATTCTTAATGCTAAGATATCAATAATTTTTATAAACAGTATATATACATATAACATCATGAAAGACCCAGCGAAGTGAACGGCTAATAATATATAATAATGAGCATATTCAATTTCATTGTCTATTTGAAAAGTAGTATGATTACATAATTTAAGAATATTAATTCAGATATGATATAAATATTTTTTTTTACAATGCATTTACATGGTTATGCAAAGAATTCTTTTGTTATGAGATGTACTAAGTCACAAATAAATAGAAAATAAAAAAGGAAAGATTCTGTATCATAGAAAACAATACTATCAATAGCAAAGTTCTAGCCCATTATATATATGTATATAAATAAATAAAAAAAATTTATATACACAGATGAAAATATTTTTTTATTGAAATTAAAACAATCTTGGACCTACTTCAGAATTTTGCATTTTCTGTTTTAACTAAGAAAAACTGACATAAGAACTTTATTCAAACTATGTAAATTATAACATTCCAAACATTTTCCAGAATTTTAAGATTCTTTAGGTTTATATCACTATTTGTAAATACCTGCTTTTCCTGCTAATCTTAATAAGAACTTTAAAAAAACTTTATTAAATCATGGGAAAAATAATCACTTCAAAAACTGAAGATGTTCTTCAGTCAGGTAACTCGTCAGCATCATACCATTTTAATAATGATAATAGCTAAATGTCAAACATTTTCTTGAATTAAAAACACAAATATAGAAATATCACAGGTTCAAGCAACCATTCAGATCCTAATATTAAAAAACTATACACAAATCTTCACAATTTTCATTTCTATGATGTAAATTAGGATTTCATACCTGCCAACTTTTGAAAAATAAGTGCAAAATAACATGCAATTGTCATTTCAAGCAAATTCTTAAAAAAACATTTTAAACCTTATAAGGTAACACAGGATATACAAATATTTTTTGAAGTGATGCAAATAAAATTTTACAACAAAGATATTTTGATAAGAAAATCACTCAGGAAAACTTAACTTTTGTATACACTTGATTTATAAAAAATACAGTAAAGTAACTCAAGTTTTAGATTGTATTTAAAAAAAAAATACATGCAGAAGTTAACAACCACCTTAGAAATTTATGCCACGACTACAAACATCTCAAAGTCATTAAGATAATCATTTTTACGCTTCTTTATTGCACAAATTATGAAAAATTTAGGTAGTAGAATAATCTATGAGCATTTCCTCAACTTTTATAGGTAAAGAAGCAGCATTCTTTTCTGATACCAAATGAATTAAATAATATTAATGCATCGGGAAGAAAGACAGAGAAATTTAACTTAATCTCATAACTTTGTAGAGTACAATGGAGAATTGCTCCCCATGCCACATGTGCCATAGGTTATCGACCCTTGAACTAGACATTTTGCAGATTCAAAGAAGTGACCGCAATGGGACATAATTTGTAGTTTGTATCATTACTGCTATCAGATGCTGCTGAAAAAGGACATTGTTTCCTGCATTGAATATTATACTTTTCTAACTAAAAGCAAGATCACTAATTACAGAAGATTTTTTAGTCCTTCCACATTAATAGACTTTGGAAATTACTTTCCAAAAAGAGGATAAGCAAAATACGATGCAGTCATAGAACATTACATTCTATAAAAAAGATATAAACAGTACTTCAGCCCTTATTATGTGGCCGAGGTAGCCTAGTGATCAAGGTATTAGATCGTGGCTGGCATGTCATGAGTTTGAGCCCAGTACCCTTAAAGATCCGCCATGTAGGGGAGCGATGCACGTTAAATCTGTCGAGAGCTCAAATATCCTCCTGTTGGTGTGGTAGTTAGGAGAGGGGGCAGCTCAGGTGCCATCCTCGTCACTTGACCATGGTTCAAAATTACGAGGTCCATCGCCGAAAGCTCTCCTAGTACCAGAACAGTGCAATGTTAATTTTCACTCACTCACTCAGCCCTTATTACATTTGACTGACCATCCTCCTTGAAAAACCTATTCCATTTTAAAAAACTATAACTTGATTTCTACATTGTGATGTGCTTTGGAGTTTACACACAACAGGCAATATCATATCAGCTTTTAGAAGAAATGATTTGTCAGTACAACATACATCACAAAATATTACACTTCCTTTTTGTGGGATGTGTTAATATAACCAAATTTCCTTTTTAGGACATTCTTTAAGTACCTAAAAATATATTTCACTTTAAATAGACATGGTACACAAACCAGCTACATGGAGCATAAAGAATATAAGCATGTGCAAAATACAAAATCATTTGAGTTCTTCATTGTTGCTACAGAGAGAAAAATAAAAATGTTACACTTGATAAAAATCATACCTACAAATCAGTTAGAAACCAACAGATGATGAAATACATACAATATGAAAAAGGAAGGTCAAAGTTTATGAATTTTTAAAATCTTAATAGAAATCAAAGATTTTTGTTTACTAATTTTCTGGTCATTGTGAATGAAAAACAATAAATAAGAACTGTAATTCTCAACTGCCTAGGGCTTACTAAACAATATCTATATGAACACCCTCTAATGGTGTTGGACTTTTTGAGAGTGAATGAGATCATGGACTTAGTTTAGCTTGGCTAGACATGGAAATGAGCAACAACAACAAAAAGAACTGTAGGAGAGGAAATATTGACGGATGATGGAAACTTTATGAAAATGAGTAAAAATAAACAATCTAAGCATAAATTTTACACACAAAGCATAAAAGCTGGCAGGTATGGGATTTTAATATCTTAACATAAGCCACAATAATTTTAGTTCTTTACTTTTACAATATACTGTCAGACAAATATTTTCAGAATATAAACTTAATTAGCTATGAAAAAAACTCTCAGTAGAAAAAAGAAGCACAACAGACCATCAATTATATCCATAAATTCAATTTACTCCAATTTAAAATATACAAAGCAATCAAAGAGGCACATCACACAAAAATATAGCCTTTCCAAACTGAAATCTTGACTAGAGGAATTTAACTGTTGCTGTACATTCCTCAATATTAAATCATTAGTAGATCAAATCATTTAAATCATTACCTGCTATTCTTGTATTCAGCTTAATTTGTTGACTGATGGTAAAACATTATAACCATAAAGTAATATATTGACCATAAAAGAACATACATTATACTGGTTAAATATTCTTCTCTACAGTAAAAAAAAACTCTTCCAATTTGGAACATTTTAATTTATACCACAATGATTCACTTCAAATTCTTATTGCTTATGTTCACTATCATATAAAACTCCAATATTTTATTGCTTAAATCTCTCTTTCATGCTTGTCTTGAGCACAAATGCAATTATAATGTTTGTTTTCAAATATGACTATTTTTGGTTTCTGTACAATGATTGATTGATACATTTCTAGTAAATGACACACACAATGACAGTTATTAATAAAAATAAAGCTATGATTTAGGAAATTGGAAGTGCATTAGCTAACTTCAGCGCCTCCAAAGCGAAATGGATATACATCATAATGAGGCTGAATAGGAACAGGAGGTGGAACCTCCATAGGTTTAGGAGTCCGATTTATCTGCTTTTTGTGCTCCTGGGGATATTTGGGCATGCCATCGGAAGAGCATTTGTTAGAATTTTCACGCTTTGATTTCATTACCAGCATGTCCACTAAATGAGCAAGGTTCTTGACTATGGTGTCAGGTTTAATCACTTCATTCTTTGCATCATCTGGCCTATCAAAATTAAAAAGAGGAAATTTTTTTTCTCTTGCCTAAATGTTATTTTTTATTTAAGCATATATAATACCACTTTTACAGATTTGAAAACAATACTTTTATTAGCATAGTATTTTTCAAAATGAAGGAGGGGGGTGGAGAGAAATCTTTAGAGATCATGATTACTAATATGATTTACTTTTATGTGCTAAAACAGTGGTGTACATAGACTACTTCTATGGGAGGGGGATTATATATTTAAAAAAACATAAGATAAAAGTGCCGAGACATAATCTTTACGCTGAAAATTAATAATCTGTTAGTCAAAGGCAGTGGTCTTCAAAATGTGTTCCATGGAATCCTGAGGTTCCACAAAGCATATCCAGGGGTTTCATGAGTCACAATAAAAAAATCGAAAAGAAACTTATAAATATGTACGCAAAATTATTATTTCTATGCAATTTGTATAATTAAAAGTATCTACAACTCATCCTATTTATTAAAACTGAAAATTTTATTTATATATAATAAAAGAATACTAAAATGCTTTATATTTATATATGCTTCCTACTAGGTAGTGAATATTCGATTGTTTACTATCTTGGGTTCCACGAGATACTTTTATACTTGTTAATTAGCACAGTGTCTTGTATAACTAAATAATTTTCTAATGGAAAATGCATTATTTTGCAACTGTGGAAAAAAACATCTATAATGAATTGAGGAAAACACTTATCAACAGATTCAATGTTAAAATCTAAATTTAAGTAAGAACAGCTCCTAAATTTTACAATGCAAATTCATGAAAAATACACAGTATTTCTCAAATAGCTGTAAATATTTTAATGCCATTCAGAACATTGTGTTTAAAAGAAATATATTTCTCAACCAGAGTGGCTACAAAAACAAAGTATAAAAACAGATCAAAATGAAGAATATGAAATGCAACAGCAGATAATTTCAATAGATTTCGACAATTTGTGTGAAAAAAAGCAAGCACATATCCCAGTTACTAAGTATAATGCATGGATAGGTGACACTCTTGGATCACAAATTAATATTATTAATGAGTAAATTATACTAAAAAATTATATTAGAATTTTTTAATAATAAATGCAATACTTATTTTAATTGCCTTTATATAAAGTACCTGTAACATGTTGATCTATTTTTAATATTATTTTGAGATATATTCTTCAAAGTATGTGAGTGAAATGGGGTTCTATGAAAACACTTTCTAGTTCTAGAGGTTCCATGAAAGCCCTTTCAAGTTTTAGGGGTCAAAAAATTGACCACTGGTCTGTGGGAAGGTTTTGAGCCCCCAAACCCCACCTGAGTGTATGCAACTGTGCAAAAATATAAATGAGTTTCCCAATACAAATAAACATCTTTTTTAAAATAAAAAAGACAAAACAAATATTTCTAGTCTGTGGAGATTAATGATACTATCCCAAGAATTAAAGTTCTATAAAAAAAAAGAGATAATACATATATTAGCATTACTATGAAGTCAGGATATTAGCAGAAAAAACAATACTATAAATTCAATATGAAATCATACAGTTTATTTTTTTTAACGATTTGCATTTTTGAATAACTTAATGTGAATTTCTTCAAGTCAATACAACAATCTGTGAACCTTCATTTACACACACATAAGTATTTCTAATTTATACAATAGCATATCTTTCAAAATACTTTTAAGTAAAGAGATGCTCTTTACTAACATTTAGTATGTAGTAAAATATATATTTATTTTTTTTAGTATTTAAAAAAGTTCAAAACAATAGTTCAAAATATTTAATTTCAATGTTAATAGGACTACAACCAAATGATTTGATTGGTGTTAAAAACATTCATACATTTTATTTTATTACTACTTTAATTGTTTAGAACAGGGGTCGGCAACCTTTCAGCTGTGGCATGCCAAACCAACCTACCAACATGATTCTGCGTGCCAAGCAATAGCAAATATTTGAAACAATTTGATTCCCACGACAGTACATGCAGAATTAGAAAAAATAGATGCCAAAAATACAAATTTACTTATATGCTAATTATGCATCATTTAAAGATATTAATTGACATAAAAATAAACATAAAATACAACTATTACTTCAATATAAATGCAAATATTAAAACTGTACACATAAATATGTATATTTTTAGAATTTTTAAGGAAAACTTAAAATATGACTTCTTCAATATAAATCAAAAATTAAAATTGTATATATATATATATTATGCATTCTTAAAAGTATTTATGAAACTAGAAATAAACAACATAAAATATAAGTGTTCATGCAGCAAAGTTAAATAAAAAATTAAAATTTTAATGAGAACCTTGTCTCTGCAGATATCTACTTAATGTCACAATATCAGGGGTATAATTTGTTACTTTCAATTTGACACAGGATTCAGAATGTTCAGCAGTTAAACAATTTCTTTGTGGACTCAAAATATATTTCACATGAGAAAAAATTTGTTCACATAGATATGTGGAACCAAAAGCGGAAAGCAAGGCACAAGCTATTTTTTTAAAACAATTAAATCTTTCTGGCAATGACATCCAGCAATTTAAAATATCTGTCGATTTATTGCTAGAGTTATCTTCCAAATTTTTTCGTAACTCTGTAAATTTTGTTTTCCATAATTCTGAAGATATTAATTCAATAAGTTCCATTTCAAAATTATCAGTTTCCATCCACTCAAAAATTGTCAAATCGAATGGGATTATTAATGGGTCGATTAAATCAGGTTTGATTAGAAAAGAAAATATGGGCATACAAGCTTCAAAGTCTTTGCATCTTTTAGAAAAATCCTCCTTAAGTGCTTCAACGTAAATTTGAAGTTCATCTTTGTCTACGGTTGATATATTTGCAAGCGCTTTAACATTTGGGAAGTATTTGTAGGTACTAGTACTAATATCACGGGAAAATATATTTAATTTTGTAGCAAAGCCCTTCCAATATTCAAAAAGTTCAAGTACTGTTTGACTTTTTCCTTGCAATCCTAAGTTTAGTTCATTGAGATGTTTAGTTATATCTGTCAGAAACATCAATTTACATAGCCATTCCTTGTAGTCTAATTCGGGAAAATGTTGTCCCTTATCATTAAGAAAAATTTTAATGTGCTCCATGCATGACACAAACTTATTCAATACATTACCACGACTAAGCCAACGGACATGTCTGTACAAGAGAAGACCTCCATATTCACTTTCCATTTCTTCTAAAAGAGATTTAAATTGTCTGTGTACTAATGAAGATCGAGACACTATAAAATTAACTATTTTAACAACAGTATTCATTACAGAAATTAAGCGCTGAGACGAAATTTTGGTAACTAAACTTTCCTGATGTATTATGCAATGGAAGTTCAATATTTTATGTCCAATATGATTTTCAAGAAGTTTGACAAATCCTTTTTCCTTGCCAACCATTGCAGGAGCGCCATCAATAGTTACACAAAATATTTTATTTATATTAATATGTTTTCTTTCAAAATGATTTATAAATGAAAAAAGAATATCCTGCCTGCCCTTTAGTTGTACCAGACAGAGGAATCATACTGCATAATTCTTCATAAATTTGATTCTTATCACAATATTGTGCAATTACTGCAAGGCGTGCAACATCATTCACGTCTTTACTTTCATCAAGAGCAATGCTAAATGCAACAGTTTCTTGTAAACCTGAATTTTGTTTCGAAGTTACATTTTCTGCCATTTGTGTTATTCTTCTCTCAACAGTTCGTGCAGAAGCAGGTATTTCTTGAATTTGTGATAATATTGTTTGCAAGTTAGGTAAATCACTGAACAATATTTCAGCACTTTTTAAAAATGTGTTCTTTATATGTTCGCCATCTGTAAAAGGTTTTCCTTTGGCTGCTAAAGAATGAGCAATGACGAAACTACATTCTGTCGCTTTTGGTTTGACTCCAATTGTTTGACACAAAAATGTAATTTCCTTTTTATATCCACAAATAGCTCTTTCTAAAATTTCACATTTCTCATCAGAATTCTTAAATGTGGTCTGGTGGTTAGTTTGAAAATGTCTTTGTACACTTGACGTACGACATACGACACTTTCGCGACATAGCACACATACAGGACGATCTTTTTGTTGTATGAATCCAAATTCATAAGTCCAAGAATCTTGGAAATCGCGAACACCAAGCTTTCTTTTTTTAGTCGCCATTTGATTCAATATGTAACTATTAGCAGGCACAATGATGAAACAAACAATATACAAATTTTCACAATAAAACTAACAACGTGACAAAGTTAAAAGTGACCAAAAAATCACATCGTGCATCAAACTAAATTTAACTTTCGACTGAATTCATACTCGGTATTCGTATATCGGCGTGACTAATAGAAAACAAAAAATGTGTCCTAATATCTATTTCTATTAGCTTAATTTGCTCTAAAAGTAAAACATAAGATAACTATGACTTCTTTGGCACAACACTCAAAAAATTACATTTTCTCTTAATATTTAGTTAAAAAGGACCTTTGTTATGAAATCTGATTCACTTGCCTAATTAACCCACATCATTGTATGTTTTCTTTTCACCGAATTTATTTCCAATCCAAGTTAAATATGTTGATGGAATAACTATTTTTGTTTAATATATTTCCAATGGAAAACGTCTGTTAAGCAGAATTTTGATTTATACCTAAGACATTTGTTTTTTCTTTTTCCGTCGATGCTCAAACTTTTGGTGGGTCAAAGACAAACTACTTACTTTTTTATTTACAGAGCCGTGATGAATGATTCTCAATTTTGCAAGTATTACTCAATAATTTTTGTGTTGAATATTTAATGCTAATAGTAAGTCACATTTAAACAGAAGATGTTTTCTTTTACATAAAGCATACAAACTACAAGCAAGCTGATTCAGCAGAATCGTTTTGTGGCAAAAAATCGAAAATGAAAAATAACCTTTATATAAAAATGTACGAGGGGATGAAAGGAGAGACAGAACGATTTAGCTTTATATATAGTATATATATCTTATAATTTTGTAGAGTGGTGGCGTGCCACTGGAAATTGCTCCGCGTGCCACATCTGGCACGCGTGCCATAGGTTGCCGACCCCTGGTTTAGAATATACAAAGGATATTTTCTTTTTATAACGGAACAAATAAATTATTTTCAACATTATACACACATACAAACTACAGTAAGCATATTTTTTTTAAAAAAAATATTTATTGAAACAATAAAAACTTATAAATTTGTTTTTGCAAAATTTTCTATAATATAATAATATTAATTTATACAAATAGAATGAAACCAATACACAAATTAAAAACAAAACAAAAACATGACAGTCAGAATTATTGAGGAAAATTTATTTCAGATATTTTCTAAACATTATGTAAAATTCAAATCCTAAAAACTTCCAGAACATTACCTGAATTTTCCAGTCCTGACCAATATTGCTCGCATGCCACATCTTTGAGCAGCTTGAATATCATTTTCAATATCATCACCAACCATCAATATCTACATAAATAACAATATTGTTACGAATTTTGTATAAAATAGTGTAAATAATTTGTATTTGGATGTGCAATGTATTTATATTACTCTATGCTATATGTATTTTGTTAAAATTGTAACATTCACAAGCAATGCTGTCCCTAACGTTATAATGGCAATTTAATGGGAACTTGACGAAATCTTGGTACTAGAGCCAAGTTGGCTTAATTTTTGGCGAACAAGTTGGCGAGATCAGGACTCTCTGGATTTTTCTAGAAATTAGTGATCTATGATGAAAGCAGATTTTTCTTGAAGTTTCTGCCGGGTCCATAAATACAGCGATGCTGGCCGAAACAAGTCAGTCTTGTTTCAACCAGTGATCAGTGAGCATTGTTTTGACTTGCGATTAGTAAACATACCTTGACCGTGATTAGCTCGGCTGTTCTTGTGAATAATCTTTAACATACATGTATTTTAGGCACTGATAATTGTGTCTGAGAGCTGTTGAAGATGTGAAGACCTTCTGAGATTTATTCTGCGAATATTGCTGCTGAATCCTGTATTTCAAGGATTGCATTTTCATCAATGAATCCTCATTGCTGTCTTGTTGTTTGCGACTGATTTGCATAAAATCCTCGAACCCTGATCAATGTAACAATATTATAGTCATCTTTTTTAGTACAAAGATGTGAACCAAATTTTAATACACACAATATTTGAAATGAAACAAGCATCATTAAATTTACTTAGTTTTTTTACAATATATAATTTCTATTCTTAAAGAAAAACTAATTTTCTAAAACTTAGGAGATATGAAGACAATTATTTAAAACCAAAACTTACTAATTAAATGTTATATTAAAAAAAAGTAATGCCAAGAATAAAATATTCAAGTATTTCTTAATCTTAAAACTTTAATAAGTTCATAAACAGTTATAATTTATTCAACTTTTACTTAATACAAATTCAATATGGGCAAAACATTGTTTCCTTGCTAGTAAGAAGTTATTTTTGAAAAAAATATTCATAAAATACTGTTTTGAAAAACTCCAGAGGATATTAATAATTCACTCAAAAACTAGCTGAATCAATGTCTGAATTGCAAAAAGTTGTTATTTATGTAAGATCCTATTATTATCAATTTCTGAAGAGCTCTCTTTTCAAAATAACTTCATAAACAAATCATGAATTTATTGGAATAAGTTAAACATATATATATATATATATATGTTTAACTTATATAATATAAGTTAAACATATAATATATATATATGTTATATGTTTTATATATATGTTTAACACACACACACATGTATATATATGTGTGTGTGTGTATGTGGTTTTGTTAAATAAAGCACATTTTCATGGATTTTACATTTTTTAGAATGATTGCCTACAATAATACTCAATTTTGAAATGTACAAGAATATTAAAATTTAATGTATATGTAATGATTCAATAAATTGTAATCAGCGAATTATTTTCATCATTGTATTTAACTAACACTGATTTGCTTAAATAATATGTTATTAAGTTTCATCAACTATGTTTTATACTTAAAGGGAAGATTACAATACAAATCCAATTTCATAATTAATAAAATGGGAAATCATTAAAAATACAAATATAAACAATAAAAATTTCTTTAAAACAGTCATATTAAAAAAAATTACCTCTTGTGGACAAATACCCAAGCCATTCACTGCATTCATTATGAAATCATAACAAGGTTTCCCAACAACCATTGCTTCTGTGCTACAAGCATACTGTAAATAAAATTGCACACATTTTTAAGTATCATATGAACATCAATTTCATGAAATATATGTCCTTCACCATCTCATTAAAATATTTTAAAAAAAAACAATGTTTTAAAAAAAAGATTATCTCAGCCAAATCTTAAACTTTTTTGGTATATTATATTTAATTCAAAAAACTAAAAGAGAAGACTTGATGTGTTATAGCTTTGGAGAAATGAGTCCTTGTGTGAACCTATGCAAGCCACTTTTCATTTTTTCGCTTCAACCAAACATTTTTATAAATAATCTCTAGAAAAATTTCACATGCTGTGATTAACATATTTTTAACAATCCTATATCCTTTTGTACAATAATGTCTTTTTCAGAATTTTGTTTCAATTCTAAAATAAATAAAAAATAATTTGATAAAAATGCAATATACCTTTATTATTATGTCCTTTTATTTGAAAATATATACATTTACTTTTACATTACAGTAGAACATCGTTTATCCAAACGTTTATTATCTGGAGCGTTGAATATCTGGACCATTTTTTTTTGTCAACTACATGTACTGTATATGAATATGTTTTCCAACAGTGCAATGCTCAAACAGTTGTTTCGCGAAAGGCCAAAAGTGAATGGGAAAACCCAAGGTGAGGAATATTTGGGGAATTTCAGTTGTGTGATTTGGTGAAAAATGCATGGAATAAGCTGTGGTCAGATTTATAGAAGGCGAAAAAGACTTCAATGATGACCACAGGAAAGAGACTACTGACTTTGTCCAATTGATCCCAGGATTTCAAGAATGCGATGAAGAAGATGTAGAAACCTGGATGGTATACGATGCAGAAGACTGTGGAATTCAAATGCTAAATGATGACAAGATTGTAATTTCGGTGCAAGAAGAATCCGACCCTGTCGACGATGAAACGGATGAAGACAACAACAACAACGAAAGTAGGAAAGGTCCATCAAATGTTGATGTGTTTTCTGCATTAGAAACAGCTATGGAGTGGTATGAACAACAATCAGAGTGCTGTCCTACTCAACTACTGCTGCTCAAGAGAATCAGAGACCTTGCAGCGAAAAAACGAAGATGTACAATGGTACAGTGAAAAATAAGTAATTATTTTCCATAATAAAGGTAAAATTGTGACATTTTACACCTATTTTGCTTTTTCTTCAAGCACATTTCTTGCATGTGATGATTTTCAATATTCGTATAGTGTCCGGTTTCATAAACTGCATGGATTGCATTGGGTTTTCAGTTATCCGAACGGTGTACAGTCCCAATTGATTTGGATAAACGATGTTCTACTGTACTTTAATATTCAATAGTAATTTAAATAGTGTAAGAAAATTTCTTAAATATTTGTATATATTTTTTAAGTTACTCAAATAGCAAGCAATCCCAGAAAGTTGTGCATTTTCTTACTCAGTTAATAAATGCATAAATCATTTTCTTTAAATAAAGAGACAGAATTTAATGCTGAGTAAACAATTATTGCAAATAAAAAATAGTACTTAAAAAGGGGGAAATAACATTGACAGGAAAAGACATACTATCTCAAAATCAAGATGCAATAAATGACAACTTAAGCGTAATAATACATACCTCCAAGGCAGCAGCATAGGAAGCTGCACCAAGGACCAATTCATTTTTTTCTTTGTAGTACTTTCTAAAAGAATCAAAAATAGATTTTATGATATGTTTGTTAGGACCTAGGGGCTATTATCTTATATACCAATAAATTGCACTTGGCCATTTTTCAAATGACTGCTTTCATGAAAATAATGAACTTAGTTTATGAAAATATGCTACCTAGATAACCCTTTTGTGTTGGCTGCCTAGATCACTGAACAGCTTTCTTGGGACAAGCTAATAAGATGTGCTATCTTGTGGAGATTGGCAATTCACACTGATAAGATTAACTTTTGAAAAAATTCATAAAAGTGATATTTGTGGTCCAATCATTCAGGTACAATATGAGAAGAACACTCTGATAGTCATTAAGACTAATTTAAACAATTTATTGTAATATTTTCCTTTAATACTTTATAAAACAATGAATTTTAGATAATAAATTGTTTGAATTAAAATAAATAAAAATATGAAAAAAGTATTCATATAATCGCAGATTTTATTTCACATAACACATCAATAGAAACAAAAATAATTAAAAATTTCTATCATAAAAAAGACAAAAAGGAAGCATATTTCAAAGAGTAGATTAGTATATATATGTGATATTCTTTGAAACATAGGTGTGCACAGTGTTCGGCTGCATATCTGTCAAACATATATATATTAAAAAAAAGAATGTTTGCTGTTATTTCTCAGATGATTTTAGACAAAATTGTTTATTTTAAAATGTATTTCATAAGATCATCAGAGAAAAAAAGTTATTTTTTAAAATAGCAGTGATGGTACTACTATAAAATCAAATTTTTTCAAATATTTGTTATTGTTGTTCCAAATGCCACCTGTCTGATGTTGTCAGATTGAGGCCCATGAAATTTATTGCAGCTAAGTGCTAGATCAGGGGTGGCCAACCCACGGCATACTTGCCTCAGTGTGGCACGGTGGAATTGTAACAATGGGACAAAAGACTTATTGAAAAATTTGAAAATATTATATATTTAAAAATAACATGTTTTTCCTTTTTACAGTTTTATTAAAATGCAGTTGTCTCAGACAAAAAAAAAAACACCTCAACATTTGTTTTAAACACAATTAATCGAATTATAATAGAAAACTAGCTTTCATGGCCCGGCGTTGCACGGGCTTATACCGAGGGTATAACTTAATCCCCATGTTAATTTCCTCCTTTCTTTCTGACGCCAACACTTTTGTGTGTGGTTTTGACGCGTACGATGTGAGTGCATGACCCGTGAGTGCGTGTCATGGCTTTGTCGCTTAACATTTTCCCTTCTCTTCACAAATTCAACACTTCCAATATTATTTTTCGAAATTACTTTGATTTCTTTGTTTCTTTCCTCTCCGCTTAGCCCGGCGTTGCACGGGCTTTTACCGAGTGAATAACTTCATCCCATGGGAATTTCGTGTTTCCCTCAGGCCGATAGCTCTTATGTGTGCGATGTGAGTGATTTCTTTAACTATGTCATTAAGACTCCCTTTTTCGAAATTTGTTCTTGCGTTGGTGTGGTGTTCTAATTATTAGAGATGGGTGAAAGCGCAGGTGTCGTCCTCGTCACTTGACCATGGTTGAAAATTTCGAGGTCCATCGCCAATAACCCTCGAATAGGCGAACAGTGCGAATCAAAAATCACTCACTCAGTTTTCAGTTCTTTCGTTGCAATTTTTTAGTCCCCGGAAACGAAAATGTAGCCTTTTTAAAGATAGTTGTATGTTGAAAAAAGACAGAAAAGTAGAAATTTTTCAGATTTCATTACTATTTTAAATATTGAAGTAAAATTGTGAGGATTTTTTGAAATATTCGACACACGGGAAAAATGTTTCATGCAATTATCTTTATAAAAGAAGAAATTATTAAATGATTGTTTTAAGTATTTTGAGTGTTTTATTAAAATTTGTTTCGAATGCATAACATACTGCCATGGAAATTCACCTTCCTTTATCAAAGTTCCTGGTATGTGCGTGATTCCTTTATATAAACATCACTACAATTCCCTTTTTCGAAAAAAAAAATATCTTCCAGATCTTACTAATGTCAAACATGTTTCAGTTCTCTTTCTACTGCATTGTGTTACAGTGGCTTATTTGAGTGTAGAACTATTTTCCCCCTGACTCTCCTCTCAGATATAAGATTTATCTTCAAGTTTCTATTCATGACATGTCGAAAACAATATTGCTTTAGTAAAAAAATAATAAATTTAAACAATAAAAGAAAACTATTTTGATGCTTGAGTAAAAAAAAAGTCATCATTTTTTAATAATAGATAATTTTTAGGAATCTAAAATAATAAAATAATTTTCAGGTTTTCATTAATCAATCAATCGCTACTTACAGTTAGCTTAAAAATGTCTCTAGAACGTACTGATTGGAAGGAAATCCAAACTCTCTTTAAATAACCGGATATTTATTTACAAAACCTATCTTCGCCCCATCTTAACGTATACATGCCCCATTTGGGGATCTGCCAGTAACACACAATTAAATGATATTCAAAGACTTCATAATAAACAGGTACATCCCAAGATCTGTTCTCCACGAAGAACTTTGTGTTGAACCCATCCACACCCTAATAGCGAATGTTTCCTCGACTTTCCATTCTGCAATCATGACAACCCAACGATTAGCTCTCAATCTAACTTCATGAACCAGCCTCACCTCATGTACCGTTTGCCTCATAGCGCAACGAAGATACTACCTGATTTCTAAGAATCCCCCCCCCCATGCTGTTAAACGTAACGAAAACCCCCTTTTCGGATTGAAGAACGAAACGCAAAAGCTGTTTTCCGTTTACGGAAACTATGTTCCACCTCCCCCCACCACCTCCTGACCGCCGAAGCTAGTTTTAGCTTAGGCGAACCTATCATTCTCACTTTATTTACTTAGGTATATACTGTGTAACTGAAGTAGAAGGTCTAGCTACCGCTAGGCTGGCACTGAGGACAAATATTTATTCCAGGCTCTAGAACGTATTTTTATCCAAAATAATAGGCGATATACCTTTTATTAACAAATAATTAATTTAATAAGGAAATAATAGAAATATTCATTTGATTTTAAAAAATATATTAATTTAAATCCACATTATCTGTAAATAATAATAAAAAAATTCTACAGATAGCTCTTGAAACGTTTGGATGTTTGATTAAACATTTGTAACTGCTAAGAAAAACACTATGTAAAAAACCTAGTTATAAGTACACATTCACTGAAAAAAATCATTCAAAAAGAAAATAATACTATCTGATAAAAACATTAAATTTTTTTAGTTTTTTCCGGAAACGAAACTGTAGCATTTTTAAAAATAGTTGTATGCTGAAAAAAGAACAGAAAGTATAAATTTTTCAAATTACAAAATTTCACTACTATTTTAATTCTTGAAGTAAAATTGTGAGAATTTTATGAAATATTTGACACGGGGGGGGGGGGGGAAGTTTCATGCAATTACGCATTATTTTAAAGTAAACTATAAGTTTTATGAAAGAGAACAAAAATTTCGATACTGATAAATATTTTAAATGAATCTCAGAAATGCATTGAATGCATTTTAATTTTAAAAAAATATATTAATTTAAATCCATTATCAATAAATACTAATAAAAAAAATTCTACAGATAGCTCTTGAAACATTTGGATGTTTAATTAAACATATATAAGTGTTAAAAATCCACTTTGGGGGGAAAACCTAGTTATATGCTAACATTCACTGAAAAAAACATTAAAAAAAAAAAAGAATACTATTTGATAAAAACATTTAATTTTTTTAATTTTAATTTTATAGTTTTTCATTCCACTCTGTGTTAAAATTATTTAAACACGTATCTGCGGAAAAAATTATATTATACAAAACTAACTTATTAATTATTTTTAATAAAATTGATTAAAAATGCTCATTTAGCAATTAATTGTGACATATAGTTTTCGGCATTTTACTTTTTTAATCACTGTTTCTAAATATCAATGAACTTTTTAAAAATCATTTTCTTTTAAATTCATCGATATTTATAAAATACAAAACTATAACTTATTAATATTTTTACATTAAAATTGATTAAAAATATTCATTTAGCAATTAATTGTGACATTCCGTTTGCTTAAATAATGGCAGCACTGAAAAATTACGTGGGAAAAATAAACAGAAATGAAAGCTTCTTGTTAGGAATTGTTGAAAAAGATAGAAATTACTTTGAATGATTAAAAATCAGAAAAAAACCTTTTTTAAGGCAAAAAAAAAAAAAAAAAAAAAAAAAAAAAATGAAAAGTACATTAAAATAACAGAGGATCATGTTAAAATAAGTATTTATCAGTAAAATTAATTTACGTGGGAAAAATAAGCAGAAACGAACAAAATGAAATTCGCTAGATTCGAACCCAGCCATAAGAAAGAATTAAGATACTTCGCGAAAGCGGCGCGTTAGCCAATCACGCCACGCAGGTTAGTAACAGAACAGAAAATAGGCAATAATAATGAATGGTCGGTTCAAATTGAATTTAATTTTTAATTGAGGGGATCCGTAATTTTGAAGCAATTTTTTCAATCTTCGTATATGTTACGGATAATATTACTGTACACACGGAAAAAAGGTTTTGTGAGATTACCTTCATAAATGACGAAGTTATTCAATGTGAAGTAAAAATTAAGACTACTTTTTAAAAATTCTATAAAAAAAAAAGTTTTGGGAATTTTATTTTTTAAATGAATGGATCTAAAAGAGAAAGGCTTGAAGTTAATTAGTGTAGAATATCGATTTAATAACACGAAAAGTAATTCATACCCAACGATTTAGAAATAATTTTCATAAAAACGCATCAGTTTTAACACTATTTTAAAAAATTCGAAAAAAATAGAAAATATCGTTATTTTACAAAAAAAATTACACCGTGTCGTGGCGAAATAAATGATCTTTCCGATTCTGTAATTATTTTTTGTCTAATTTCGACACCGAAAATTGGATGACAATTTTAATATGATGGAAAACGTAAGATTACCGCTCGGCCGAAACGGAAGGAAAGTTCCGCCAAGTAAACAACCGGCAGGAGTAAAACAATTCGGCGTTTTAAGGTTTTTAATTAATATCTTTTTAACTAATTACAATATCGGAATATAAATAGGCAATACGGCTTCCCCGGAAAATTCCCGATCTTTTGGTACCTTCCGCGACTTTCTGCGTGGTGCTGTTCGTGAGAAGATAGACGCACATACATACATAGATACGTTTGTTTATCTTCGAATTTTAATAGTGTAGATTATCATGCAAAGAATACTACTTCCTTGTTGTGTGGGCTGGCTTCCTAAAGGAAGTGCACTCACAAGATTTTGGATTTAGAGGGAACGTGTTTTAAAATACCTGGAAGAAAACAATGAACTACTCGGTGAGTGCTTGATACTTAAGAATGAAGACTGGCTATGGGATTAAGCTTTTCTTACCGATATTATAGGACATTTAAATAACTTAAATTGAAGCTTACAGGAAAAAGATTGCATTTTACTTCTACCCTAGTTGCACACGTATCTTTTGTAAACAAACTTTTGCATCTTTATCCCTATTTTGAAGAAAAAAATAGGTTGAGCATTGTTAATTATCTACCAAAGTATGCTCCGAGTTAAAATAGATTGGAAAATTTAATATTCATTTTGCTGGACTCATTCAGTGTTAGGTTGGATGATTTTCAAGATAAAAGAATGCTGATCTTTTCATAAATTCTTTTTCAATTTCTCTACAAGACATTAATTGTTACCCACCTGACAGCAAATAAAAGGAATTTATTTCAATCTCAAGTGATCCAAATTATATTTGAAAAGGTTGGAAATTTGAACTAATAGGCAATTTTCCAAATTTACGCGATTTGGCTGTCAGATACTGATGTAGTTTTGGATCTACATAAGCTTGTGAATAAATATTTCAAACATAATGCATATAAAATCATAATATCGCTCAAAATTAACTGATATATACCTGAAACAACCTAATTTCATAAGCATCTTCAAGAACTAATCCTAATATAGATGACTTGGCAAAAAAGCTACAAATTCAAAAACCACATTAAGCAAGTAGTAGCTGTTTAATAATAAATTAGAATTAAATGTGTTTAAAGTTACTCATTTTTATTGTATATCTAAAAAAGTATATAAAAATTAAGCAAAAAGTTTATTAACAATAAAACCTAAGTATTTATTGTATTATTTTTAAATTTCCACTATGTACAGATTTGCATAAAAATATAAGCTATTGCATAAAAATCTCATAAGTTGGAAGTGGCACGCATAATGATTTAATATCAGATAGTGGCCCTCTAACCAAAAAGGTTGGCTACCCCTGTGCTAGATTGTACACCTGTTGTTAGCCGTTGCTTTGAGTACATGAAGGTTGCAGTACGATTTGGCTTGCTTCCACCCCAATTTTGAGTGAGAAACCCTGGGTGTGGTCAAGAGCCCCCACCTCTCTTCCCCTTACCACCAACCATATAAGAGGACTTGCGGCTTGATGGCTAGTTAGAGTACCCCTATGCTGCAAAGGCACTATACATTTACACACATCCATGCCTTCTGCGGGATTTGAATCCAGGCCCAACGGCATAGCAGTCAGAGTCACTAACCACTATACAGGATGGGTGGCTTTTCAAGTATTCTAGTCTTAAATATGTCCACTGAGACACTGTCATGAGATACAGGAGACATGAATTCTGTAACTTCAATTCTTTAGAAATATCCCCAGCAGTATTAGAAAATGACCCTTTTATTCTCCTGAACTTATCTTTTGTAATAAACTGTTTTTATTTTGCCAATTGTAGTATAAAAAATATTTTGCTAAATGATACACAAAACATTGGTCTCAATACCAGCCAAATGGTAAGAGAAATAGATGAATAAATTCATTAAAATCATAGAACATCTTGTCCTAATGTTGCCAAAATTTAAATGTCCAAATATTGCCAAAGTATTCTGAAATATCGAGAACATGTGTTTATATTAACTAACATAGTTAAAAAATGAGCTCTAATTATTTACATTAATCATCACTATGCAATATTCCTACTTCCATTCTATGACATAAAATACCAAAAGAAAAATACTGCACCAAAATGAAGGTCAGCATTCTCTGTTCTAAAAATATTTTCCAACAATAAACAAAGGGCTACATTTAGCAGCAAGAACAAAATACTAACGAAAAATGCTTCATCTAAAGATTCACATATGTGGAACATTATACTCACAGTCAGTCTACATAATGATTAATATACAACAAATCTGTTACAAAAGAGTTATATGTCACATAAAAACAAAATTTCTAAATTTTCATTTTTTGAAATGGAAATATCAAACAAAGTATTTATAACTTTACTTACTCATTTCCCAATTTCACTAAAACAGGACTTGGTGAGGAAGTAAGCACTTGATAGGCTTTGTTAAATATCTCAGCGGAAACATTACCACCCAAGTCACCAATCACTACACAATTCGGAGATGTTTGATCAATTTTATCAAACGCAGGTCGAATATCTAAAATTTTTTAGTTTCAATTATTGAATTGCAACAATATTCACAGGAATTGTACTCATTATTATGAAAAAAATATAATTTAATACACTTGAAAAACTGTTAATCTTTGTAGGAAAAATGCAAGAAATTTCTTTTAAATTCAAGTTATTCAGTTTTATCATTTTAGATATAATTGATTGTAAATTTATTTTCTATAATGTCTGTTAGTTGAAAGTATTAAAATTGCACTTAAATATAAAAAAGTTGCAACTGGAACAAATTGTATTAAATCATAAAAATATTTTATATACAAGGGTATTTCTGAAATTTTTGAGAAATGTGCAGACAAGAAGTTACAAAAGAAAATTAACCGTTTTATTTGAAAATACAAAGTATTTTAAAAAAGCATACGATTTTTTACTGACTTACTTCAAGTTGTTTAGCATAGAATAAATTTTATACAGAAGAGAAAATGAAGTTGACATGAGAACATTATCATGCTATGATTTTAAAACAGGATTAAATCAAGAGGGATGCATTCAACCGCTGTTATTAGCATTTGGTGATGAATCTCCATGTTGTGCTACTGTATTCAGATGGTTCAAAGAATTTTATAGAGGTCACAATTCTTTTTAGAATGAAGTACACACAAGAAAGCTGTGATCAACAGTAATCTCCGGTAATGTGTCTGCCATACAAAAAAAAATGTTAATGAATGATAATCACTGTACCTACCAAATGATATAGAAGGAATTTAACATTGGATCCGCAGCCATACACAAAATTATTCAGAAGGATTTACATATGAAAAAAACATTTTGTTGTTGGGTTCTCCATAATCTAACTGAGCACTAAAAAGAGGAGCATGTCAGCATGGAAGGAAACCCTGAAATTGCTAAATGATTGTGGCCACCATATAATTTCTAAAATTGTAATGGGTGATGAATCATACATACCATTTTTTTATGTTCCAATACATCAGGGAAGCTAAGTATGGGTCTTTGAAGATGATCATACACCAACAATGGCGAAAAGACAACGAGCAATGAAAAAAGCAATGTATGCTGTCTTCTTCAGAAGTACGAGGTTGGTTAAAGCCATCAAGGTGGAAGGACAGAAGACAGTAACAGCAAACTGGTATACCCCCAAATGTCTTCGATAAATTCTCCAAAAAGTGAATGTTGGGGGACTAATGCTTCATCATGACAATGCATCTTCCTATACAGCCAGATCAACAGTTGAGTTTCTTAAACAAAAACAAATTAAAGTGATAGACCATCCACCTTAGTCTCCAGATCTAGCTGTGTGTGACTTTTGGTTATTTTTTAATCTAAAAAAGAACTTCTGTGGACGTCGTTGTCATTCAGAAGAAGAGGTTGATGTGTCCTATACATGCATTTTTTTCATCAGTTCCAAGAAATGAATGGTTTTAGGCTGTGGCATTTAATCTGTGGAAAATTCTTCTGCAAAAGTGCATTGATGCTAGAGGAGACTACTCAGAACACTCCTAACATTTTGTAAATATAACTTTTAAAACCTAAATGTATCTAAAAAATTTCAGAATGACCCTCGTATATAAAACAAAAAACAGGTGCAATCACATTTATGAGAAGGAAAAAAAATAGACAAGATAAATATTCATCATAAACATCAATTCTGAATATCAAACAATGTTTTGTTTGTAGAAGATTCAAAATTTTGCTACTAAAAAGTATCTTTTGAAAAGTTTGCATAAAAATCTTATTTAATTGAAGAAATATTTGATTTTTTTTCTTTCTCATATATTTAAAATTACTATTATAAGATAATCCTCTTGCTTGGTTTACGGGAAATATGACAAATTATATACAGATTGCCATCCAAATATTTAACAATTTTTAAGAGGACATATCTTTACTAATTGTTTTTAGAGAAAATTAAAAAATAAAATTCTATAAAAGAATATAAAACAAAAACAATAATAATTTATAAAACAATTATCAAACAAAGTAAGGTGTTTTGAAAGTCTTTTCTCTACCACAAAAGATTAAATGGTAGAAAACAGAAAGTATTAGAAAATTACATAGTTTTAAAGAGAAATGAATATATATAAATTTATTACTCTTTCTTCAAAACTTGAAAAAATTAACTGATTGTAGCTCATATTTAAATTAACAGAAGAAAATTTAATGCTAATGCATTTAATCCATGCCAGTGATTTATAATAAAAAATTTTACAAATAATTTCAACCAATGTGACAATATGCTTAAGACAATTGCTAAAATTCGCCAAAGGTTGCTAATGTCAAGGGGGTGACATTTAAGTAAAAATTCATTTTAAGAAAATTCTAATGTAAAAATAGGAAGCAGGCTAAAACTAAAAAACAAGTACACGAAATCACAATTATAATTTATAAACAGAGCATTTCACTATTATCACATTATTAATACTGATTTTTAAATAATTCTCTGAAAAAAAATCTGATTACAAGGTTTGATGAATTTCAATAGTTCTAGAGAAGGTGATGTCTAAATTCAATTAATTGCAAAGTTGTTTTGATTATTTTTTATTTATGGTAAGATAGCTACCCATAAATATTTCTTCATGAAAGTGGAAGTGTTGAAAAACAACAACAAAAACAAAGAGTATTAAACTGATAATAATATGCTGCAAATAAAATACATCTGATTAATATATTAATGAAAATTTGACAGTTACTTACCTTGGTGAACCATTAAATAAGGTCTGAGCCCAAGTGTTAGTAAAGTGTTAATGACAACTGGTATAGGCGAAAAGATTTCATCTTCAACAACACTGAATCCTAAAGACTGAAGTTTCTTTACTAAGTCAGCAGGAGTTCTCCGAGAATCATTAGTAATAAATCGGATTGAAATGCCCAATTGTCGCAGCCTAAAAATTTTCATTATGAATATTATACTTATATCTGCAATGGTACAGCAGAAAATAATTGAGCTTCACCTTATGAATGAGCAAATATCCATAAATATGGTCAGATAATAAATATAATACAAAATAAATTATAAAAGGAAACTAAAAAAATAATAGAAATACATACTTATATTACATTACCTTTCAACTGCTATAACTGACCCTTTAATGGCTTCATACTTTCCATTTTCAAATAAAACTCCAGTTGTACTAATGAGAATTCCTCTGACAGGATTATTCAGACACTTCGCAACCTAAACAAATTCACCATAAGCTAACTAGTTCAACAAATGTTCAGCTTACAATTTTAAGATATCTTTTTTTTAAAATTGAAATAAATATATAAATAAAAGTAATAATTAAAAGATACTGAAATTCCCTTTTTAATAAAACCGAATAACTATAATTATTTTAGTTTGGAAAAAATTGAGAGCACATTGTTTTAAAAATAAAATCTATTTAAAAGAGTGTTTTATATAATATATTAGCAATTTAGCAAGATTTCTTAATTTTGCAATAATTAGTTTTAAAGTACCGTAAAATCCAGTGTATAATGCTCACTTTTAACACAAAAAATAAGATTGAAATTTACAGGTGCTGATAATTACAAGGGGTGATCAAATGAAAAGGTACAAAACGACATAAAAATGAAACAGTTAAATATTTGCATATTCCGCCAAGGGAGAATGTAGCGAGACATCTCGGGATACCATTGGAGACTCTGACTGGGATCGGATCATGCGCGGGTGCCCGCATGCGCAGGAGAGAGCAAAGGCTCTTATAAAAAGCGGCGTCCAAATGATGTGAGCACAGAATACTCGAGCACAGAAAAAGCATTAACTCCGATGTGTACTGTGAGACACTCCGACGCCTACGCAGGTCCATCAAGAACAAAAGACCGGGGCTGCTCATGGAGGGTGTGGTTCTGCTCCATGATAACGCGCGTCCACATGTCTCTAGAGTCACACAAATGGAACTGGACAAGTTCCAATGGGAGACGTTGGACCATCCGTCCTACAGTCCGGACATGTCACCCTGCGATTTCCATGTGTTGGGTCCACTGAAGAAACACCTGAAAGGAAAGCGCTTCAACTCGGACGACGTACTCAAGGACACTGTGAAGGACTGGGTCTCGTCACAGCCACAGGAATTCTGGGAACAAGGAATCCTGCGGCTTGTTCATCAGTGGGATCGTTGTGCTCAGGCCTATGGTGTATATTTTGAATAAAGTCTATATTTGTACCCACCATGTCGTTTCATACCTTTTCATTTGATCACCCCTTGTATATAAAAATTATAGCTTTAAAAATAAAAATAGATGAGCATACAAAAAATTATTCTTCATATAATAAGATAACATTTAAAAAAATGAAATACCTTATGAATTTAAAGAATTGTATTCTATTTTTTCAAAAACCCCTGGGATAATATCTTGAATAAATGACTTCAAAACATAAGATAACTGGATATGTACATTTCAGGTTTCTTTGTAAAAAAGGGGGTATGCGTTTTATATGGCAAATATACCTAAAAATGCAGCTTAAAATTATAGGTGTGTGTTATCTGCCAAATTTTGTGGTAATTACCTAACAATAAAAAGTTCAATAAAGATCTTGCAAATTATTTTAGATATGTATTTTAAAACCTTTCACAACTTAATAAGAAAAAGCATTCCCCTTTCTTTCTAGGTCACATTTTATCAGGGATTTTCTTGGCACTAAAGAATACAGCATTAGTGCTATGTATAATTATATTAACATTCTTCCTTTTTTTGATTGGGGAAATTGAATTTCTACCTAAATGACATTGTTTTTAACACAAAGATGGTTAAATTTTTCAAAAAATTTTTTTTGATGGAAATTGATTATTTTACTTTAACTGTTATAAAATGTGCATAAACTAAATCAATTTTTCAAAATTTATAAATTTTTCTAATAAAGGAATAAGTTTTAAATTGAATCCAAAATAAAATGATCAACATTACAGGAGTTTATATATATATAATTGGGCACTTCAGTAAATGTTCACTATAGAAGGAATATTAAGATATTGTATATATCTATACAAATGGCGAGTGTCTAGCATGATCATGGCTAGATTCATGGTTCGATCTATACTAAAGATCCCGTTAAGGATGCACGTTAAATCTGTCGAGACTCAACGTTTTGTTGTGTTATTAGAATGCACTCAGTTGTCGGTCACTTGACCATGGTTCAAAATTACGCGACCGTCGCAAAAGCCTCGTGTTGCTAATCAGTGCGACGTTAATATTCTCTCACTCTCACTCATATCTATACAAATTTACGAACAGATATGTTATAATTCTGATATAGTCCATGACAAAGCATTCAATTGCACTTATTTTAATTCATAATTATTTAACAATTTATAAAATAATCAGATAATTTTTAATTAAAAAGAATTACTTAGTTCCCTTATTTCTTCACATGTAAGAATTTCTCACCAAAATTCTATTCTATTTTCATATTTTTTTATACTAGTTACAATAAATAAAGATAAAGCATCAAAAAGTATTTAATTTTTCTATGGGCATTTTTTTAAATCAATCAAAATTTTTAAGAAAACTGTCTTAGAAGCAAAACTTTTAATAAAAAAAATTCTTCCCGTTTCAAAAGTAAATGTAAATAGTTTTGTCAAATGTTCTCTTAAAGCTTCAATTGAGACTGGTTGTTTACTAACATCATACCTCATAGCAACACAAAGGCTTTGGGTATAATGGACCTTGTAATTTTTTTTAAACCACAGTTAAGTGACAAGGACAATATCACCCCACTCTAAGCTTCCATACCATGTCAAAAGGAAGACTTTAAGCCTTGGCAGATTTAATATGTACAAGCACCTCCACATGGTAAGTCTTCAATGGCCACCCCGGGACTTGAATCCATAACTCGACAAAAACAACAATGACACCGAGCTTGCAGACATGCCTACTCAGCTATCATGGCCTTAAAAAGCCTCAAATAAGAGTAAACAAACATGACCATGGATAACTAATAAAAACACTTTAAATTGATAAAATTATTGTACAATTTCCTCAAAAATAAAGAACATTAAGTTTATTTTGAGCTATATAAATCAAGGGGGAAAATTTATTTCAGAAAGTTAAGAATTTTGTCTTTTATATTCTTCTTTCTCCACATAAATTTTTGTCAATAAAAAAACAACTTACCTGAACCTTCACTTTCTTATCTTCTGCTGAGGATACATCATGACCATAATGATCAGGGTACAGCTCCACTTGATATCCTTTACCTTCTTCAAGTATAACCACTTTGAGATAAGCAGTGCAAAAATGGCCAATTTTGCAAGATTTGAGAGCCCGGCGACGTCCACCACTGCTTCGAAACTTTCCACTACGATGGCAAATGTAAGTAACAACAGTACAACCAGAAGCTTTCTTTTTGGCTGCTTGTTTCACCCACTTAATATCACAAGCTTCTTCTACATTTTTCTTCCATCTAATGAAATCCTGTTCCGTCTCAAGAACATTTTTAATGACTTGGAAAATGAAGTTATGTTTATTTACAAGATGATTTCGTAGTTCTGTGGTACTCTTAAACTTTTCATTGTTGCAACCTTCTTCATAACAGATGGCACCTCTGGTTTCATTGGCTGATTAAAAGACAAATGGTATTAATTTAGATAAAACAAAATGAGAAATAAAAACATTTTCAACTAAAAACATTTAAATTGCTCTGCATTTCTCATTTTTTGGGTCCAAAATGAAAAGATTTAAATTCGTTAATCTAATTACCATATTATAGCAGTTCATTGGTCACACTGAAAGAATCATTATTGATGAGCAAATTCTGATGCATACTTTGTTAGAGTATTAGATCAACTTAAGCTTTTATGTCGTGATTCTCAAACTGTGGGGTGCATCCTCTAGGGGTGTGTGATAACCTTAACTGAAGGGCACAAACATGTCGAAAATAAAAATTATTATTTTTTAAAAAATGATTCATTTAATATAAGGAAACAAAACAAAATGCATTCTGACATAATAAAAAATAAAATATGCATTGCATATTTATTGCAATCTGTTACAATTTAGAAATTAAAAGTAATATAATATTTATCCTATTACTTGAAAGTAACTTAATATATCTATTACTTAAAACGTAACACATACAAAATTTAACAGTTACCTGGATAATTTGAAAGGTTTACAATTAGGGTCATATTGTAGTTTTAGCATTTTGTTTGAATACATTGTTATTGTATGGGCACAGTAAAAATTATGATTGAAAATTGGGTTGCAAATATTAAAAGTTTGAGAAGCACTGTATTATGTGGATACTGACAATTACTCTGATTTCTTCTTTCCCCCATGAGTTATGTGAATAAAAAATCATTCTAGAAATAAATTACTTTACAACTATTCGTGCTCCAATTCTCATCAGCACCAAAAGCATAGTATAAAAACAATGGCTGTAAGATGGACTCTCTTATTGGAGTTGTTCATATTGTAACTAAAATAGCAATTAATAAATTTTAAAAAAAAGGAAAATAATTTAATAATTATTTATCTGAATTGAAGTAAATTAGATAATTAAAATATAATCCGCATTACATCATTGACTGAAAAAAACCATACAATTGACCTCATCTCCTCAGATCCTAATGATTTTTAATTCCTTTCATTAGGACATTTTTTTCACACGTAGACCTCTTTAGAGTTAGCCAGACCTCATGGATAAATCAAACAATCACTTATTAAAAAAATCATTTAAAAAAGAGAGAGAGAGAGCATAAAGCCTAACAACAACAACAAAAAAAAACATTTTAATGTATTTTTAAATGGCTTTGTTAAAAGTACTTACCATATTTGTGTAGAAGTATAGAGTGCCCTTTAAAATGATACCATTACACACTCGGAGAAAATAATATTTTTGGGAAATAGAAAGATCAATGAGCTCTCTTTAAAAAATCAATTTACAAAAATATAGTAAAAAAAAAGACTGAGAAGAGAATAATACAGCAAAACATAATATTAAAATTTAAAGCTCTTTGCTAAATAATTTTTGTTTTAAACATATTTATTAATTCAACATACTATTTTTTAACAGATTAAAAGTTTTTCCCAAAAAGTTTCATATAAATAAATAGAATGCTTTAAAATAAATCAACTTTGTAGGAAAAACATATAATAAACTAGTAATAAGATGTACCAAACTAGATAACTTACAACTACCAGGAGGCTTATTTTTACGAGATGGCACCCGATGAATTTGGAAAATATGTCTTGATAGATTAGTTCTAGATGGATAAACTCGATCACAATATTGACAAAGATGTTGTTCTTCAGATATACCTCTGGAAATAAATAAATAAAAAGATATAACATTTTTAGATGATAAAAAAATGTTGTGAGAACTTGAATTGTGAAAAGGTTCTTTAGCACAATTATTATTACACAATAGCAATTTAGTTTATACCCTTAATCAGTGTTTCATTTTCTTTGATACAAACCAAATGAGTTTTTCTTTTAAGAAATAAAGGGAAAATGATTAATTCAATCCCCATGAAAGAAAAGTAAAACCAACTACTGACATATTATGCACATTGATTGTATATTAAAATAGTATTATATTTAAATAATTAATACAAAGCATAAAGCTAATAAGATGAAGTAAATGAAAATTAAACAATATTCTGTCTCTTTTCCTGCTTGGACCTACTTAAGGATCATCACCTTGGCATATTTTGCATTTATTGTAAATTAAAATAGCATAATTTTTAAATAATTAATATATAAATATAAAAGCATTAAGATGACTTAAATGGAAATTTGAAAAATTTAAAATTTTCATTTTAAATATGAAATGGATTATAGAAAAATGATTATTCTAAAAGTTTCTAACGGTTAATTCTACGTAAGAACCATATTCAAATGATCATGGATGTAAGAATGTATCATTTAATGTATATGTAATGCACTTTAAATAAAAAGTTTTGCATTCAAATAAGGTGTATTCTAATGCCCAAATAAACTAAGGTATCACTGTACTAGAAATCATACAGAGAATAGAATAATTGCACACAGGTGGCTCTCATTATCAGTTATACAACTTATACAGCAAAAGAAGTAAACACATAAAAATCCGACATAAAAATCATTTATGTTTATTCTCATATTACATATTAATAATGTACATTACAAAAACAGTATCAACACATTATTCTTTCTTTAGTATAATTTTAAAATATTTATCACAATCTTGTTCAAATAAGGAAGAATTTAGACTTTTACAGACTTAAAAATGAATAAATAAATAATTAAGGTTTGAAATTTTGAGCCAAATTGGCTCAGTAATATTTCAATAAGTTCACGAGGAAAATTTATATCATGCCCTAATGCTCTGAAAATGAGATGAAATACTAACAGTGATTTAAGAATAATCCTATCAATTTTTCAAAAATTACAGTTAATTTGCTTCTGTGTGAAACTGTGATACTTAAGTATTATGACAGCCATCTAAACAAAATTTGGCATTTTTTTTTGTAGAAGAATGGTGATTTACAAAGTAAGGGGAAAAAATGTGAACATATATACTTATTTATACAGTTATAATTTATAATTTAATTATTTCTTGGTTTACTTTTCAAAATTTATAAGCCTTTAAGTTGAGGTTTGGTGATTCGCTTTAGAATAAAATTTCATAACTTATGTGAATTAGGATTTAATAACTTAAGTACAAACAAGTATCAAAATTCCTTACAAACATAAGTTTATCCTAATCTTATTATAACTTTATAAAAATGATCTTTTATACAAGGCCCTTGTTAGAACTGATCTTAGTACAATTCTTAAAATGCTACACAATATGCAAAAGTATGTTTCTCATTTAATATTACCTCAAAAAATATTTATGTAAATAGTTCATGCATTGAGAGAGAAGTAGAAAGGGGCAAAATCACATTACAAAACAAAATTTTTTTTAAAAAAAGAGAGATTTGTTTATTTGTGTGATGATGAGAATATGAAATACAGAATAAAGTTCAAAATCAATTCATAATACACATTTTCAATGTTGAAAATAGTTATTTAAAAACAATAAGTTTATATATAGTTATATTAACTAAGATCTATAGATATACAGTAAAACCTGTTTTTGTACTCCTCTTTTGTTCACTTTTTTCTGTACGATCTTTTTTTATGCAGTGTATGAATTTCAATGGCTTTGGCATCACCATAATCTTTTCAATAAATATAAATATGTACACTTCAAAAGATGCTCTGTTCATTTTTCATAAACAGTTTCCCAACAATGCATGTTCAGTTGCTTTCTCTCAACGTGCCAGCAGCCCTCACTTGATTAAAGATGAAACTTTCAATGACAGTGACATTACGCATAATTTGATAGATTATGAAGAGAGACAAGAAGAACCAGATTCTTTGAGAACAGATAAAATATATGCAGGGATCCAGCTTTCCAAAAACTCAGGAAAGCATTTTCTTAAAATAGATACCAATTCTGAAAGGATTTTGAAATTCCAAAAAGAGCTTTTATCATGTATATCTGGTTATTGGGTTATCGTGGATGTTTACAAGCAACTTACCAACCAACCTCTGTCCCAAAAACTTATCACTTACCTTATGGTGCCAAAAAATAAATCAACTGATATTGTATCTTCAAGTGACAAAAGCAATTTTGAACAAATTCATCACAGGAAGATGATGCTTTGTATTACGATGAGTAATAATGAATTTGTGCATTTTGAAAGCTTCTCCGTGTATACAATGAGAAACTAAATGTTTTTAATATGTTTCCATGTGTAATTTAATTATTTATTTTGTTATGGAAGTACTTTCTCATAAATTTTGTAAATAATTTATGTATTTTCTAAGCGTGACTTTTTTATGTGGTCTCCCTCCACAGCATAATTTTTTTTTCTCTGTAGTATGTCGACAGAGTTGTTTGTTAAATGCAGTTATTTATGAAATTTTCAAAACGTTTTTGTGCAATTTCTTTTTATGCATCCCTATCTACTGCACAAAAACAGGTTTTACTGTATAGTAATACCTCGACTTACACTACCCCAACTTATGTGAATTTGGAGTTACACAATTTTCAAATCCTGTGAATCCCCCCCCCCTTTTATCATCACTGAAACTCAGATGAAATTAGTGCCAGAGCTTGATGAAACTGGTAATTTGATTGAAGAAATAGTTGATTTTGCCAGGTAAATAAATTTGGAAGTAGACAGTGATGTTATTGAAGAACTGCTGCATTCCTACAATAAGGAGCTGACAATTGATGAGCTTCTAGAAATGCCTGAGATAGACATTGAAGCACTTGAGTCTTTAAACCCAGTTCCATCAGAAGATTGAATGACGGTTGGGATTTGGACAGAAGGCCTCAGTTTAATTGAAAAAGGGTTACAAATTTTAGAAAATACATACTCCAATGAAGAGCGTATTTTTTCAACAAAACAAGGAATAAAAAAATTATTAGCATGCTGCGAGGAAATTTTACAGGAGAAAAAAATCTTTTAGCAGGCAGACTACTTGTTAGATTTTATGAAACCTTCTACATTAAAATAACTTTAATTTGCGATTTTGTATTTGGGTTACCTAAGATTTTATTGAACATTTTCCCCCTTAAATTATTTTCTTTTGTCTCCGACCCCAACTAAAAATAATTTATATGCATTTACATGAGAAATGTTACCTCCACTTATGCGAATTGAACTTACACAGTTATAACTCAGTCCCACCTATCGCATAAGTTTGTGGTATTACTGTACATTTTCCTGAAATTTATACAAATGTATTTAAACAACTTCAAAATAAAAAATTACTTTGAGCCATCAGCAGGTGGAGGGCTATCAGGATTTTCATGGATTGCTAGAGAATGAAGTCCACTATTTTTATCTACAGGTGGCTGGTATGCATTTGCATGATTTGGTGGGGGTTGAGGAATAGGATCCAAAGACTGAACAGCTTGGCTGCAGTCATTCAATTTAGGCATGGCATAATTACCAAAATCCATGTTCAAATTTCTTAAATACTTCAATTACCCTAAACACATAAAATATACATTTATTAATAATTAAAGAAATATACTTTGCACTTTGTGACTCAACAAATTTATACAAATAAGCAAAATTAACACAATGCAAATACAATTATTGGTACTTACATATTGTCCCAACCTAATGACAACATTATATGAAACAATGGATGCTAATTCAGCATATACGACACATAGGAAATTGGGGTTGCGAAATTGGAGCATTATTAATAGAGTTGGCGATTGTAGCAATAATACATAAGTACCTGATTATTCTATTGTATTTTCAACAACTTCATATATTTTAAATCAAGGATGCAAATTTTATATTATAATATATCTAAGCAGAAACACAGTCAGATAAATGGACTTTAATACATTTTTTTCCAAAACAAATCAACACAAAACTCAACTGCACACATCTTCCTCAAGCAGTTATTTTAATTGACAGTAGTACTATGATTGGTTTCCTAAACTCAATCAAAGTCAATTCCTGACACCACACAAATTATTCTGATATTGTAAAGGAAATAAACACATGAGACTTCAAACATGTCTTTACCCTCAATCTTTTTTTCCCTATGACCTGTATGCACATGATAAAGCTAAACAGATACTTAAATTGAACCCTAACTTAAATTCAATAAGTGATTTTGAAGGCAAAATTTTTCTCAATGTGAATAATTGCTTTATCTTGGAAGTAATTTGGCAGTAATTTCTTCATCAGTTGCTAATTACCAACCTATATAAACAATTGAATGTCAGTTTATTAAGAAAAGTGTTATGAAATAAATGAAAATAAAAGATTTAAGTTCCAAATCATGACTGAATATTAACGTCACACTATTCAGTTACTTGAGGGCTTTTGGCGATGTACTTCATAATTATGAACCATAGTCAAGTGATGAGGATGACATCCCTCTCTCCTACTTTCCACACCACACCAAAGGGAGGGCATTTAAGTCTCAACTAATTTAACATGCCTCAGCTCTCTCAGCACAGCGGGTCTTTGGCGGTATTAGGCTCAAACTCATGACATGCCAGTCACGAGTTCATTACTTTGACTACTAGGTTACAAGTTCCAAATCATGAAATTTGATATGGTTGGTTTCTTTTTTTGGTGCATTTGTATTTATTTCTGCCAGACAGTGTGCTATAAAAAAGACACAACAGCATTATTCTATCATAAATGAAATAAAGCAAAATCAGCATTCCTTGAATTACAGCATAATAAAAAGTAAGAAAAATGTTAGAAGATATTAATATTTTCTGCACATTAATCTAAATTGCAAAACAATTTTACTCAAATTGTATAAATTATTTTTCAATATTCTCATTTTTTAGTCCTCTTATTCCCTGTTACGAATATTATTTCAATTTTCATACTAAATTAAGGGAAAGGAAAATAACTTTCTAAATTTGTAACAATTATTTGTCATCAGTATTTAATTTAATAAATGACGCCTTGGGGGAGAACAAGAGACATAAGGATTGCTTTTGAATTTAGATTTCCATAGTAGTACAGTACACAACATAATTAAATATTTAATTGCACACCTTTTCAAATTTAGACTGATTGATGATGAGATTTATGTATTACATATATAAATTGAAAACCAATAACTATTCTTTTTTTATAATAATATTCCATGAAACGGACTATTATCTTACATTAATGATCACAAAGCTCCTTCATTTTAGATTTAAAATTATGCATTTTTATCTAGGAGATTAAAATATGAGCACTTAACTAGATAATGGTTAAACTAAAATATAGTATGCAGGTTGGTGATTTTACCACCTTTTTGGTGATCTTTAATATGAATTATCCGACTATTTTAAGGATTTGCAAAGAAATTAGCAACAATAAAATCATTATTTAACTTAAAAACTGCCATGTTTGCCAAGTACCATATACTTATTTTAATCAATTTTGTATATATTATATTTATGTTCTCTATTACTATGATGATATTCAAAAGGCATGCCCAATTTTTATTTTCATTTGCACCCATTTATCATATAACTTTGAAATACAGTTGCATTCGTGAGTGTACTTAGTTTAAGAAGAAAATTTAATAGTAAAGTAAATGAAATGAAAGGAAGAAATATTATTTTTCTTTAAAAACAGAAATACAATTACACATGAATAATAGAACAAAAATGTCAATAAATTATAAAATTTCTTTCTTTTTGAATTATTTATCAAATGCATTTCAATTTCCCTATTTTTGTGATTCTTTCATGTTTGTTTCAATTTTCTTCACTTAATTTGATGTTCATGAATGGCAATGTTAATATAACAATATTCAAACAACTGATTTAAATCAAAAATGTTTATTATAAATTTTTATTACATTTAGCGGCGCTACATTTCCGATATTTGAACATATATTTCTACATTAATTATTTTAACTATAGTTAATTCATCACAAAAATTTAAATAATACTTATTTGTTATTTAGACTTTCACTTACAATCTTAAAAAGAAAATAACAAGTACATGGTGGTTAAAAATATAAAGTAACAAATACTATATCATTCACACAAGTTTCTTTCTTACCGAAATCTTAATTGAATCAAAACCGTCATGTGAAATAATATTCCTTTTTTGGTAGCAAGTATAAAGTAAGTATGTGTCCATAGCTGATGATTTGCATTTCAATACGATTTCCGTATTGTTATAAGAATTGTATCAAACTGAATTTTGAAAATCCCATTCATAAACATTACTTTTTTATAAAGTAGAACGAAGACATAAACAAACCTTTGAGGTTATTATTTCACTTCAGATGAGATTTGTTTTTGATGAGTATCTCAATGAAACTAAAAGAAAACTTAATGAAAGTTTTTATATTATTTCATATTCTAACACATTATTACAATAAGAAAGACTATAAACACCTTAAAATGATACGTTTATTCAACTTAAGATTGCGTATATTATCGCTATGATGATATTAATATTCTAGATGCTGTTCTAAAATACTTAACATTGGTCCTGAGGAAAATCAATTAATGAAAATGTTCTGCGTTAATTTATCTGTTCTGTATAGTATATCTATAAAGCTTACTCTTTTTAGATTATAACCGAGTTCTTACTAAATGATTCCAAAAAGAAATAATCTAAAACAAAAACGAAACTATACATCGTGTTAACTGTAACTGTATTGTGACTAAAAAAATTTGAGACAAGATTGAATAAATTTTAAGTTAAGCATTTCGTGTGTTCTTATTTAAATAATTTTGACGACAAATATGTACATCTATGAAAATAAATTAATTTTCAAGAACAAATAAATATACATATTTTTAGTTTTTTAGAAACTCCAAATGTTCGGCATCAATGTTGAAACAATTTATTTTCTTTCCCAAAAATATAAATTTGCCCTTTCTGTGTGCAAAAATACTCGCTGGAAAAACCTTTCCTACCATCCCTTCCAAAAATGTAACGAAAATTCGATATGTATGTTTATATAAATATTTTTTGTTTTTTGCTTCAAGGGGCCTCATCCAAAAATAGATAACTTTATCTCTCAGATAACGTAATAGTAGAGATAACTCTTATCTCTCTTTTTATTTTAACTTGTCAAATACAGCGAAAACATTTGCCTGCATTATTTTCAGACATTTATTGTATTTTTTAAAAGAGATGCTTGCAATTTGCTGTTTAATATAAAAAAAAAATGTTTAGCTACTTTTTTTTTACTATAAAGTAAAATCCTAACATTTTATCATGTATTTCGCTCCATTTTAATACAGAAGTAACATCTCACTATGTCTGTACGAACTGTGTTATATCTAATATTTAAATCAAACTTGACAGAATCTAAAGTTATGTTAATTCTTTACCATTTTTCCTGCATGTCATTTTTCACTGTCAGTCATTATAATATCAACTATTCACAAATTAAGCTCTTATCTTAGAATTAGAGATATATTTTACAAAAAAGTTGTATCATTGATTTTGTTATACTTGTTTTGTCTTATATGTAGCTCTGAAAAAATTTGAAAGTTAAAAAAAAATTATTTTAATTTGTACTAACTTTTATCAGTTAATTTGAATAAGTTAAAAATATTACAAATAGCTTAAATATATTTTATTGAGAAAATAGAGTTAGTTTTTATATAATTTTTACAGGTATATATATAATTAGAATTAAAAAAAAGAAAAATTCATACATGATTTTTACCTTATAGTTATAATTGAACAGTTTTTGTTTGCTTGAATTATAATTGCCTTTGATAAACGTGAACAGATAATTTTTAATTATTTAATTTCTAGGGAAAAGCTGCAGTTTTGCTTTCATTATGTCAATTAAAAGAAGTTCAAAATAACGTGATCTTTTGATAGTACCATTGTTTACTAGTATGTTTTTAATTTAATCCAAATAAATCATGCTAAAATACATAATGGAGATTATTTTTGTTAAAATGTATTGTCTTAGTTTGCTAACAAATTCTGTTAAAAAAATTTCAACATTGATAACTTCGTAAATAGTTTACTTATATTCAACATCAGATACCTAGACAGTGGCATAACATACACCCCCCTCCCATCACAGAGGGGCCCAAAGCCTATGTTTTCATATGGTTTTGCAATCCTTTGTAAGATCTGGCTGGGGGCCCTAATATTTTTTATTACGTCACTGTACCTAGATATACTTATATGGTCCTTATTTTGTTATATAATTTTTCTAATGCTCAGGCAATAATCTGTTACAGATTTATTTCTCTTTATTTATTTGCTCTAAGATTTCTCTAACGGATGAATCTTATTATATTTTAAAGTAAATTTCAGAATTTGAATTCTTTTAGTTATAAATAGTTAGAAATGAATAAAAATGAGCAATAACCTCTTAATTGACTTTTCAATAATCATAATTATAATATTAACTATAGATAAGTAATTTAATTTAATTAAAATTTTTTCCCCCACAGATGTCTTCTAAATTGCAATGGGATGTTAAAGGTATCCTTTTAGACATAACTGGTGTCCTTTATGAAAGTGGTCAAGGAGCTATCAAAGGTTCAGCTGAATCTATTGAAAAGTACTTCTTTTTTATTATTAATAAAATTTATTTTTAAAAATATAAAATAATTGTATTTTTTAGGAAAAGAAAGTTTCTTGCTACTTTACACTAAACTTTAAATTTATCCTTGTTATACATATAATTTTGTTTACTAGATTAGAATTTTGTCTGAATGCCATAAAATAATTCTTCAAGTTATTCATATAATGCAAAATAAGAAAAAAAATCTCAGTTTTAATATAATTTTGGTATTTATTATTGCTTTACATTTCTCACAATTGTTAAATTCTTTTCATTAATCTTTTAGCTTAAAAATGCTGAAACATTTAAATTCATTTTATTATTGAAAATTCTTTACATTTTATTGTGTAGAATAGATGATCTGAACTTAAACAGTGTATACCAATTTTGAATAATTGGTAACTATATTTAAAAATGCAGTTATTTTTATTTGAAAAAAAAAAAAAACCCCTCTGGTGAATAAGTGAATTAATAGACAAGAATAGTTTTTCTTTTTAATAAAATGTTAAAATTGTGTTAGATTTTTAATGAGAACTTTAAATTTTTTTCCCCAAACTTAAATGTTATGTTTTATTTAATACTGGGGGGGGGGGGCAGGGTACACACCTGACATTAGATCAACCTGTATTGCACGAATTATACAACTGTTCATACCTATTGCTCAAATTGTAAAACTGCAATATACATGCATTCTGTAATTCTATTTTTTTTTCAATATATTGTGGGCAGGAAAAAAAATAAATTTCAAGTTTTCATCACATTTTAGAGTTAAAATTCACAAGTGGAGAGTTGTGTTCACTCTTCAGATAAACTCTTAACATCAACCTTTCTGTCTATAGAACCATCTTTTGTTGAAATGATAACAACTAATTCATTGCATGGTGGTCTATTATAAACTCTAGGAGGATCTATAGGGCTTGTATAAAAATACTAACTATATTCTTGATCTTGGATTTTATTTCAAATTTCATACAAAGTTCTATATTTTTCTACATATGGATTTTTATTCATAATTGGCTGTAAAATTTTCAGTAACTTTTAACTATTTTTGTTCATTCTTACAAAGCCTCACCATTATCATAAATGTAAATTTGTCCAAACTTTGGTGTTGCTCTATTCTGTTGTAAAGTAGTTGCTTTCATTAATTATACGTTATGTATAAATAAATTTATTACAAGCTCACAAAAAACTTATATATATATATAGATAGATATAATTATCAATCTTTAATGGTAAAAAATAGTTTCTTTAAGACAAAAGAGTTTTTTTTGTTGTAAAGTTTTCATCATTTTTAAAAGAGATAAGTAGTTTTAAGGAAGTGTATTCTGTATTAATGTGAAAAATTTCTTTATTTTAAAATATCTAATCTATGTTTCAGACTTCGCCAGAAGAAAATACCTTTTCGATTTGTCACTAATGAGACTCAGAGAACAAGACCTGACTTAGTTTCAAAACTGAATTCCATAGGTTTCTCCCTGTCAGAGTCTGAGATTCTTTCTCCTGGAATTGTTACAAGTGCCTACTTGAAAAAAATGAATTTACGACCATTTTTATTAGTACACCCTCGTAAGAAATATTTTTTAAAAGCATTTTTCATCACTTTCACCTTAACATTTTTTTTTTGAATTATTTGCTGTAGATTACTTTCTAGTACATCAAAAATTATACTTGATGATTGAAATCAAATTTTTTTATTCAGTGAAGAGTAGGTTTTGTGATTCCACCTATGTTTTGTACTCAACAAAGAAACATTTATACAAAATTCAACAATGTTTAAGACGTAAAATATTATTTGTCTTATAGCTGTTTTGTTAAAAAACATATTTAAAAAAAGCATTTATAATAAAAAGGTGGATTGACTGAAAATATATATAAAGCAAAATTAATTGTTAAAGTAAAGGTTATGAAGCTGTATTGTTTATGTATATCTCTCTCCCTTTTTAAAATTCCTGTGGTTCTATTAAATGTTTTAATCTAACTTAATTTATACATTTAACATTATTCTAATTTTGATAAATGCTTTTATTTATATTTTAATATGTTGGCTATGTGGTGTAGTAGTTGGTTTGGTGCTGGCCTTGTACACTCAAAGTTTTGTGTTCAACCTCGGTCCAGGTTGGTGGATTTTCACGATGCAAAAAATCAGCAGCATATCATATGATTATGCAGCATGTACATGATCACCTGAGTGCTTGTTTGGCTTGTGTGCTCTTGACAAAATTAAATTCTTAGTACAATTTTGCATCATCAGATCTAGTACCTCCCTATAGGGAGGAAACTGGTCGTCCAAATTACTTGTGACAATTGGTATACTAGCTATGTGGTGGCCCACTAAAGAGAGATATCTGCTCCTTGGGAACGTACTAGATCTGTAATGGTAAAACACCAATCCCACAGCCCCATTAGAAACAAACAAATAAATATTTTAAAATCAGCACTGCTTTTAGATACAAAAACTTATTTTAACAATGTTTTTGCGTAGATAAAGAAAAATATATTTATTTGTGTGGTGTTACTCTGATTTAATGAGATAAACTTTTAGCACTATTTTGAAATTTATTCATAGGTGTTGAATATTATATAAGGGATCAGTTGTAATTCATTATTTGATACTTTATTTAAATGGTATGGTTTGACTTTTTAATTTTCTTTAACTATCTTGTTTGTTATAATAATGCAAACCTTATAAAAGTTTATGTTTGCAAAGAAATTTCTTTATTGCAAAATTCTGAAAATGCACTTCCTTTTTCTACTGTACTTTTCAATGTTCTATTGTAGTGAAACATTGAAAATTTAATAAAAGCTTGCAATGTAGACTAGAGAAAAATTTATTTTTAGAAACTGCTACCATAAAATCTAAAAAATATGCTTTTTTGTGTGTGTTGAAGCTGAAAGAGTTTTATGAAAGGGCATAAAGTCCCACATCCTTGTCATTTGAATCAAATCTACACTTGATAACATATTTGCGTTAAATTTAAAGCAAATTAAGAATGAAACTTAACACTCAAAATTATTGTACTGTTGAATGAATATACTCAGTACTAGCATAAGAATTGTATGAAATTAATTAATCAAAAGTAATTATGATACAGAAATTTAATATTATGCAGGAAAATGTATGAAAGTTATTTTTTAGTGAAATAGAAATTGATATTAAATTTAAAGGAAGAAACTGATTTATTTTTAAGAGGTTTTACAGTAATCTAAATTATTGCACCACTCTTGTTTTATATCATTCTTAAAGTAAAAATTTTTTTTAAATTTTTTTTTTTTGCTTTTGTTTTATTTAGTTTAATCCATATATTTACATTAATTGTATAAAATTAATTATCATTGTTATACAAATGATATAATTGCATATTGGTATTGATACATTGTACTATATATAATTATATATTGTATCTTTGTTGAAATATGGTTTGAATACAGTTTTTGTTTTAGAATTGGTGCCTGAGTTTTCTGATTGTGATCAAACTTCTCCTAATTGTGTGGTTGTTGGAGATGCAGCAGAAAATTTTTCATATGAAAATATGAACAAAGCTTTTCAAATACTTTTACAATTAGAAAACCCTATTCTGATTTCCATGGGGAAAGGGTAATAATTTATTTGATGTTATTCATAAATTTACTTTTTGAATTACTAAAGTTGTTTTAATCATTTTGAAACTTTAATATTAAAGCTTATGCATTATAACTTGAAATCCCATTTATATTTCTGTTAGTTTAAAATGATTTTAAAAAAAATGAAATCTTAATCCTTTTTTTAAAATTGGTTTAGTTAGAAATTATAGTATACAGTAATGTATGTTATTCATAAGAATATTCTATTGTATTGTGAATTTATGTAAGAATATTCCACTGAATCGTGGATTTCTATAAGAATATTCTACTTTTATAAATATATTCATTCCCCCCTCCCCCCAAAAACCAACTGTGATGAATGCTGATTAAAAATTTTAAGATGTTGCAACTTATCTGTTATCAAAAATAGAATGTAATGCATTTCTACATCATATACATAGTTTTTCAAATTTTTTACTGTGAATAAATAATATATTCTTTGTACTGGAATATATAAATATTTTGTTATGTATGATTGGGGGATTTCTTAAACAGTTTTTTTGCTAGAAATAAATAATGATTTAAATATGAATGATTTATACTCTTAGTATGTTCTTTTTGTTACGAACATTTATTTTCTGCATTATTGAATACAATAATTTTTGATTTTTGAAGTTAAAATTTATGGCCAGTTAAATAAAATCTATATCTTTTAGTTTGAGAAATGTTTCAATTATTGTTGAAAAGCATATCACAAAAGAAGCAAACATTCTAGTTGTCAATGTTTCTTATTTTGTTCATGTTTCATTGTAGAAATATAATAAGCAATGGCACCTATTGTTTGAAATTATCAAGATAATATAGCTGTAATAACATTTTTATTAGAAATTTGATATATTAGTTGAATTATAGATAAACATCAATTTAAAAAAAATAATGCACCTATACTATTTTTTGTGTGTGTTCTCTAAATATATTATTTTAGAATAACTATCTTAAACATTATGGTATATTTTTCTGTTATATCTGTATAATGTTGATAGTATAAATATTTTTGTAATAGTCTAATTAATTTCTTCAATACATATCATACAGCATAGAAAACTATTACTATTTAAAGTATTAAAAAATTTTTTTTTTTAAGATTTAAAAAAATTATGCGCTTAAATTGTCTTAACATACTTGCATATTTTTATATTCATAAAAATGCAAGTTATTTTAGTTAATATTTTCACTAATGTTATTTCAGTGCTTACCATTATACTGTATTGTATAATTCATTATACTTTTCTTTCATTAAGTTTTTATTTTGGAAATATTTTAGATGAGTTATTCAGAATTTAGTAGAAAAACCATATTTAATATTTATTACTTATCTGTTGAATTAGTTGAGGGATTTTATTGCAGAGTTAATTCTTAATATCTAGATTGTTGTAATATTTAAAAAGGTATATTTTTTAGCAAGTTCTATAAAGAAAAAGGGGAAATAGTAATGGATTTGGGAGGATTCACAGCTGCATTAGAAGTAAGTAAATGTTGCACAAAATAATATTTCCTTTATTATAGGTTGAAACACAGATCTAAGATATTTTTCTATGCTTTTTTAAAGTTTGCTGTGGGCATTGAAGCAAAAGTTATTGGAAAACCTTCCCCTGACTATTTTACTGCTGCTTTAGAAGAAATGGGTGTAAGTCCTAATCAGGTAATAACTTTTTGTTGAACTTGTATTTGTTTCTTTTTGAAATCATAAAGAATTATTAGGTTTATTTAAAAAAAATTTCAGTAGGTTGATAAATGAGTACCAAGACTGTTTGGGAACTAAACACTGGGGGGGGGGAGAGGTTTGCGTCAGACTGACCACCTGACTGGAACATCTTCTCAAGCCCCTCAGTGCCCAAGGTCATGAAAAGTGAGATGGCCACAGTAGGCCTTGGCCCTCATAAACTGTTGTGCCACAGAGTTTAGTTTATTTAAAACTACATGTTAAAATAAATAACTTGTTAATCAGTACAGTGAAATAAGGAAATAGTGAAATTATATTCATGTTTAAAATTTGTGTATTTTCCTATTTATTTGTCTTCTTTCTTTCTTTAGAAAAATTTATTTAATATCTCAATAATGTTTTTCATTAAAGGGTTTTTTATGTGTATTAGGTAAGTGCATATTACCTTGTTAATCTACAAATCAAACTTTGGAAGAGTTCTGAGAAGAATCTTATTCTGAGGGAGCTGCTCTTCAGAATAAGATTTTTTACTATGCTGCTTTCCTTTTTTTTGTGTGTGTTTTTTTTTTTGTGAATGATTGACACTACCATTTATCATTGGACAATGACAACAACAACAACCACAAGCTAATGTTCTATTCAACTACTCAGCAATGTAAATTTTTGTGTTTAAGAAAATAAATGAGTTTAGTGGAGAGATTTATTTATTCAAGGGAGGATCAAGCTCATCCAAAGGGCTTAGAGCTGCCAACCAGTCCTCCTAGAAAGACAGGAAACAATAAAAAAAACATTACACAAACCTGAAAAGTACAGGATTAAAACTCCTGCAAAAATGTAGTGGCAAGGAGATAAAAATTGCACCAGTCTATCCCAGATATATTGAGAAATATGGAAACAGGAAACTAACTTACCATTTAGGTGATTCATGTTTATGGGTTTCGATGTATCACATGAAATTCTGAAAGCAGCTAAGAAGGGAAGGAACTCATTGGTAGATTTTTGAACCAAACCTATTTTTTAAGAAAACTTTCCTTTCTGATGAAATATTAATCACCGATTGTGTCCATTACTATTTCATCTGCTTTAGAGTAGAAAATTGTTTTGCTTATAACTTACCTGGTTAATATGCAAATTACATATGTAATCTCCACTTAACTTATTAGACACTTGTTAAAGTAAAAATTAGTTCTTTGTTTGAAAAACATTGTGTTTGTTTGCTTAAGTTAATATGTTGACTAACAACTCAATAGAAATAATCAGAAATACATGCCATGCTTTTATCTCATTAAGTTATAAGTAATTTATACAATAATGAAAATTGTAAATAAAATATTCTAGCTATTGTTTAAACATGATCTTTTTAAAATTCAAATTTTGATATCTAAAGACTCAAGTTGATAGAATTAATTAATAAGTAAAGTAAAATGTACAAAATCAAATTAACAGTTTAAAAGTATCATTACAATTAAAGAACAGTCTTAATAAAATTAGATTTATGCTTGTTAAGGCAATCTAAAGATTGGTGACACTCTGAATAACTAGCAATTAAATTTGTGTGATAAACACATCTATTTATGGCATATTTAGATATGTAATCTTGTGAAACTTTGTCAAGTATCAAGGGGTTGTTTTATTACTGTTTCGTTTAAATATATACATTTAAAGTAAGGACATCCTCTGTCATTAAAAATCTCTTAACGAATGCTAAATTCAAACCATGAATTCAAATTCAATTGCAAATAAATTACATTTAATCTTGTGTAAGCCGTTTCTGAAAGAAGTTTTTTAAAAACTCAATTTCTGTTTTACCAAGAGAGCTATTGCTAATATTAAGTGAATAAAATTTTTTATTTCTAGTATTTAAAATTTTTTCAGTAACATCTTCATTGATATATTGGTGATCTATATTAGCATCTGCTATTAATTTCTTTGCTCACTTTCTGAAATTTCTTTCCAATTTGCTTCATCACATTGTTTTTTCCTGTCTGTATTTTTATGGATCTTAAAGAATGCATTCGCATCATACCTATCCTCTTCTAATCTACTTCACTGCAAAACATACATATGAACATACATACTACATGATTTACACATGTAAGCATCAGATGCTGTATTTGAGCAAACAATATAACTTACATCTTGTACAGTCCTCTTTACAGGCTCTGTACTTCAACCAGCAGATGTGACTCCTTTTTAGTTTAAGGTAATTGAGTATTCTTCATGTCTGTATCCTCAATCAAGGATGGCAGCTAGATTTTCCACAAACTATTTTGGACTCTAGACACATGTGTGTTAAAACTTTCTAATACGCAGATGCAAGATTTGTATTTATTATCAGCACTAAAGACTTGGAGCATTGAAAAAGATAAAAATATTAAGCATGTTTTGGGTTATATTATCAACCTGTTTTGATATGAGCAGCTTTAGTACAACAAATTTTGTTAAATGTTTCTTGGCTTACAAAAAAAACTTATTTCATCTAGTTGAAATTCATAATTGATGCAATATTGCATCAACAGCAGATTCCTTGTATGGAATAACTAACTGTACAACATTCCTCTTTTTTTTTCAGAATTTTGTTTTTGTTGACAAGGTTTTCATAAATTCATAAAACATTTTTATTTAGGCTTGCATTATTTTTATAAAGTATATTTGTCTTTTATGCTCAGTTGATAAATGAAAAGAATACAGTAAACAATTGGGTGTACACAAACTTTTTCATGCTTTCTTCCAGCATCTGACATCAGCTTACTGAATATTTCAAAGCCTTATATAATAAACACGTATCTTTTTGTTATTCCATAATTTCAAGAAGATTCTTTCGTCTTGGAAATTTTTACTTTTTCTTCAATTATGGCATCTTAAACTATGGATTTGTTTTTAATTTTACTCAACGATTTGATTCTTGCTTGATTCTTAGAATTTAGTTTACTTACTTTAAAAAATTCATGGCACATTCACACACCAACAGCCACAAAAATAAATTTGAAAATGGAATTAACTATGTTGAATATTTGTAGTAAATGTAAATTATAAGAAAAGGAAAACTGTCAATATCAGTACAACACTAGCACCATGAGCTTTAGAAAGCATAAAAAGAAAAAACAGGAGGCAAAGGAAACGTTAATGATTCTGAATGCATTAATATGCAGATTACCTCGGTAAAGTGCAGAAAACTTTTATCTGGTATATGATTCTGCACTTTAATGAAACAAATCAGGTAATCTACTGATTGACTAAATAATGTGTGCATTAATTGAATTCATATTTTAGGGATAACATCTATATATATCTCAGCATTTAAATCTTGTCCTTTACATGTGATCCTTTGATAAAAAATATTCTTGTTGTTTATGAGTTATTTATAAGCAATTTTTGGAATAATATTTGTAAAATGTTGTAAGTATAGTATAATATCTAAACAAATTTCAAAGAATATGCCTTTTATTGGTTATGCTTTTTCAACTTTTCTCTATCAATATATTCATAAATATAATTCTAAGCATATAATATCACAAATTCATACATTGTATTTTAGCTTTTCATTATGTTTTAGCATATAGTTATTGGCACAAAATGGAATCATTTGTTTTCTTAAGGGGTTTTTGTTTTCTTAAATGTTTAGTATATTGATTCTCCTAATGAGAGTTTTTATCCCAAAAAACATATATGCTGAATTGAGATCAAGGCATTATGAGTATACTTTAAGAGTATTGCTTCTATTTTATAGTGACTAGGAACATAACTTATATTTATATATTGATTTTATTTTCTCATTGTCCAATTAATTTTCATTCTTATTGCTAATGATGTAAATGATGTTTAGAAACATTTATCATGCATATAAACAATGACAATAGTTTATTCAGAAATTAAAGATAGCTTTTTAACACATAGTGGCATAGTGGTCTCTATGAGTACAATCAAATTAATATAAGAAAGAATAATCAAAAAAAAATCTAAAGATAATTCTATCTAATCCAGAAAGGAGAACACCTAATTATTTATAGATTGGCAAGGTTGTTGAATAATTTAGAAAATAAATTCAATCATGCCAATGTGCAATGTGTAGGTGTAAGTTTTGTGTAAATGTGGATCATTTGGCAATGACAGCTGTAAGCCAATGAAAGCAGTAGAAAGTGTTTTTTTAAATCTTTGAAATAGCTATATCATGAATGGATTTATTTAAGATTATTAAAAGGAGGAATGGGTTACATGATTAAGGCAATCATTGATTGAAATTGAATCTAACATGGATATTTGTGTGATACTTGCTAAAATATAACAAGAAGGTGTAGTATTTTTATTTTAACCTTCTTTTAAAATTTAAATAGGAAATGAAAAGATTCCTTTTTAAGATTCCTCAAGATTTAAATTTTCTATGTTTTAGTTGTTTGTATTTACTTACAACAATATTATTAGGAGATTACGAGTTGAATAAAGTAATTGAAAATAAGTGTAGAGGCAGGTTAAATCTGTTTTGATAATGTTTTTTTTATTTAAATCTTTGTGGTAATAAATTAGTACATGGCTTTATGTTTCTTTTATGAATTATTCATTTTGGGGTACTTCAGAATATCTCATATTTTAAAGTTTTTATAATGTTTGATAATGTACATTAGTTTGTGTTGGATGTTAAAGTTTAAAGCAGTAAAGAAGTTCAAACTAACAAAGAAAAGTTTCAGTTATAGAGAAATAAAGAAGAAAAAATTGTTACTTACACAAGACTTCTTTCTATTTAAATTCAATTCAATACTTACAATCAAATTTATAAATGTGATTTTCTTAATGGTGAGCTCTTATATTATTATTGCATTATTTTATTTGTATCATCAGTATACAGAATAAATCTAAGTTTAAGAACTTGTTTTATTCTAGTTGAATGCATTTAGTCATAATTAATGATGTTTTAGTTTCTTTATAATGTAAAGCCAATGTTCATTTCAATCATGTTAGAGAATTATCATATAATGTGTTCAAGGGGATTTTATATACATAAAATATCAGAATGGGTTGCTATTTATTAACTTAAACAACATTTTACAACCTCATATTTTTTTATTGTGAAATAACAGTATCAAAATAAAATGTAACACAATTTCAATTTAATTCTTCTTCTTCAATGACTCGACAGCACAGGGTGGGCCTGGCCTTCTCCAGGCATCTCTACTTTTGGCAACTGTTTTTCCAATTTTTGACCTATAAAATATTTAGGTCTTTTTTTTAACACAGTCAATCCATCTTAATGGGGGTCTGCCCCAAGGGCTTTGCCAGAAAGATTTCCTTGCAGCAATGACCAGCCCATTTAAGTCTCTGTAATTTGACAAATTTTACAATATCAGGTTGTTTGTAAATTTTATAGAGCTCTAAGTTAGATCTTTTTCTCCATGACCCATTCACTTGGATCCTACCAAGAATGCAGCATAAGATCTTTCTCTTGAAAATTCCCAATCAATTTTATTAGATTCCTTAAAAATTGAAATTATTACAAAAACATAGTTAACTGTCTAAGGGGCTACATTTAGCTTTGGTACTTCAAATAGCTATTCCCTGTTGTAAATTGTTTGATAATCTTAGATTGGATTGCTAATTGTTTACCATTTTATAATCATTTGTGAGAATTCCAATATTAGGCTTTAAGACTTTCAATCTTTTTTAAACTTATAAAATATAACTTTTTAATTAAAGTTTTCATTTTTAAGGCTGTTATGGTTGGAGATGACATTAACAGTGATGTACATGCAGCACAAAAATGTGGCATGAAAGGTGTTTTAGTTAAAACTGGAAAATTCAGGTATTCTTTCATTTACATTTTTATTTTTGTCTTTTAATCGATTTTAAGGCGATATGGTGCCCTAAAAATCATCAACCTGTCGAAATTTTTTTTATTGACTTATTTCATACCTCAAATCTTTATAAATATGCCTGCAAAACTTCAAAGCTTTACCTGCATTTTTTATCAAGTTATGGAGCAATATTTGATGCTGGACAGCAACTACCATGCCCACATTTCAGATTATCTGCTAGAAAAAAACTTGATAAAAAAATTAATTATTTTTCTACCACGCATCAATGAGACTGACATTTTTTATGCAGTAACAAATCATTTCAAGAAAGAATTGTGAAATTCATGCAAAAATTCTAGTTTGTGAATTGTTTACTGGGGGGAAGAGCAAATGGATTGGGTCAAAATTTAAAAGTTGTTCATGCTTTTTATGATATTATGAATGAAATTAAAACTTCAAAATGAATTCTCCCAAAACACAAATACTAAATCTCATTTTCATGACTCAGATAATTAAAAATCTAATTCGCAAGAATAGAAAAATTCTCCCATTTTTATATATTTCTTTTTGGTGATATATATATCCTATGTGTGTGAAATTCAACGCTTTTATTATTAAAATATTTTAAGATATTTATTTAAACAATTGCATATATGCAGTTCCTAGATTTTGATATATTTTACTTATAAATTGTTATTTGATTTTGCTTTCATTCGTGTACAATATTTAACATTTGAAGGCTTTAAAAATCATCAAAATAAAAAATAAAGGCATAAACATCTTTTGTACATGTTGTGCATTAGCTCTGAAGTGTGTATATTTATTATTTTTTTATAATTATTAAGATAAAGTCTTATGAAATATTGATCTTGCATATATTCATTATGGCAGTATACTGTTTAATTGTTCTACCTTTTCCCATTTTGTTATGGTAAGCAGTTTTAAATAAGCTAATTAATATTTCATAGAAGTTTCAGACTATTTGATGAATATTATATCATGCTATTCATGGAATGAAAACTTCAAACTCATATTTCTCCATGTTGAATTTGTGTACATATACTATTATTCAAAACCCTAAGGCTTTTTTGATAATTGAAGTATGGGTTTTAAATTTTTTATACATGTTCTGATATGTATGTTTTGTAAAACTGTGTATTGAATTAGCTCTAACATGTATAGTACTTTTTAAAAAAAATTTCAAAATCAATATTAATGATTTTTTGGAAATTAAACGTTAAAAAAATTAATAAAAAATTAAAGAGCAGCAGCAGAAAAAAACCCATGCAAAGTTTTAAGTAGTATAAGGTACTTGAAAAAAAATTTTTGAAAGAAAAGAGACATATTTAAAAAAAGCCTTAGAATTTTAAAAAATGTTAGAAAAAGTTCAAAAAATTTAAATTTTACAAACATTTTGCAACAAATTAAAAATTTTTTTGTATGGAATTATTATTAAATATTAACCTTTATAAAATACAATTAAAACCAAATATCAAATATTAAAAATAAAAAAAAATTGTGAAGATGGTACCACATATTGCCTTAATGTATTTGAGAGAGATTTTCTTTCTTGTGATCATTCATATAATACACTAAAATACTACTTGCAATTAAAAAATTGTAAGTTGTTTGTTATAAAATCTAATTAGCATCTTACTTAAATATAGTTTCTTTTTGATTGATATGTTTATTTACTTAGTTTTTCAATAAATTCATGTCTTTGAACTAACAGTTTCTAAAGTGTTGAGAAACTCTCTTATAATTACCATAGAATATATATCAATTTTTATTTGTTAATAATAATTAGTTTTATTGTCTAAATAAAATGACATTAGAAAAATGGAGTACCATAAGTGGTGTTAATGTGGGTACTAATTGTTCATTTACTTTAACACTTTTTAGATATTTCTTAGATTTTTTGTGTGTTTTTTTTTACTTGTATTACAGAATTCTTGATAAATTTTTTATTTATGAATTAGTGTCAAACTGATTGTAACAATTGCTTACATCATATTATAAGTATTTTTTTATTATTATTAACATTTTTTAAGACAATCCAAAGGTTTGATAAAAAACAATATTTTTCACAGAATAAATGTAGTTATTTTAAAAGTAAAGTAATTGTAAAGTTAGTAAAGTAATTGTAATCTGTCTAAAAACATAAACTTTACTTGTTTCAAACTGAATTAACTCTGATTAAATATCTTATAACATAACCAGTTTATATTACTCATTAAATTTCCACTGTAATTGATCTTGGACACAAATGAACAAGCTGAAACTTTATGTGTTTGCTATTCAATTTAATATTTAAATACCTTTTTTGTGCATTAATTGAAAATTTTGCATTTATAAATTATATAAGTTATACAATGCATGACCCAAAAAACATTCATATGATGGAAGTTGAATTGATTAACAAATATTTTATCTTTTACATTTATAAATGTATTTTTTTTAACTGGATGAGTGATGATTTTTTAATTATTAAATAAAATTTGTTTATATATAAAGACATATTTTTTTTTTTTTTGCTACTCAGTTTCATTTAAAGCAATCCATTTTTATAATTTTTAAATCTCAGGATATATTGTTAAAGATTATAATGTAGTATAAAAAGATTTTTAATATAAAATAAAACTTAACTGTGTCTAAGTATATGGTGTTAGGTACAGTATCTGTTTGAAAAACTTATGTCACATTTCTGAATTTCTGTTATAATGTTTCTTGCTTAAACTAAATCATCACATTTTGTATTTATCATATATTTATGATATGTAATTTTAAGATGCATACTTTTTTGAAAATAAAGTTAAATTGTAGATGTAGCTGCTATTTAGAAGAGCATTATCTTTTTTGTTCTAAATTAATATATTGAAGCAAACTGGTTAATCTATATTAGCAAGTATAAATTTTTTTTTTATGGCCTAATCAATAATTTTGTATTTCAATAATTAGGCTAAATAGTACTACAAACACTATGGTACATAACAGTGTTAGTAGTCCTTTATTTTAAAATTATCAAAATAAAGATTTATGAATTTCATATAATGAAAACTATATGGCAAAAACTATCGTTGTATGCAAATCTAAGATGAATTAAGATAAAATCATTTTCAATTAATTCATAATTCCTGTATGTTTTTTAAAGACACATAACCATATTGATATACTTGATAAAATTCCGTTGGTTTGTGTTGTATTCATTTGATCACGAGAATGGTAAAAGATATGTTTAGTTGAAAATTTATAATATTCACCATGTTATGTTGGGAATAGAGATGTAATATTCCAGATTATTCTGGATTAAATCATTCCTCTCCCTGCCCTTCAGTTTAAAATGTTAATTAGTTTTGAAGAATTTATTTTGTATAGTGTGATCTTGATAGTAGTATCACTAGCTCCATGATTAGTCTCTCTGCAGAATGTGAATTGTAGCCTTTATTTTCCAATGTTTAATGAACTCAGTAATATGAGCTTTATATATTTAATCTAACTGAGCCAGAGTCTTGCAATATATTGTGAAAGTTTGTTGAATCAGTATAATCTTGAATGGCATCATTTGCATTTGCTTTGAAATTGTTAGGTAATAATTTGTAGTTAAATACTTATGTAACAAAATCGAATATAAAACAACTATTTAAGGAGATATAACAACTGTACTTTTATTTTTCAGAGAATCTGACATGAATCATCCTGTGGTGAAACCTGATGCTATTGTTGACAATCTTGCACATTTTGTTGATTCTTTGTTATAATGTTTACTTTGTATTATATTTAAAAATTCTTAGCTTGTTTATTTTTTAGATTCATTTAGTTGTGTTAAGCAAATGAATCAGATGAAAAAGTTTGTTACACCATACTGAACTTTCTTTTTGTGCCATATCCATTTATTTTATTAATTTAATCCCCAGATTAATAAGGTAGAGTTTTTTAGTTGCAATAGGGCTGTAGATTTTTCATTGCATTGTAAATTTTTAAAAAAATTTAATTTATTTTATTTTATATTGATCAAAAATATGCGTTATTCTTCCTATCTAGAGAAGTATCTTTTAGAATTATCATTTTTGTGAGTTTGTACAAAAATATAGTGTTATTCATAGAATTTTATCTTGTTGACTTGGTGCTCCATGAAATTATTTTTGCTTGTTGTCTAATATAATGATATTTAAATGTATATTTGTGATATTTTATAAAACTCTGTAGAAAGCTTGTAATTTTTTCTGAATATCAGATATTAAATTCTATGAGAAGATATATTTAAAAAAATATTGCAACATTTTTATACAGAAGTTTAACTTTTAGTCATAAAATTACTAATTTATATTGAAATCTTATGTGACAAAACATTAAAAATATATTTTATACTAGCCACCTTGGTTAATTAAGTTATGTGGGACAATAAAGACTATTATATCTTTTAAAAAGGTTGTCTGTCTTAATTAATATCTATAATTGGTTTTATCTACAGATGTTATTTAAAAGTTTTATTAGAGAGAGTAGGGCTGACAAAATTTCCTGCTTAATTTGAATCTTGCATTTATTGAAGTTCTTTTTCTAGCACTTTAAAATCTAAATTAAAAAAGTAAATAAATAAATTTACTATGATTATTTGTAAAATGTGATGATATAAATATCTTTTTTTAAAATTCAATTTTGAAAACTACTTTCTTATCCATATTATTTATATTTAGCACAACATAAGTATTATTTATTGAATTAATTGTGTAAAAGCTACTTAATTTTACTATTTTTTTTAAAAAACGAAATAGATTTATGGTAATTCATTTTTATGAAATTTACAATTTATGTATTGCGAGCTTCAAATCGGATGTTCTCATTGAAGCACATCATCAGTTTTTATGAAGCTTTCATTTTAAAACTTGTTGGAATTTTATTAAAAATTTTCTTTACTTTCTAAGTAAATAGTATTTAATTCAATCGATTTTTATTTCCTTTATAAATGTTCATTTATTTATTTTTATTTGTTATTTTATCAAAAGGAAAGCAGAATTTATTTGAAAGAAAATGTGTGTTTTGAGTGGTGCTGATTCATTAAACCTTTTAATGCTGTGTAGGTATTTGGAACCATGTATGTAATATGGTTAAATATTAACTTATGTAATAGAATGAGATAAATAATTACGATTTGCTCCAAACCTTTTGAAATGTTATTTTATTTATTTTGAGAAATAAATTTTATTGCATTTATGTATTTATTTATTTATTTTTGTATGTTGTCAGGTTTGCTATAAATGAGTAGAATAAGGGAAGAATTTTCAAAATGCAACTTTGTATATTCATTTACTGTATCTGATAAATAAAATTAAAATGAGAATAATTTTAGTAATTAATCTCAGTCAGGTCAAGTTGTTTTTTTAGTAAATGTAACTAAATTATATCTTTCAGCATTTTTCGATCATATGAATATTTACATTTATCATTCAAAAGATGTTAGGAATCTTTCTTTTTTGATCTTGAGTGTTATGAAATATGGATACCTGATTTTGTGTTATATGAATGAAGATGTTTGAAAATAATTTTTACTATATCATTGCAGTACAAGTTAATATAGGTATTGTAATTATAAGCATCATATTATTTGTCTCAGTAATATGCAAATTATTTTAGCATGAAGCTATATTTTAGAAATTGTGTGGTAATGAAGAAAAATTTAAATTATAAAAGGAAAAATAATCCTTTGTTTTATGAAAATATTGTTACAACTTTTGTTGTGGGCTGCATTTAAATTTTACCCTACATCATTTTTCAGGTACTATTTTTTTCTTTTAATAAATCTTTGGAAAACAGAGGTTTCATTTTTGTTCAAAATGTTTACAAGCTTTTAATAGTTTTTTTGAAGTAGATGTTGTGTGAAAATATTGTTTTGTAGAGCTTTAACAATTTGAACTTTAAACAATTTCTTAATCCCCCCCCCCATCCCCCAATAAATTGAATATACTAAAGAAAGGTTTATATAAAACATTTGTCACTTTGAATAAGTATTTATGAAATTGGTTAAGGATACACTCAGAAGTAAAATTTCCTATCACATCTCTTAATTTTTCAGAAGGTGAAAACTTTAATGTACTTAAACTTTTTCTAACTAAAGAGAGAAATGTTGACCAGTCTCTTTTTTTTAAATGTAGATTTTTTTTTATAGAATTTTTGAAGTCATAGATTAATATTGCATTGGGAACATATTTTGATTCAAATATATCATCACTTGACTGCAAATAAAAAAATTACTAATTTTATCTTTAATAACTTTTTGTTTAGCATTAAAACATGAAGTATCACAACTTTTGTTTTGTTTGACCAGACTTTTCTTTTTTTATTAGTTATAGGGATTCCTTTTCTTATACACATGCAAATAAAATAAAGCATGTGTGAAGATTTGTTAGTTACACAGAACCAAAATATAACATTGTATGTGTATTTTAAATTTGTTGATAGAAAAATGTTTCCTCTTTATTTTACTAAATAATTCCTAAATTTTAATATCCAATATTATATTATTTGTTAAAGATGTATTGGTGAAAACACTTTAGTATTTATTTTGAAATAAAAAATGGTATTCTCTTAATACTATGCATCCAAATGCACGAAATTACCCCCCCCCCCCGTCCCTCCACCATCCTTATACGGGGTTTTTAAATTTTTTGCTTGTCTTCTTTATAGTTATTTACTGTTCCTCCCATTAAGATCAATGTTTGAATATCTAAAACTGAGTGACGCTTCCCCAGGAGGCATGTGTCACGGACTGGCGTATCATGAGTTCGAGCCTAGTACCCAGGGATGCCTCTAGACTGTTCGAGGCCCTTGGCCTTATACTAAAGTAGGTCCTGCCTCAGATCTTTAATTGTAGAAGGTATATAGCATGTATTTTATCAAATATTCGTCCAAACGGTAATTTGAAATAAATGTGCATGGACTGACAATCTCAAAAACCTAGGCACAAACTGGCTCGACCGATGGCCGTATTTCGACTAAATGAGTTGAAGGATTGTTTATATTAGATGTAGACATGGAAAACTTTTGTCGTCACATAATAACACAGTCGCACACTTTTGCCACTTGACATGCAGTTTGAAATTCCTTGTTTTTTCGGAGAATATGTACGGGAATAATATTTGACCACATTAAAATTATCCGGATCATGATGTTAAGACGGAGTCGAGAAAGAAACGGGACCCCACCGAGGTCGAGGCCCGGGTGCAGTTGGCCCATGCCATAAGACATCCCTGCTAGTACCGTTAAAGACCTGCCGTGTAGAGGGGCTGATGCATGTTAAATCTGTCGGGCCTCAAGCGTCCTCGCGCTGGTATGATTTGGAAGTTGGGAGAGGAGGATGCCAGCTCAGGTGTCGTCCTCGTCACTTGTCCATGGTTCAAAATTGTGAGGTCCGTCGCCAATAGCCCTCGTGTAGCTTTACAGTGTGAACTCTTCAATATATCTTTTCTTTCCTTGTTTGCGTTTTCAGAATTTAGTGTAGATAATTGATACATTTTTTCGGAAAGTGACACGTTTTGCCTGCTTGTTCAAATGTAGTTTTAGTGCTAATTAAAACTTAATCAAACTTTTACGTGCTAAAAAAAAACCTTGTTCTAGAGCAGTGATTCCCAAAGTGGTCTATGACGACTTGCAAGGGGTCCATGTCAGCGAAAAATAATTTAGGGGTCCATGAGGTGTAAATGGGGGGTCTACGATAGAGGCTCTCATTAAACCACACTGACTTAATTTTAAAAGAAGATGTAATCAAGGGAAACTAGATTTTATTTATTTAGCACAGATTTATGCACTAAATTTAATGAGGTTAATTTGCACAATTACGAGGTGACAGCACATTTTTAATTAAAACAAGGACCATCATTTCACTGCTTTTCTTGCCAGAATTAAGCTAAAGGAGTATAATATTGGACTTCACAAATTTTCTCATTCTGTCCCACGCATTCAGTCAGGATAATGTTTTTTAAACGTTCTTTGATTTGAATGCCCTCTATTCAGATTTTTAATCTAGAGTTGAGAATGCTTTGACTACGATAGACAAAAAAAAAAGACACTTTTAATTGAAAAGATTTAAGGCTATATAAACTCGACAAGATTGATGCCAAACGTTGAAAATGTGTTATTTAAGTGCCAGATTCATCCCTCCTATTAAAAACATTTTTGTTTATTGCTCAATTATTTTACGTATTATTAAATTCGAATTTAAAATTAATTAACATGTTTTTCTTAAGTTTTAAACACTATACTTCACTACAGTTTGGAATTTTAATCTTTTAAAGTAAGTAGCTCTGTACCAGCTGTCAAAAGGCCATTTAAGTTGATCAATGTGTAAAAATTTATTATTAATTAAGCAGGGGTCTACCCAAAGACGAAAAATATGGCAAAGGGCCTATGAGTCAGAAAAGTTTGGGAACCTCTGTTCTGGAGCATAAATATATGAAATCTATTGTGTAAAACTTATGAAGCACATGTAAAATATTTCGTACAAACTGGATCTTGTTGTCTGTTTGTGAAACGCCTCATTTTCAGTAACATAAGACGGCGAGGGGAAATTTGTCAGAATTGTTTTCCGTCCGTTTCCTCGAAAGTTACGATGGGTTTCAAGTCTCGTTTCGATCGAACTGGAGATCAAAATCTGTTGTAAATAAACAAACATTTTCGTAGACGTAATCATAATAAAATTTTGTTTTTCCTTCCCCCAGTGATTTGCGGTTTGAGAAATCAAAACTATTTCCCTGCCACGTGTTGGTGATTTCGAAAGAGGCGGACGCAAGAACGATTCACTTCCTTCCGGAATCGGTTTCGGAAATGCAGTAATATCTCTTTTTCATCGGAAACGCAGCTGTTGGCCGGCTATTGACACCGCTCGGTGATAAGAACACTCTTGTTTCGCTTTGGCGTAGAATTCAATTAAACTACGTATCTAGAGAAGAGCAAATGATCTTTTAGGAAAAAACACCACTTTTCAGTTGAATTTTATTAAAATAACCAAAAGCTGCTAAATTATAAGAGTTTTCATTTATTTCTAATGGGCTGCGGATACTGTTTTTCCATCGCAGACCTAGTACATTCCCGGAAGTTGGTATCTCTTTTTAGCGCGGTACTCTATAGGCGGATACCAATCGCGCTGGTAATTTTGACGCCCAGTTTCCTCCCTAGAGGGAGGCACCTGTGCTCTGACGATGTGAACCTGTACCAGGATTTCGCCGAGAGCACCCAAGCTAAACAGACACTCTAGGGATTTTTTACATGCCGCATAATCTTACGACATGGCCGCTGTCTTATCATAATGAAAATCCACCGACTTCGACTGGGGTCGAACCCGCAACTTTAGGTGCAATCATGAGAAATGTTGCTAATGGCATGCGGTTTACATATCATTAACATTTTTTCAAGTTTTTCTTTTTGATTTTGTTTCCTAAATTTAGATGTGGCCGTGGTAGCCTAGTGGCTCGGTCATGGATTCGTAGCCGTCGTATGATGAGTTTGAACCTTGTGCAATAAAGACCCTCTGTATAGAGGGGCCAATACACGTTAGATCTGTCGAGGCTCAAACGTCCTCCCGTTAGTGTGGTGTAGAAGTTAGGAGTGGGGGTACCAGCTCAGGTGTCGTCCTCGTCACTTGACCATGGTTCAAAATTACGAGGTCCTTCGCCAAAAGTCTGTATAGCTGAATAGGGGATGTTAATATTCACTCACTCTTAACTTTAGATAAACATATGCTTTTAAATGTCGAGTATAACCGAGAACTGTACGCTAAGTATAGTTAGGTTTTAAAGGCGTATTTTCTTATCTTGTTGGTACTAATGCCACCTGTCTGATCGAGGTCCACGAAATTCATCGTGGCAAAGGGCTAAATGTACGCCTGTTGTTAACCGTAGCCTTGAGCACATGTAGGTGACTGTCCGTTTTGGCTTGGTTCCACCCCAATTTTGAGGGAGAACACCCAAGGGGGGGGTCAGGGTCCTCCCACCTCTCTTCCCCTTCCACCAACCTCACGAGAGGACGTGCGGCTCGATGACTATTTAGAGTAGCCCCATGCCGCAAAGGCACTATACATTTACAAACATCCATGTCTTCTCTGGGATTCGGACCCAGGCCTTACGGCACCGCAGGCAGCGTCACTAGCCACTATACCGGATGGGTGACCTCATTTTTGATGAGTGAATGTTTATTAACCTCACACTATAAAGCAACTCGAGAGCTATTGGCGATGAACCTCGTTATTGTAAGCCTCGGTCAAGTGACGAGGACGACACCTGAGCTGGCACACCCTCTCCTAACTATCACACCCCACCAACGGGAGGACGTTTGAGCTCTCGACAGTTTTAACGTGCATCTCTCCCCTACACGGCGGGTCTTTAGTGGTACTGGGCTCGAACTCATGACATGCCAGCCATGATCCGATACCTTGACCACTTGGCTACCGCTGCCACTTACTTCTCCAAACGACCACTCCAACGAGAGAACTTTGGGCCTTGGAAGTTATACTGTATACTAATCCTTCTACGTGAGAATATTCACTGGCACCGGGGCTTGAGCCCTTAACTCGACAGATAAACTGTTTTCCAACATTCTAAAAGAACGACTGACCTCCTGTTTTTGAAATAGAAATAACAACAGTAAACACAGAAATTATTTTTATAATGCTCGTAACTTCGCATTCTATGTGTATGAAAACTCTTCTATTAATTTTGCAATTGTGAGCGAGTGCACTTTTAAACAACTCCAGGGCTATTGGCGATGGACCCCGTAATTTTAAACCCTGGAGAGAAGGCACCCTCCTCCAAATTACCACACCTTGCCAACGGGAGAACTTTGAGCCTTCGTATATTAGACGTACATCAGTTCCTCTACAAGGTAGATCTTCAGTAGCAGTAGAGCTCGAGCTCATGACACGCCTGCCACGAGTTCGTGACCATAACCACTAGTCACCCGTTGCCACACCTCACCTTTGATGAATAAGTTCCATTTCAGATGCCGCCGGACCTTGGTCTAAAATGACGTCATTCATCACTAAAACCTCATTTCACGGCTCTACAATGACGTAAATCTATATCTGAACTGGAGTCCGAAGATAATGCATTAAATTGACGACAGTGAAACGCATCGAATAATTCGAGTAGAAATGATTTTGTGTCACTAGAATGATAATTTGATTGTTTAGATTGGTTTAATTAAGCTCGCCATACAACGGATACTGACAGGCGCTCCTTATTCCAAGCCAATGGCCAGATGACGTGGACAATACTGAGCCACCATCTTACTCGCCAAATTTCTTTGTGATTGGAATATTTAAGATTTAGTATAATTCAAAAGTAGTTGCTAATTTGGACTTTGATCCTGGTATATTCCCTATGTTTAATATATTATATCAGATTTTATGTAGGTAAAGTGTGTGTGCAGATCTTTAAATGGGGTGGATGGGAGCCATTTTAAATGCTTATTCAATCATCTAATTTCTGTTATAAATGATGAAATATATTGATTACCGTCTACCGGTCATGCAGCCATGGTAGCTTAGTGATTATGGTCACGAATTCGTCCGGCATGTCATGAGTTCGAGTCCTAGTGCTGTTAAAGACCCTCTGTGTAGACGAGCTGATGCATGTTAAGTCTGTCGTGGCTCAAAGTCTTTTCGTTGGAGCGGTGTGCCAGCTCATTAACCGGTGTGTCAAGAGTTCGAGCCTAGTGCCGCTGAAGACCCGCTGTGTAGGGGCGCGATGCACGTTAAATCTGTCGATAGTTCAAACGTCCTTCCGTTGGTGCGGTGTGGTAGTTCGGAGAGGAGGGTGCCAGTTCAGGTGTTGTCCCCGTCACTTGACCGTGGTTCAAAATTACGAGGTCCGTCGCTAAAAGCCCTCGTGTAGCTGAACAGTGCGACATTAATATTCACTCCCTCGCTCACGTCAGCTCAGGTGTCGACCTCGTCATTTGTCCTTGGTCCAATCGCCAACAGCCTCGAAACATTGCTGACAAAAATATTGAGCATTGCTGAGTGAATGAGTGAATATTAATGTCGCACTGTTCAACTACACGAGAGTTTTTGGCAACGGACCTTGTAATTTCGAATCATGGTCAAGGGACGAGGATGACACCTAGTTGGCATTTCCCTCTGCTAGCTTCCACACCACACCACCGGGAGGACGTTTGAGGCTTGACATATTTAATGTGCATTGGCCACCTCTGCACGGTGGGTCTTCAGTGGTTCTCGATTCGAACTCACGACACGCCAGCCACGAGTCCGTTGCCTTGACCACTAGGCTACCGCGTTGCTTTAGAGCAGGGGTGGGCAAATTTTTCCAGGGTACGAGCTACTTCTAATTTTTCAAAGTATTGCGATCCACCTAATGGCGTACGTGTGGTGAACTAAGAAAAAGGTTTATAATATTTATTATAACTTAATAATAAATAATGAATATGTGTGTATATATATACTTAGCTTCATATAACTAATCTAAAATAAAAACTCACTTTTAAACCCACACCAAATGATGCATTTATATTATCAAGCAATTCAAAATACATTAAAAAATAAAACATTTTTTTCTATTTCTTGTAGATAAAGTCAGTACTAGACAGTCTGCATACTGTGAGCCAATCTTGAATATTTTGGGATAATACTAACTGCTAATCTTCAGGCGGTCACCCCAAAATGTCCTGGCGGTCGATCGCGATTGAATTAATGCCCACCCCCGCCTTAAAGTGTGGCTTTAATAAACTACTCTCTTAGAATTAGGTCCGCGGTAGCCAAGTAGTCAGGGTATAGGATCATGACTATCGTGTCATGAGTTCGAGCCCAGCACCACTGAAGACCCGCTGTGTAGGGGAGCAATGCACGTAAAATCTGTCGAGAGCTCAAACGTCCTCCCGTAAGTGTGGTAGTTAGGAGAGGGGGTGCCAGCTCAGGTGTCGTTCGTGTCACTTGACCATGGTTCAAAATTACGCGGTCCGTCGCCAAAAGCCCTCGTGTAGCTGAACAATGCGACGTTAACATTCATTCACTCTTAGAATTAGATTTTTCGTTCAACTTGTGGATATATCTGTAAATATTTATAAAAGATTGCAAGAACTCTCAAGTGAATCACTAAAATTGTCAAAGAATATTTTTTGAAACCGGAATAAAAAAAATTGAAATTCTTGAGAAACCTTAGTTATTTTTTGCTCCTTGGAATGCATTCAAATCGATTCACTCTACTCTGGGTTTGAGAAAGAAGGGAGAATTTCCATAGAATGGGCATTACACTCGCAAATTCAAAATGAACGGGAGCCTTAAGTGAATTTTTGAGGAAGTTGAGAATTATCTTCAAAAAATTCAGCGAGTTGGGTTCCGGCAATTTATGTGTTTTTATTAAGTCCCCCTCCCCCTTTTTTTTAAAAAAAAATAATTTTCAGCAAAAAATATTCGATACATAGTATTGGTTTAACTGGCAATTTTAAAAATGATGAACTTTTACCGGATTCATCATTTTTTTTTGGTATATTAATTATGGAGAAAGTAAAGAATCGCGCGCAACTACTTTTGCTTACCTAGTTTTTTTTCTTTCAATTTCTACTATTAGTTCCACCCTCCCTACATATATATATTTATTTGTATATCTTTTCAATTATTAATAAAATAATTTTTTCATCCACTCAAGTTCAAATACAATTTTTTTAAACTTGTAGTGGATGGCACTCGATGCTAATACGGTTTTTTTAAAAATAATAATTCATTAATTAAATTAACTTAATTAATTATTGTTTAAGAGATATAGTTCAGTCGATATTGTTCTTCTAGATGGCAGCACCATTGGATAAAGCAGCTTTTGTTAAATTTGTGATGAAGATTTAACTTGACTAGTTAACTAGTTAGACTCCAGCATTCCTTTTACACTGGTTTTAAGATAAATCCTTACCTATTATATTCAACTTTTATTAAAAAATGTAATTACCAAGTTAGTGTGGTTAAAAAGTTTTTAATGTTAATTTAAAAAGGTGTTTTGCCACTTAATATTGTGATTCTGTCATATGTATACACATATTTATATTAATTGTAATTATTTAACAAAAAGTAAATAAAAATTTGCTTTGTTGACTTAAGTAGCAATTGACTTTAGAAGAATTTTTTTTTATATTATTTGTTTTTTTGTAAAATGCTGTTGAGATGAAGTATGTATGTAGTCCATATGCAAGTGAGAATACTCGACATTGTCTGCAACTGAACTCTAAACTAGAGAGATCTCCAAACTTTTTTGATCATGTCCTCTAAGACGAAAATTATTTTAAGCTGTGTGTGTGTCCATATAATACAAGAAGTCACTACTAGCCCGTTTCGCTGCATTTTCGTAATGTTGCATGACTTATTTATATATTATTTTTAGTTGTTTTTAAGTGTTGTGTGTGTTTCTTATGCCACCTGATCTCGACTGCGTCAGATCCAGACCCACGAAATTCATCACGGCAAGGGGCTAGATGTACGCCGTAGCCTTGAACACCATACAGGTGACAGTATGATTTAACTCGGTTCCACCCCAATTTTGAGGAAGAACACCATGGGGGTAGGGCAGGGGCCTCCCACCTCTCTTCCCCTTCCACCAGCTTAACGAGAGAATTTGCGGCTCGACGGCTATTTAGAGTAACCCCATGCCGGAAAGTCACTATATATTTACAAATACCCATGTCTTCTCCTGGATTCGAACCCAGACCCTACGGCACAGCAGTCAGTGTCGCTAACCACTATACCGGATGGGCGACTAGATATGGATATCTAAATCCTAGCATTAAGCTGTCAATTGCATTAAAAAAAACTCTTATAGCCTTCGCTTCTTGATTTAAAAAAGGCTGGACTTGAATTTCTAAAAAAAACGCACCCATAATATCCCTTAAGTGTCCCAATTCCTTGCTGATCTCTAATCAACAAAATAAACAACCTTGCAAAATTTTAAAGTCTACAGGCCTGATAGTTCAATAAATGGGTATTGTATATTGTGTATATAAACTGCAATCCTCCTTGTGAAGTCGATTTTCGCTAAACCTATTTTAAGTGGATCTGTACTCAACAAAGAAACATACCTGCCAAATTCAAAGTCTGTAGCTCTAATGTATCCGGAGCTCTCGTGATGAGTGTGTGAATGAGTGAGTTGCTTTTCTCTGTTGATGTGTGGCTGTGTAATCAAGGATCAAATTATTTATTTATTTTTAACATTATACATCAGTGACGTACACAAGAGGGGAGGGGGTCCCCGAGTTCGGATCCCGTCCCCCCAAAGCCCCTGTTTTTTTCGATTTATTGTAATTCTATGAATATAGTACGTAAAATTTAATTAAGTATTTGTTATTAATGATTAATTTTATTAATTAATGCTTATTATTTATTCAATTATTAATTTTTTACTGGTTTTTGTTCCCGAAAATCAATAAAATCAAAGGAATATGTTGGGTGGCGTATTGGAGCATGATATGAGAATGGTGAACTTTCGACCCTGACCTTGAAAATTTTCTGTGGGTGCCACTCTCAGTGGCGTAACGAAAAATATTAAGCCCCCCCCCTGCAAAGTCAGGTTTTGGGCCTCAATTGGTTAAATACTAACTTGGCGTCAGTTTGGCTTTGGTCCTCTTTAGAGTCCGGGCCCCCTCGCGGTGCGAGGGTAAGTGGGCATAAGTTACGCCACTGGCCATTATTATATATACACATTAAAATTAAAATACTGTCGACTCTCGATAATTCAAACCTTCGATAATACGAACCTCTTCATTATTCGAAGTATATGTTCAGTCCTTAGAAAAACTCTGATATTTCAAACTAAAACAATACGTTTTCGTGCACTCAATATTTCGAAGTAAAATCTGCGGCTGGCCAGACTACAACACGCTATATATAATTCGATGTTGTCTTATAAAATTCTCGACAATTCGAACACTCACTATCATGTGTAATCCTGTAATAAACAGGTTGGAGCTATCAAGGTTTGTGTTGTGTTGCCTCGGCGTGTCTCCCCTGTAATATAGCCCCTTCGATGACCATTTGTCTGCTACCCCTTCTTAGTGTTTTCCGGTTCCTCAGGCAAAAAGACACTTTTATTGTTTTCGTTTTTAAGTTGACAATAGACCAACCACACCTGTTGTCAGCCGTCCATATCTTTCGTTTTACACGTGGCCGTGCTACCCATGTGTCCAGAAAGGATGGTCCGCTATTGTAAAGAAGAGATGCGTAGAATGTGTTTGAATGTATTCTTTTAATGTAGGACTTTAACTTCTATAAAATATTTATACTGTATAATATGTACTTTTTAAAAATACTTTAAAATTATTTTATACACATGTACAATTGTTGTTTTATTACATAGTTTCAAATTTAAATGTGTTAGAAAAAAACTTCTCTTCGTGTATTTTAGGAATTTTTTTCTACCCTCTTGATAATTCGAAGTTTCTCATTGGTCCCTTCAACTTCGAATTATCGAGAGTCGGCTGTGCAAATTTACATTCTGAATTCGATTTTAATCCCTTAACCGGTTTGCCCGTACACCGTACGGACCACTGAAAGTTGGCCACATCCGGTTTGCCCGTTCGCTGTATGGGGTATTGATATTTTCTTTCTTTCATTGATTTGCGCGTATTTCTTATTTCTTATAGTGATATTATTTGGTAATAGTGTTTTGAAAAGGTCATGCTGTTTGCCTATTGGTACTGAATTACTTTTCATGCGGCATTTTTTTTTTGTGATGAAGATGGGAATTTTTCTTTGATGAAGGCAGGAATTTAGATCCTTACAATTGGCATTCTACTGTTTGCAATCAGATCATTGACTTTCTAAATTACTGATAACTGAAACAACAAAAACATTTTTTTTAAAGTATGAATTAAATTTGTGGATACAGATTCTAAACTGTCTGCTGGTTATTTGGATTATTCTTCGGAGGAACACACACACAGTGTCCTTGGCCGTTTGAAAAGTTTTCTTTTAATTTTTCACAATAGCATGCAGAGTATACATACAAAAAGCAAACATGAAAGAGTTTTTGGAATCACTAATTGTAAAACAAAAAAAAGGTATGGAAACTTTAAACTTTAAAATTAAAAAAAAATTCTTCTATTTTTCTCATTTTATTGAGTACGGTGTTTAGATATACACAATAAAAACAAGATATGAATCATTGGCATGGCCAAGTAATTTTAGCGCGTTTTTCACATGTTGTTATAATGAACTTTTTACTAACAGAAAGTAGTACTGTACTAAAAAATAAATAAATAAAAAAAAAATAAAAATAAAAAATTATTAAATTTAAATATGATTCGGCTCATCTAGGGCACAAATGCGACCCAATGCCGAAAACCCGAGGTCAATTGGTTGCTTATTGGCTGAGAAAAAGGTACGACAAAATATGGAACGAAGACGAAATTTGCGTCCTAATAGCGCTTTTGTTCCACTACGTGAAAAACGCGCTAAAAAGTGCTTTTCTTATAACATTTTCAATAAAAAAAAAAAATGACCGGTTAAGGGATTAGTGCGAGTAAGGTACTGAAAGCCCCTATTTCCCTCTTGAACGTGTTTAGAAGTATCTTCCCTCAAAAGGAACATAGTTTTTAGCGCGTTTTTCACGTAGTGTGAAAAAAGCGCTATTAGGACGCAAATTTCGTCTTTGTCTTCGTTCCATATTTTGTCGTACCTTTTTCTCAGCCAATAAGCAACCGATTGACCTCGAGTTTTCGGCATTTGGTCGCATTTGTGCCCTAGATGAGCCGAATCATATTTAAATTTAATAATTTAAAATTTTTTTTTTAAGTATAGTACTACTTTCTGTTAGTAAGAAGTTCATTAGTTGCATTATTGTAAAATACAACATGTGAAAAACGCGCTAAAATTACTTGGCCATGCCAATGATTGATATCTTGTTTTCCTCATTAAATATATGCTTTTTTTTTTATTATTTCATGTATTGTAGAAAGTTTATGATGGGGTTTGTATGTTTTGTGTTGCCGTTTTTGCTTGCTTTCACCAATAAGGAATTTGATTTGCAAAACATATTTCGGCACAATAATTAGTCAATATTCTAAAACATTGTTGTCAATAACTATCAGCACAATCAGTATTCTAAATTAAGTAATACTCTAGTGTATTTAATATAGTATAGGAAACTGTAAGAGGGAAATAATACATTTTAGAGACATATCTATGTGCATACAACAGTTTACTTTCAAATACAAAGTTACAACCCATTCCACTGCAAATATTTAGAAGGAAAGGGAAATATCGTAGATCTAATTAATCGTTATTCATTAGAATGATAATTATCGTGAATTTCTCTCTCTTATCATACTAAGCTCGGACCCCAGAGAGATCCATGGATTCCTGCTCTTAAGTCGGGGGATATAATTCTCTTGAAATCGGCTGGAAGAGGTCGTTGACTCGCTGGGTCGAAATCCAATTACCTTTTATCTGCTGCTCCTGTGCTGCGGAGTCTCTTTGTTTGCACGAGAGATCGAAGAGCTGTTGCTCTTTCCTTGTTGCTCCGCAGTATGATACGATAAACACGGGCCCAGGGGGTTTACATAGAAAAACGCACAGACAGTGCATTGTTACAAATCGGGATAATTATATTTTTTAATATAAAAAAAGGTGGAAGAGAGAGGGAGAATTGCATAATTTTTGTGAAAGTATTGTATGTAGAATGGGTTTTCTGTTGATAGAATGAGACGCAAAAATGAAACTTTTAATCATGCATTCGTTTATTTTGCACAATTATAATTTATCATATAAATACATATGGGATGTTATTTAAAAATTAAGAACAAAATTTGTTTATTTGAGTATATATGAAATTTCGCAGCACACTTAGAAGGCAGGGGTGGGCATTAAGTCGATTGCGATCCACCGGTGGACCACCAAGACATTTTGGAGTGACCCCCTGAAGAATTGAAATATTCAAGACTGGTTGACAGTATGTAGGCTGTCTTCTATTAACTATATAACAACAAGATCTAACCTTACATAAAAATGATTTATTTTTTAATGTATTTTGAATTGTTTGAGACAGTAAATGCATTATTTGATATTATATTAGTTTCTATTATTATTATATTTGTATCGCGTTTTGTTTTTTGTTGCGTTGCGTTTTTTTTTTTCTTTTTACTTTAGTTGTGTTGGTAAGCACATATTCCGTATTTATTATAAAGTTATAACAAATATTGTAGGCCTTTTTCCTACTTCACCACACCTACGCCACTGCGTGGACCGCAGCACCTTGAAAATTTTGAAATAGCCCGTACCCTGCAAAAGTCTTCCCACCCCTGATTTAAGGTCTGGGTCAATAGGGCCCAGTTTAGACTCTCGGTCTCGGGAAGGGTAGAGCGTTCGACTTAGCCTCAGTAAGATCCAGTTGCCTAACATACACTCCCGCATTGCGGGGGTAGCCAGGGATTCTAGGGGGCCCAAAGCCTGACTGACGCCAAGTACGTATTTGATCTTGGTGCCTAAAACCTGACTTTTCAGGGGGGAGGGCTAATATTCTCCGTTACGCCAATGGTAAGATCCTAATCCAAATAACTGTAATCGTCAAATGTTATTCCCGGGCATATTCTTCGAAAAACTGGGAATTTCGATTTGTATGCGTACTAGCAACAGTGGCAAGACTACATTATTGTGTTATGTCCGTTGTCTGTATCTAGATCTGGCCTACAACTATACATTATCATTACTCATACAGTCGAAGAGAGGCTGTTGCTTAGGTCGGTTTTTGCCTAGGTCTGGAGATTGTAAGTCACGCACATTTATTTGTTAATAGTTACCGTTTGTGCATAAATTTGATAACGCATGCTATATACCAGGGATGGCGAACCAGTGGCACGCGTGCCGTCAATGGCACGCGACATAATATTTTTGGCACGCCAGTGATCAAAATGGTTTGCATTTTATTTCAAAATAACAAAGTTCACTATGAAGTATTACGATCAAACGCGAGTGATCGGTCGGGGCGCGGTGGTGAGCACCCTCGTTTGTTATTGTCTTACCTTAGTTACGTCGTGGACTTATGATGCAAAATTTGTCCACGAAAAATAGCCAATTTCGTCGACACAACTGTATTTTAAAGTTTATTTGTGTTATATTTACGATTTTTAACTATTATTTAACATGGCTAGTTTAGCAAAAGAACAAAAAGTGTAAGATAGTAAATGTAACGGAGAATTTTAAACTTGGTGAATCTAGAATTATGGCATTATTAGTAAAAGTGACTGAATGGTGTGTGTTTTATGTTCTTTTATGTATTCAGAACATCGTCTGTAAAACGGCATTTTGAAACAAATCACAAATATTTTCAAAAAAGTGAACCGCAGTAAAAATAATTAATTGCTTAGAAACTATTTGGCAGATGATTCTAATTTAGCATGCATTCTACTATAAGTAACATCTTACAATCCTAATATAAAGTTATTTGTCATCCAATCTGCAATAACAGAAGCCACACTGAAGTTGCTTTAATTTGAATTATTGCATAACTAAAACATTTACAACTTTACACTACAAAAAGTATTTTTTCGTAGTAAATAAAGAGTTTTGAATTGTTCGTATTTAGTTTATTATTTTCCCAAAAATCACAAATCAAAATTATTTGACTGCATGTCTATACCTCATTAAACACCTCTTTAAAAAAATGCCACGTTAGTCCATAAAGGTTCGCCACCCTTACTATATAATGTCTACTTAAAAGGGTCGTAGGCGAAGCCTACTTTTGCAGAAGGCCTCAACAAGTCTTAAGACGTTTTTACAAATACAGGGGCATTTGAAGAACACACAAGAATAAATTTACTGCTTGATTTATGCGAATGAAACAAAATGGAGAAAATGTAAGAAGCATGCCTATCGCTGAAAGAAAAGAAAACAAGCTGCTAAAGTTAGCCAGTGGGAACGTGATCCCGTCTTGCAGCACTACAAGCTTTACAACTGTGTTTCATGATGTGAATGTGTGAGAGTCTGGATCAATTATGGTGACAAATTCTGCAATTCTTCTGCAGAATGGCCTTAAGCTCAGCAATGCCCTTTGGGAGAGGCAATGAGCTGAAACCTTTCACAGGTACATCCCAAACACGCTTAATCGGATTTAAGTCTGAGGATCTTGTTGGCCATTACATGCATTCTATGCCTTTATTTTCAAGATGTACGAATCAAGAATGGAGCGGTGTCGTCCGTATATAAAAATAGACTAATCGTAGAGCCTCGAAAAAGACGAATGAGAGGGTTACCAAGCCTCATCTTTGTACGTTGTTCCACTTCCGGAACACCCTCTGAAAAGTGAAGGCTTGTGAATCTACAATATAACAAAATATATTTGGCCGAGGAATCCCATTGGTTTCACGAATTTCGTAGCTATGTACATTTACATAGGACTCGAACCGAAATTCGAATGCTGATTCCATTGAAGACAAGAGGCGGTGGGGTAGTCTAGTGATCATGGTCATGATTTCGTAGACGGCGTTGTTCAGTCGTGGTTTCGAGTCCTGATCCACGCCTTGTAGAAGGGCTGATGCACGTTAAATATGTAGAGGTTCACATCCCATACGTTGGTATGGTGTGAAAACTTGGAGAGGGAGATACCGGCTCAGATGTCGTCCTCTTCACTTGACCATGATTCGAAATCGCGAGGCCCTTATCCAACAGTGTTGCTCTAAGTGCGACGTCACCAGTCATTCACTTCATTGAAGATAATTGTGTGTAAAATAGAGGTTCAATCAAATTTTCAGTAGAGTTTTCTGGAATTGTGAAAAGTGAGGTAAGGTTCGAGATTGTTGCCAATAGTTTCACGGGTAATTCTAGAGCAGTATTAATGAAAGAAATCGAAATGAATTTTGGATTAGACTGAAAAAATAATTCCAGATTTGTGCAGTCACAAATATTTCACTTACGGAAATAATTTTTTTTGGGCTATGTAACCGAAAGTACTTCTGATTATAGTTAGAGAAAATTTCTAGTTACAAAAAATTAGTCTAGACATGTTTTAAGTTTTATTTAAGAGCTGAGAAACATATGAAAGTTAATTTTAAAAGGTTTTTGAGATACTATATTACATTTCAAATGTTTTATTTAAGAAACTAAGCCATTATTTTCTTTAGTCAAATATTTCTTGGAAATGTTATGGAAATATCTGTCGTAAGCTCACATAATTTTAGATAAGGTACACGTAAAATTTAAAAAAAAAATCGATCTCTTAAATATTATTTATATGATTTTATATTAATATAAATTAATATCAAATATATTACTAATCTTTCACGTTATACTTAAAAAAATCATTTTCGTGAAATTCGTATATAAAAATGTATTGCGATATTTACAATAATCACGTAAGCTAACAAAAATATGTGAAATAACTGAAATTTTGCTCCAGCTTCTTGAAAATATTCCAAATAACATAGATTATATTTTTAATCCACTTTTACTAAGTAAATCTTTTGGAGGAAAAAATCCGATTTATACAGTTTTACTATGTTGTTCAATTATAAAGGAACTGAACACTGTTTACACTTTGAAAATAATTAATTAAAAGTAAACTTGAAGGAAGAATTTAAGTTTCTCTGGAAATAGTGTTTTTTTAAATATATATTAATATTTGAATTTTTAACCTAACTATATATACGGGTGAACGTGAAACTGAACGCCAAGATGAACGCCAAATTGAATGCCAAGCTGAGCTAATGAAGTCGTTGTTTTGGTTACTGGCGACCGATGCTCTCCACGAGACATAATATTACGCGCACATGATAATACGCTGACACGTGTCATAATTTTTTTTTATGATAGTTATCTCACTGTTCAATTAAGTATGGCATCAGCTCTGTTTCGCATGCACTTTTAAAAATAATAAATAAGAGCTTCATAAACAAAACAATTAGAGCAACAAAAAATTTATAAGTTCACGGTTAGTTTTAATACTTTTTTTCCCTTTATTTATTTACATTTTTCAGTCACATTTAAACAATAATTATCCTAATCCTAATAATATTATAAATGCGAATTTCAGTTTAATTGTTTGTTATGCTTTTACGCCTAAGCCACTCAACCGATTTTAAAAATTCTTTCACCAATGGAAAGCTATAGTATCAGCAAGTAACATATGATTTATTTTATCCTCGAACCCACATTTTTTTAACACTAAGCCCAACTTTAGAATATTTAAATTTCAATAGTCCCAGTCAAGCAATAAAAATATATCGTATTTTATTTATTTTCTTATAATTATGACTTCGACAGCTATTTAAAGACATCAACGCGAGCGAAGCCGCGGGTAAAAGCTAGTAATTTAATAATTTTGTTCCATTGTCTTGATCAGAATCATCAGGACTAACGATTTCCCATTTTCAGATCCCATTCCACATCTGGCGACTAATTCCAGATCCCATTTCCAGATTTGGCGACTAAAAGATTAAATTACAGCTTAGTTCGATTAACTATAAAAGGATACTTTTTAGTTTTTTTAAACTGTAATTTATTGTAAATAATCTTTTACTAATTTTTTTACTGTTGCGCTTAGAAAAGAAACCATATTTGGAAATAAACAAAATAACGCCAAGTGGTAAGGTTTCGCCAAATGCGAAAAAGTATCTGAATTTTAAGATTTGTTTATTGAACAGTTTTTGGTTCTATATTTCTGATAGATTCCAAGCTCATTTCAAAATAGATAACTGCCTCTTAATTTATAAGAAATAAACTTGTTATTTAACCAGGAACGTCTTAAAACATGGGCCAAGTGGTCCCGGGCCTCAGCCTCGATGGGGGCCTCGTCTCATCTAAGGAAGATCATGATCTGAATAATTTTAATAATCAAATGTTATTTTGTACATATTTTTGGAAAAACTAGGGATTTCGAACTTTATATGCTAATTGGAAAGACTGCATCATTATATAATGATCATCGTCCATGTCTAAGCCTACGCCCACCACCATACACAATCATTACTTCTTTAGTCAGGCTGCAGTCGGCCGAGTCGGTTTATGCCGGGGTTTATGAGATTATAAGTTACTCACATTTGTTACGGGTTACGGTCTGTAAGAGTATTTGATAATGTGTATGCTATATGCTATCTACTTTTAAGATTCACAGGTGGAGCTAACTTTTGTATAGGGGCCCAGGGCCTGAAGCAATCTTAAGACGTCCCTATGTTTAGCAATGGTTTTCAAATAAGTTAACGAGCGATATTCTCTTCCATTGGCAAGTTTTTCGAGTTGACGACCAAATTGGAACCTGAAACCTACTTCATCAAACGATTTTTTAATGCCAAGCAAGGTTGCCAGAAAAGAATATTAATCGCAATTAAAATGATCCAAATCAAAAATTTATTGCTACTAAGTTATAGCCTTTGAAAGATTTGAACATGCATTTTAAATCATTAACTTCACAAAACTGTAATTAAACAAAAATATTAAATTAACTCGAATTGATTAATTAAATCTAAACTAATCATTTAAATGAAAATATTTCTTCCTGTTATCAGATAAATTGAAATTATTTGATTAAAAGTTTCATTTGGTTTGAAAATAAAATAAAATTACCGAGTAGATGAAATGTTGATTATATATCTAATTTCATTTATTAAAATTTGATGAACAAAATTAATTAAATAAAATTTAATGATAAGGAAGAGAAAGTTTAATTAAAATGAAATAATATTAAATTATATAATTTTATACAATATTTTAGGTTTAGTTGGCATCACTTGTTTTTTAATCACGAATAAGCGTGATTAACAGACGATAATTCGTTTTTCTCAAGCTGTGTTTAATTAAAAAGTCACGAAAATTTTTTAATAATTAAAATGTTTCTAAAAAATTAACAACTAATTAAATACTTAGGATAAGATTTATCAAAAATTAATAATTTTATTGGATTAATTTAGATAAAGCATGTTATTTTATTAAATTAAAGCTAATTTTATTTTTGCAGAGAAAAATCAAATGCAGATTGCTGCTAATTAAGTGGAATGGAAAGTAAAAATCAAGTTTAATTTTGAAGTATTATTCGACCCACTGTTTTTTGTAAATAATATTAATTGACTTTTGTTAAAAAACAAAAGCAAATGGGCATGTATCAGACTAATGCCCTATTTCAAAAAACAAAGAGAGAGAGAGAGAGAGCGAGAGAGAAAGTAGGGGAATTTAAATAGAAATCTACAAAATTTTGGTTACAACCAAAATGTGAAAATTTCATTAGAAAACAACGCGGATATTTTCCTCATTTTTTGGGAAATAACAAACAAAAATAATAACAAATAATTTCGGGAAATAATAACAAATAATTGTTGGCTTTGCTTTTCGAATATACATTTAATATCGAACATCACTAAATAAATATACATTTAATTTTCTTACTTCAATCATTATCAACACTTCTAGGCACTTTCCTGGTTTTTGAAGCCTATTTTTTAAAAAAAAATCTGCCTCTCATCACATGCATTAAGATTTTCCATTTAAAAAGAGAATATTATTGTATTTCTAAATCCTTCTACTCAATCAAAACAATGCTGAAACACTTCTGTGTACTTTTTTTGTTTCACATTATTCCAAAAGAATAATTTGCTTGCAATTTTTAATCTATATCTTTTGAATTTTAGTAAACGTGGAGAAAATTCTGCGATAAAAATATGACCACACTAGCGCCATCTCTCTTCATAACAATAAAGTCTTGAGCTCAAAAAGCTTTAATTTAGCCAAACATGTCAAAAAAAAAATATCACAAGTAAGTAGTTGCTCTTCATTTCCTCTAACATCTGAAATTCCTCACAAGGGATGGTAAGGAAGTTAGGCATAAAATGTACAAGAGCTTGGATGGCGCCCTTTTCATTTGATCAGGATTCTAAATCCCACAAAGATTGTCACCAAAAATCTAGTAAGGTTATAGGGGTATTTTACACAGTTACAGAGAATTCTAACTAACTTAAAGGTCTTAGATCGTTGCAATATTTTTTGACAAGAATCCACAAGGGGATACGGCTGTAACTTAATTCCACAAGAGGAACCTTCTATGATGTTTTTGGTTTCTCTCACCAGATGGCGACCGAGTAGTTAGAATTCGTTTGTATTCGATGTTATATTTGTTCATCTTATGACAAAGTGAATATTGCTTGTGTATGTTTAAAATAAAATAAAAGTATGAAAAGAAGTAAATCATTATTATTTGATGTGTTATTACAAAATTCCAACGTCTGTTACAGAGACCTCAGACGCAGGAATTTAACGAGAGTAATAAAATTCTTTTATTTCCCTTATATCTGTAATATGCCTTGGACAACTTCTTACCATATTATAACCTCTGTCGAAATTATCTCTGGAAATACTAAGTTTTAGTCACTTTACTTGCATTATAACATGATTTCGTAGGTTCAATGTGTTGTTATTTAGCTAAGAGTTGGTATACAAACAGCAACAAGATGCAAATAAACCATTCCATGCAAAACCCATCGGAGCTTGTTTTGTATGGAATGTAATATTGAGGAGATAATGTAGAAAAATGTATAATGATCTGCCGTAACGTTATACTTGCGTATAGGCATTATTTGTTGTTTAAAAGGAAAAATTACTTTTGAAACTTTAGTCGGTAGGAGAAAAGTAAAATACTCTTACTAAGTAGTTATTAAAAAATGCCTGAAAACAGGATTAAGAAAAGAAAATTCTTATAATAATTGACCGAATCTCTCTCTCTCTTTTGCAGCATATACTATAAAAAAATTGAAAATATTTTTCTTCCTTGGAAGATTAATTAAAGGAAATTTAACTCTGTTTTTCTTCCCAATTTACCAAACTTGAACGTGATATAAATTTGCGAAGGAGATATATTTTCCTTTAACAAAATTTAGGTTATCAATATCTCTTGGTACAACTGCAAAAAAAAAAAAAACGATGTTAATCAAATAAACCTAAATTTTTTAAAAACCCCTTTACATAGTTTTACAACTAATATAAAAACGGAGGAAGCAGAATTCAACATTAAGATTTAAAAAGTAGTTGTTCAGCCAGAAAAAAATATGCAGCTGGGTAAAATGAACAACCATATAAAAATAAACGAATACAGATAAAGGATTTATTCCAGACAAAGTTATTTGATTTATTCTTTTTTTATTAATATCGCAGTTTGAAATTGCACGAAGGATATTATCGATGGACTTCGTAATTCTGAACTTTGGTCAAATGACGAGGACGACATTGAGCCATCCCACACTCCAAACTTCCACAAAAACGTGAAAACATTGATCCTCCACAGCTTTAACGTGTATCAACTTCTCTACACAACGGGACCAGGGACGTCTTAAGACTTCTTGAGGCCCTGGGCCCCTGCACAAATGTAGGCCCCACCTATGACCCTTAAAAATAGACAGTACCGAGCCTATGTTATCAATAACCCGAAACAAATAAATATACATGACCAGTAGCACACACAGGAATTTTTCAAGGGGAGGGGAGTCCAGTGTCGAATATCAACTATACCATGCTTCCCTACGCCACCCAACATATTCTTTTGATTTTGTTAATTTGTTGTACTACATTTTTACACTAACTCTGACTTTTAGGAATAGAACTAATAAGAAATTATAACAATTGATATCGATTACCCCACGCTTTTATCACAATGACATTAATTTTCTCTTTAATCATTTTATTCTTAAAAAAGAATTAATTTTTACTTTTTAGTTCGATTATCCATATAAACGTGTTTTTTTAAAGTTTTTTAAACTATAATTTATTAATTGAGGAATTCTTCTTTTTTCTGTGTTGTATTTGTACTAAGCATGAACGTTTTTGCTTATGGTTTGTTCCTTCATCTTTTAGTTACCAAATCTGGAAATGGGATCTGGAATTAGTCCACAAATCTCAAAATAGGAAATTGTTAATCCTGATGATCCTGATCAGCATAATAAAACAAAATTATTAAATTATTGTATTGTCATCGATCCTTGACAAATGCGCAAAATTTCGAATTAATCTGACTTTCTAAAGTGGGTAAAAATATCGAGTTCAAATATTCCGTTACATACAGGTGGGCCTAATAGTGTGTGAGTGAATATTAACGTCACACTTTTCAACTACACAAGGGCTTTAGGAAACAGACCTCGTAATTTTGAACCATGGTCAAATGACGAGGATGACACCTGAACTGGCACCCCCTCTCCTAACTACCCCACCACACCAATGGGAGGACGTTTGAGCTCTCGACAGATTTAACGTGTATCTCTCCCCTACACGGTGGGTCTTCAGTGGTACTGGGCTCGAACTCGTGACATGCCAGCCACGATTCGATACCTTGACCACTTGGCTGCCGCGGCCACAGGTGAAGCTAATAAAGGCGTGTTAAAAATAATTATTTATGGAATATTTTGAAATTTTAAAAAAGCTGTACATTATGAACAGATGTGTGAATTACAATGTTGCAAATTTTCATAAAAATTTAGATATTTTTCTGTCTGAAAATGGGCTTCGCGTTTAGTACAAGCTTTCGTACATTGAGCGAAGACAACCTTAAGACTTCTTGGCCTATCATCGATCGAGGCACGTAATACCTCTATGGGAATTTCCATCTCTGATTTCATTAAAGAACTTATAAGACTATTCAAATCGAGATGCCATTATTGGCCTACATTTGCCTCCAATAGTGACCAAAATTTACAGTTGAGTGGATTAAAATCCGGACGGTTGGAAGGTCAACCCCTTAGTTCTGTGAAGTCCGGCACATTTTCTTTCAACAATCGATGTATCGTCTTTGCATTTTGATTAGGAGCTGAGTAGTGTTGAAAAGTCCAATCATTTTATTAAATTGGTTAAACCCCACTTAAGTTTAAAAGGTGTCCTAAGTCAGCACTGTTTATAATACTACAGAATCCATCTGTTTATCTATATATATATATAAGAATGGTTGTTTGTATATATGACTTCACTTTACTCCAATACCGCTCAACCGATCACTATGAATGCTATAGGTTATCAACTTTTGCACCTTCAATCCATCGCCAAGTTGCCAATATGGTCTCCAAAATGACTTGGCTCTATCGCCTATCAAAATCGCTCATCGCTCTATTGCTCTATCAAAAAACAAAAAACAAAAAAAAAACTTGACTCTATCGCTAACATTTCGCAATGTTCTATTGAATCGCCTTTATATTGTAAGGAACGGCGTTGTTTGCGAATATTACAATTTAAAAATAAAATAAATACAACAGAAAGTAATATTAACGTATTACACATTCTCATATAAATTACTTACACTAATTTGAGTCTTCCTTACACAAAATTTGTAACAATATGTTACTTTTGCAGCAGAGTTAAGCTTAGGAAGGTGTTTTCAAAAATCGACCCACAAGGCATTTATGAGCTTTATAAGTAAAAATAAAAATGCTTAATATGAGCTATTGACCCCCAAACTTAAAATTTAACAAATATTACCTTTTGTTCAGCTGAGATATGCAAAAGGCCTTTTTTTTTGTTTAATTTGTAATTCATGTAAAATTAACTAATTAAAAACTTCTTTATCCTTCAATTTATATTGTTTAATTTTTCGATTCACCCTTGCGAAGAACGGGTATACCAGCTAGTATTTTATAAATTTCAATTATATTTTTTTTTAATCTTTAGCATTTAACTCATTTCAGTCTCTCAATAGGATTTATTAAAAATTATATACATTACTTAATTTTGTGGATTTACAGATTGTTGATAACATATAATAAAATAATTTCATAATATTTTGAGTAAAAGAGACGGATTTAAATTCCATATCATTAAACTATATAGAAATACAATATTAAATTTTTTTTCGTAATAACAGTTTAATTTAGTTTTTTTTCGTTCGTTTTTTATGACTCACACAAAATTGATAAATTTAATAACATTAGAAAAATCTTCCGTTACTTTTGAAACATGACCATGCGATAAATTTGTTAAAAGCATATATACATCCCGAATTTATGGATCATTTGATTAGATTTTTATTCTTTTAATAATATACTTTTTTTTTCAAACCATCGCTTCTTATTAGGTTTACGAAGTCAACTTGTTAATGGCTGCAAAGATTATGAACATTTTTTTCATAAATTAACCTTTCCGACTCATATTACATTACAACCTTTTGTAAAAATTTCATATCGAAAAATATTAGTTTTTTCTCTTAAGTCAATAAGGGCGATACTTAGTGTAGTTTCTGCATTATATACCAGTCTGTAATATCTTCCAATATCTCTCGCAAGTTTTTTTTTATTACTATAGAAACACATTATTGACAAAAGGGGATTACCAATAATATATATTTTCTCTTTTTTTTTCATTATTATTCCGAATAGTTTTTTTTATTTATTATTGTTTTTCAAACATAGTATATAGGGATTTTTTATCATATTTCTCTGTTCGATTATATCTGTCAGGTAAATTAAAAATACTGAAATATTTTTATAAAGAAACTTGTTTTTTGGAAATACTGAAAAAAGGCAATAAAAATATGTACCAACGCTAAACCCAATGAATTAATTCCAGTACGTCTAAAACTGTACAAAATTCCAATTCCGAATTCCTTTTGTGCAGTTCTCATCCAAAACTGGCTTCAAAACTGTCGAATTTTGTGACATAAAAAAAGTAGAATTTTGTACTAATGAATTTATGAAGTTTTAAGAACACGTCAGAAAGAATTTTTGTCAAGAGAACAATTCAGACTGCGCCATCACAGATCATTACTTAGACGGTTAAAAAATAAATCGCTTCTAAAACTTTTTCTCATTCATTTGAATGTTTTACTTTCCAATCGACCTAAAATAAATATTACGGAATAATTTTCCGCTGAGTTTTATTACTATTATTTTTAATATTCTAAGTATGAATAGGAACACAGAGTTGTAGTACTAAACGTTAAAAATACATATAAAAAATAAAAATTAAAAAAAAAGAAAAAATATTTAAAAGAGAAAATAGTTTAAATGTAATGAATTTATTCGAAAGAAAATTTGAAACTGAATGGGTAGGTTTTTTTTGTTTTTGTTTTTTTTATTATAACATGCTTTAAAAAATTGAAATTTCTTTGGAATTTTCTTAGAATTATTTTTTGAATTATGTTTTCCTTAAAAAATGAATTGCTTCCCATTTTGTGTGACAGTTGTAAGTAGTTCCCCATATAATCGTTTGCTAAGTTTTGGACAGCAAATTCTACTTTTTGAGCTTCGAATTCAACATTTTTCAAATAAAAAAAAAATCATTTGGGAAAATACGCTCAAAATTCTGAAAAATTCTTTTCTTTGATTAATTACATAGTCTCTTAATTAAGTATCAGCAAAATATTAACAATGATAATTAAAAAAAACATCCAAAATACAAGCACAGTTTATAAAATTATTCTTTAAATTATTATTTTAATTTATTTTCTTTTCTCTTGGAAAAAATCAAACATAAATATTATCAATCTTTCTGTAATTTAAAATAATTTCCTTTAAAAAATTTCAAGAGCTCTGATATGATTTAAAGTAAACCAAAAAAAAAAAAAAAAATCTGCTTATATCGAGTATTTTTTTTAATGAAAAAAAAAAAAAGAAACAACATAGCTAGTGTGTTATTTTAATTGCATCGTCATGTCCATATAGGCATTTTGGATCCAGACAGACTTTAATTCTTTCAAATCCAGTATAAAATGTTAAAAATTTTAACTAGACATGTTATTCTAAATTTTTCATGTTTTCAGTAATGGTTAAGATCTTGTATTTTGTTTCAGATGTGGCTCTTCCAGTAAAAATTCATTAAATTTTGATGTTAACGTTTAACAGCATGTGGTTTGAGTTTTTTCAAACACAAATAGAAATATACTGGAACTCAGTATTTTTATTTGCGTTAAAAAGTTAAAAGGAGCAGGTGTTTTTCCGGTATAATGTCAGATTTTATAGTTACAGAACCACATTCCTGTTAACCACACCATATTTTGTCATTACTTTCCATATATCTTTAATTCTTTATATCTCTATTACATTAATCTGAATCATTCCTGAAAAAATATTCATTTTTTATAATTTTTTTCCTCTGTTTTAATAATTTTAGTTAATTTGATAAATATTTATAAAAAAAGATGAAGTACACAATATGAGTATTATCATTTTATGTACTTATTAAAGGGCTTTTCTCTTTTATTCATTAATAAGAATTTTTTCTTTGACGTTAGGCTTAACTTTGGAAGTAACTCAAGTCCTCTTTTGAGAGAATGGTCGACTCCAAAAAAGTATTGAAAATACAATTTAAAAAATATATAAAAATCAATATATATATATATCATCTGATGAAAATCCTTCATTGTAAATTAATAATCCATTGAAAGTCAAAATACGTATATTATTCATAAATTTCAGAGGAAATTAACATTTATACCGGAAATTGTTCGTATCCCTAACTTTAAATAGCCTCACTACAAACTGTTTTTTCTTTCTGTTCTTTTTAGAAATTGTAAGAATTAGAAAAATATAATTGAGTTTTTTTATTTGCAAGAGACCATTGTGAATAATGATTTTTATTTCATTTATTAGAGCAATGGATTTATTCAAATAAGTTTGACTTTGTTGCTTGGTGAACGCTGCTTCAATATAATGCCACCAAATAATTTTACATAGCTTCCTTTCAAGTATTTTTACTAAGCGCATAGACAGTGTTAAGTGTTACTTATGTATGATTAGCAAATGCAATGCATCTATGAACACAGAATAAAAATTTCACTTATTTGTATTAAACTGATGTATATGCAGCAAGTGAATATTAATTTTTGATACAATTTTCCTTTTCATTCCTCTTAACTAGTACACAAAAACTGTTTTGCGAGAGGATACCATTTCCAATACGTAGATACCAAATTTAAACTCGTTTTAGGTGGAAAATTCGTTTTTTTTTTGCGACAAAAAAAAAAGGACAGTGATTATTGAAAAAGTTGGGAAAACAACTGAACTTTCTTTTTTGTTGCTTGTGTTTTGTATACTATTAGTATTGTTTTGAACTAATTTTTTAAATCGCTGCATTTTTACAAAATTTACAACTTTTAATATAAGTGCAGCGAATGTCCCCAACCCCCAGATATTTCGTTTTGTGACTGTGGCAGCGATAGCCGAGTGGTCATGGTCAGGAACACGTGATTGGCGAATCGTGAATTTGAACTCTGGTGCCACTGAAGACTTGCCGTGTAGAGGCGCTGATGCATTAAAAATTTGTGGAGGCTCAAAATCTTCCCGCTCGCGAGCTGTGAAAGTTTGAAAAAGAGGAGGGGAAGGGGGCGCTCAGGTGTCGTCCACGTTACTTCATTGAGGTTCAAAATTAAGAGGTCCTTCGACAATTATCCTTTAGAGTGCAACGTTAATAAAAATCAGTTTCATATAGTGACTAAGGTAAACTCTGCAATATTTTTATTAAAAATGTGAATATATCTTATATACTCTCTTTACATCATTTAAAACCGAATAGTAATGTAACAAATAAATTTTCAAGAATTGATAATTCTTTCACAAACATTTTCACCATTTTGATATTAAATTTTCCTTTTTTACATTTTTTTTTTCTTCCTGATATAATTTATTAAGTAAATCTGTTAACTCAAAAAAAAAAAAAAAAAAATCCTCCTATTCCATTTTTAAAGAAAATGTTTCGCAAATAGCCTAATATCTTACAAAATTTCAGGAAAAGCTTAAACACAGATATCAAATACTTTAAGCATTAAAAGACCTTTTCAGCTACCTGTTTGGAAATCGTGAAAGCAATGTTAATGCAAAAGATTTTCTACTTCACCCCACCCCCCAAATGTATTTATTTGAAGGTTATGAAGCACATTCGAAAGAACAAACAATAAAATAAACAACGAAATCCCCTGTGCAATTACATTTTCCATTGAATTTTCAAAAATAACTTTTTTTTAAAAAACTGAAAATTCAGGAACCAATCATTGAAATAAACATAAAGCATTTTCGAGTATCGGAGAAAAACTTTACTTCTTTAGAAATCTATTCCCCCCCCCCCCCGTTCTTTCAGATGTAGTTTATTGCAAATCAATACAATAGTCTACAGATTTGAAAAAGAAAGCAGAAATTCTATAGGGTTATATATAAGTATATATGCTAGCCGTTACCCGGCCGCTTTACTGGATATTTCATAATGTTGAATTACTATATATTTTTCTATTATTGTTTTTATGTATTGGCACCTAAGTCCTTGCATTAAGTTTTTAAATGTATTACGAACATTCTTACAGTCCTCTCCTCTAAATGAAAAAGGGCAGTATTTTTATTTCTAAAAACAAACCCCCTCATACCTTTCTCCCTTGGAAGTCGATTTCCGCAAAACACTCGCTCTTTGCGAATCTTTACACAATAAAAGATACATGGCTGTCAAATTTCAAGTCTGTTGGTTTCATAACTCAAAAAGGGAATTTTTGCCAAAAGCACTCCCGAAACCCTTCTTGCGATTTGAATTTCGCAAAACTCTTGTTCTTTGCGAATCCCTACACAACAAAAGAGACATACCTGTCAAATTTCAAGTATGTTGGTCTCATAGTTCAAAAAGAGGAATTTTTACCTATAGCACTCCCATAAGCCATCTTGAGAGTTGATTTTCGTAAAACCCGTTCTTAACGATCTATACTCAATAAAAGAATCATGCCGGTGAAATTTCAAGTTCGTATGTCATATTGTTCCGGATATTCAGTGATGAGTGAGTGTGAGTCTCTTTTCTCCTATGTGTATAGAGGAAGATATGTTCACACACACACACACACACACACACACACACACACACACAACACACACACAACACAACACACACACACAACACACACACACACACACACACACAATTCCATATTCTCATATAGGGAGGTATATGGTAGAACATGATTGAAATCCGGTACTGAAAACTCGTTGTGTAGTTATACACTGAACTTGCTGAAAGATATAAAGGTTAGAGGTTGTGAGGTTATGGATTTTTCTTTTGTATTTTCATTTGAAATAGTTTCATTCTATATTTTCTATACGTTATTATACTTTTCCCAAGAAACCCCACATTCATTTCTTAAAGTATTTCATACAATACGAAAAACTAGAGAGTGGACTATATTTTTTAAAATTTCATATAGTATAATGATGTTTTTAGACTCAATTGAAAGGAAAAGTTAAGTCGTGAGCAGGTGATACGTTGCACATTCGCTCTTACAGAATTTGACTTGAATTAAATTTAGATTGATGATTGTTGAATAATCGTTGTAGCTATACTGATATTTGCAATTAGAATTTTGATGAACAATTATAACACAAATTGATGGAGAATTCATTAGCAGAAAAGTATAAAATTAAAATATTCGTACATTATAATTTTTAATACATAATTACAATTAAAATAAAAACAAGTAATATATAAAAAAATAAAGTCAATTCCTACTAAGGTCAACAAATAAATTTTTTTTGTTTTAGACTTTTTATTAAATAATTGCTACTAATATAAATATGTATGTACTTGTGTGAGAGAATCACAATATTAAATGGCAAAATAGAAAGCGATTTTCCTTGCAATTTTTTCCATTTTCCTTTCTATATAGGGTGCTGAACTATTATTTTTGTTAGTTACTTTGTAATCATTCATTGAATTTAATTATTTCAATAAAACAGTATAGTAGAAAGAAATCACATTCTTAGCAATTATGCCATCCCAAGCCAGATTCAAACCCACGAACTTCGGATTAGAAGTCCAACGCGCTATCTATTGCATTACAGGGACACAACGAGCGATTTTCCTTTTTATGTATGGTGTTGGACTATTACTTTTGTTACTATTTATTCATTAATTAAATAGAACTAATGAATTAGTATTTGAAAAAATGTATTAACATCAAGTGTCATCCACTACGAGTTTAAAAATGTATTTTAACTTGAGTGGAAGAATAAAATTTTTTTTATTAACGATTGAAAATTTGAACAGGCTATATATATATATATATATATATATATATATATATGTAATAGCTTATGAATTTTTCAAATGTTTGTTCTTTAATTGTTTTTTAAAATTTAAATACTTTTTTTTTTCAAAAAAAAATTACTCTTCCTTAATTTTAAATATTTTTTTTCAAAAATATAATTTTACAAAAAGTTTTTATAACAAAACTAATAATAGTTCCAATATGTGTACATAAAGTCAATTTTGTATGGAATAATTTACTTTCTTGGCGTTAGACAGAATAACCTTAACATAATTTTAATCCTTCGAAGAAGGATTTGATATTCAAAGTCTTCTGAAGTTATATATTTACTTATTAAATTCAAAATATGTATAATGATGGTAATATTTGTGAAGTTTTGCTTGAAAAAGTTCGAATTTAAATCCTAAAAAACGCAGGCAAACATTCTAATATTTCTTAAGTCTTTTATGAGCAATTATTTAAGAATAAAATGATAAATTTATGTGTATTGCTCCACATAGATAAATTTAGAGAAGAAAGGTAAAATAGAACACCAACGGTATTAAATTCAAAACAGTATCTCATCCAATATTTCACCTTCAATTGTATATAAACCAAATGATATTTTTCAGAATAAAAGGAATTCCAATTTACAATCTCAAATAAATACTAAAGCAGACAATAAATAAAAATTCAATCATGAGATTTAACCAACAGAGCTATGTCGACACATACACCTCTTGATAAAACTATAATCTTCAGTGTAAAAATTCTACGTCCAATATTGCGCTAAGTTCGCCTAATTATTTTTTAAAAAGCAAGGCAAATGCAATTATTTTTTATATTTAATGCCTGTTACAAATCAAGAAATTCCAAAGTAACATCGACAAATAATATAAAAAAAATTGTTATATCGATCAGTTAGTTATCTTATCAGGCGGTTGGAAAAAGAATTTTCAATTGACAATGAATTCTTGTAAAAGCAATTTTGGTGGTTGTCTGTTAGCTAAATCAAAATAAATAAGTGTATGATAAAGTTCCAATTTTCCAATCAAACTACGTTTTAATAACGCATTTATTACAGATATTATTTTATTTCATGTTTTCAAAAACTGATACACAATTTTCCACTGTAAATAATAATTTTATTGAAAGATGAACTTCGACATAGTATTATTGGTTAAGCCTCGAGATTTAATTTTTATTAATCGTCTGCATTTATATTTATTCCAGATGTAAATTAGAATTCATTTTGTTTTGAAATAAATCGTTTGGTTTATATATGCTTGAGCTCGTGATTAAATAAATTCATTCCAATATGTATTTATTTTTATTTTTCATCATTTAGGAATCGACTTCAAAAGGCAAAATTGATGGAATTTTTTTAAGATTAATAATTGTGTAATATCACTGAGTTTCTTATAATGAATGATTTATGTTCACACAAAGCCTTTCTTTTTATTTTGTAAGATATATTAATAAGCTGTAGTATTTTTTTTGATGCAACGCTTCCATTTGATACATTAGTGGTTTATTTAACTGCAGTACATCTTTTATAAGATGCTTATTAAATTAATCAGTAGAAAGGGAACTATTCTTTTCTTTCACTTTACGTCGTAAAAAACATTTACGCTCATTTTATTTCAATTTTTTTTCCAAATCCGCAACATTAGGACTTGGAGCACTAAAATTTGTGCATGCTCCCTTTTACAACTGCAATTTCAATCCAACAGGGTGTTCAGTATTCCTAGAGTATTTTCTCCTTCATCGTATTCCTGTTTTATATTTTCTCTTCTAGGTTTCAACCGTAGCAATCCTCCCCCCCCCCTCCCCTTCCTTTGCTCCTGACACGAGTATTATTCGAAAGAAGGAATAATAAAAAGAAACTTCCATGGAAGAAGAGGGGAAAAAAGAGAGAGAGAGAGAGAAAGCGAAATTCGAAGCCGGCAGGTCTCAGTTTGAGTTTCCGCACCTAAAGTATTTTATTCAATTCTTTTTTTTTTGTCTGTATGTGTGTTCTTTCTAACCCCCTTTCTTCTCTTTCCATCCTTCTGTTATTATTATCACTCCAACTTTCCTTCCCCTCCCCCCGCTTTGTTCGAATACTACCAGCATTTTTCTCATGCGTGAGTGGCAGCACATGAAGTGAACTCTGTCAGCATTCTCCCGCCAAAAAGGAAACAGAAATGGAACGAGCAAATTTATGTGTGGAATTCTTTTTTTCCCTCTAGTCTTCTCTTTACCCAGTAATGTCACTTTTGGCTTATGGAATTTCTCTCATGAAGAACTTTGGGAATATAGAGAGAGAGGAAAGAGTAGGAAATTAACTCTCTCTTTTCTCCATTTCTTTTTTCGCCTTCGTTCCATTCCGTCTTTTTTTTATCGTCTATTCGAATCCAATTCGTGTTTTGTTTGTCACGTGATTAAATTCAATTTGCCTCATATGTGTGAGTGTGTATGGGTGGGGGAGGGGGGACGAGATTATTTTCTAGATCTCTAACTCCCTCTGTGACATGAAGATGAGAGAATTAAAAACACATCAATCTAATTAAATATTTTCTGCCTTCGGAACAGAAGTGGGAGACGCCATTTTTCCCAGAATGCATCAGAATAAAACGGATAGATGCTTGTATTTAATTAGCGAAAAAAGAAGTGAGAGAAATCAAATATTGAAATGCAATTATTAATATCATCTGCATTCCGAAATGGAATTTTTGATTTCAATTTATCAAATCAAATATTCGCTTTCGAATTAAAAAGCATATTTTTATGAGAAGGAGAAAGTAATCCCACACAATGTGAAGAGAGAAAAACTTTTTGCATGAACTTATGGGAATCATAGGTGTCTTTTCATAAAATTAGAACTTATCAAATATAAAATTCCTTTGAAATCTTAATAACGTTTTATTCGATTTCCTTGACAAAGTTAATGGTAATTAAACATTCCGAGTAATATGGAATAATTTTTGTTTCCATTTCATATACGATCCATTCGTTTCTGTATCGTCAGTATTGTATTTTGTATTTCAAGTGAAAATAAATTCTTAAACTTATTTAATTTTCAAATTTGTACTCTATTAATTGAACTGGATGAAATTGAACAGTTTTTACTACCTTAATTTTTGAATTAATTTATGAGTTCAATCAAAATAAGTGTAAGTAAAAGTATTTGTGATCGATGTAGCTGGTATATATAAATGATAATTAATTGTAAGTATTCATTAATGTTAAAGTATATATAAAATATCCTTAGATATGAATTTTGAAGTGTAAACAATATTTATTATAAAGATATTTTAAGTAGTTAAATTTAGTTTCTTATAATCCTTAAGTTATTTTTTTATTTGAGTAAAATTACACCATTTTACTTTTAATTTTAAAGAAATTATTGTTCTGTAGAGAAGAAAAATACTTTTACGAGTTTAAAAAAATATTTATAGCAAGTTTTAAAATAAAAATATCGTTTGGAAGAATTTCTGAAAATTAAAATTTTGATTCTACAGTAAAATCAAACGTTTTACTAGCGTGATGCTTTATTTAACAAAAAAATTATTTTTTAAGGTAAGAAGCAAATAATTTAATAATTTGTAAAAATAATTTGCATTTTGTGACATACAAATGATTATTATATCATTTTTAAAATATAAAAATGGAATTTTCTTAAGAGAGAATATACGATAATGAATTCATATGTCAGTAAAGCATCAATTTATTTATAGATTTATAAAAAAAAACATTTATTGGTGTTCCAATCTAGTTTCCCAAAATGATATGTTTGAAGCTTCAATTTGTGTAGTAAACATATGAATAAGTATAAAGTTGGAAACGCATATTAATATTAAAAAGTATATTAATTAAAGTGAAATATACAGCTTTGAAACTTCCCTCGAACATTCATTGCTATCTAAAATTTAATATATTTAGGTTTTAAAAACTTTTTTCGAACTTTTAAAGTTCTCGAATAATAGTTACGAAAAAAAGTCAAGACCTATCCCTAAACTAGAATATTCATAACCCACAGCTTCGTCATTTTATTCGACGGATCTTTATAAAAATAAATTTAATAATATTGCGATTTTTTGAAATGGAAAAACCTTGAAATAATCGTTTGAAAATATTTTAAGGAAGTCCTTTTTAAGTTTTGGGAAATCAGCTTGAAAACCCCGAATATTTTGAAAACTGCGATTATGTTAACGTAAGATCACGAATTTCGTAACAAGAATTTCATGCATTCGAATCGAGATTCTATTGAAGACTGTCGAGTGAAATAACGAGGTTGCTGAGTTTTAAACTCAAAAGGATCTGAAAGTCTTCATGTTGCATAAACTGGAAGTTCTTGTGAAGGATTATCCAGTTCAAATGTCGACTCAAAAGCATACTTCTCTTATTCTTTTGCATTGTTAATGAAGTATACTTCCTATTCAATATCCTACTGCAACGATAAGCTATCTGTATGAGTACATAATATATAAATTTTATTTACAAGCTGAAAGAGTGAGAATTTTAAGTGTTGTTTTTTCTGAAGAAGATTTCTGCAGAACTGTATAGTTATTTAAGATAAAATAAATGATTTAAGGTACTCTTTAAAGGATTCATATAGATATTCCAAAATTTAAAATAATAGAAGATATTTCACTGATTTAAGATAAGTAACAGGGAAAGCGTTAGCAGCTGTACTAATTCGAATTTTGCAAAACATTTCATATATATATAGTAACTAGTATATATTTCTTACCTTAGGATTATCATCAATTTATTTTTCTGTTCTACGAAAAGAAGGAAAAACGTTTTTTTTCAGCCTCCAACGGACTACAGAAAACATGAATAAGATAAGCATGAATTTATTACTAAAATTTTTGTTCAAATGTATTACTTTTCGATAATAATCGTCGTGACGATTCAGGCATTTGATAGTAATCGATGGTAGAGATTTAGTTCTCTTCGAAGAATATTGTTGCTAATGGTGTGAGCTTTTGATAGTTCTATCCGCGCTCCTTATACTTATAATCCTCTTGGGGAATTTCTGGTAATTAAAAATTATTTTATTATAAAACTCCTCTTCGAAGAAGAAGACGTGATTATGTAAATTAAGACTACTATATATAATCTAGGCTTTTTCAGGTTAGAAACGAGAGAAAGACTGCTAAAAGAGCAGAGATTAATCAAATCAAATCAAATCGAATGTGAATCGCGGATATTTAATGTCTGATAATCGAATCACTTAAGGTGACGAATTGTCACTGGAGATTGAATCTAGTTTAAATATCTAAGAAGTCAGAGCTATTGCCTTTAGTAAGTGCATTAAGTATTAAAGTCTTCTCATACATCGCGTATCTCGTTAATTGTCTGCATAGTTATTAATTGGGTGCATCTCTTAGCATTGATCGACTGCATTTGAGTTGTGATTAATATTGCGGATAAATTAGATTGTTTCTTGAAATATGGCTAGAGTCTTCCCACACCTTTAGGTGCGCAGGCAAGACTACAAGCTGGATCTGAACGTTGCCTTGAGCCATTCGAAATAAAAGAAGGATGCTTATTTCCGATTCATGATATTGCTCGTCATCATAATGCCACTGTAACCCAACAGCATCTGAAGCAGTTTAAGTGAGGAAAGGTGTTTACCGGCTTATATATATATAGTCCCGACTTATATATATATAGCAAACTTTTCCAGGGTACGGGCTACTTCTAATTTTTTCACGGTATTTCGGTCTACCCAATGGCGTAGGTGTGGTGAGCTAAGAAAAACGTCTACAATATTTATTATAACTTAATAATAAATACGGAATATGCACTGACCTACATAATTACAATAAAAACATTTTTAAGACGGCGTTTAAAGCAAATCGCAAGATACAAGCATAATAATAGCCACAAATATAATATCAGTTAATGCATTTATTATCAAACAATTCAAGCAACATTAAAATATAAAGCATTTTTATTTAAAGTTAGTTCTCGCAGCTATAGTCACTAGAAGTATAAATGAAGTATTTGTTGGTAATAATTTTTTTTATAAATTAATGCTAATTATTTATTTAGTAATTTATTTATTACTGTTCTTTGTTCCCGACAATCTATAAAATGATATGATATGAGAGTGGTCGACATTCGACCATGGATCACCGCTCCGTGCATCCTTTGAAAAATTCACGAGTGCACCCACTGCCCAGGGTCGTAGGTGTGGTGAAGTAAGGAAAAAGTCAACAATATTTATTATAATTTAATAATAAATACGGAATATGTATTTACCTACGTAAATAAAATGAAAAACTCACTTTTTTTAAACCGCGTTTAAAGCAAAACACAAGGTACAAACATAATAATAGCCACAAATATAATAATATCAAATGATGCATTTATTATCAAACAATTCAAGCTACATTAAAAAATAAAACATTTTTATTTAAAGTTAGTTCTCGCAGCTATAGTCACTAGAAGACTTAGTCTGCATACTGCAGCCATTCTTGAATATTTCGGAAAATAATTACTAATTGCTAATCTACAGGCTCTGTCACCACACAAAATGTCTTATGTATATATATATATATATATTATACATATAACTCAGCAAATTTGCTTGTTCTTTATTTTTATCATGGCTTACCGGAGGATAAATAGCAACTTATTGTAAAAACTATTTTGTTTTTCAGTCCAGCTGTACAGACAAATAAAGGTGAAGATTGGTTGGCCTTTTAAAATTATGTTTAACCTTTCAACATTAGTTCCTAAGGCTGTTTGCTGTTATTTATCTGTGGTAATATTATCTCGACTTAAATTATCTTGTAAAAAAACTTAACCTTATCAGCAATATAGTATATGATTCAAGCCCAGTGGCTGAGTGGTAGTGCATCACGCTTCCACATCACAGGTCCGAAGTTCAAACTTAGTTCTGGGCAAGGTAGACTCAGTCTTTCATCCATTCAGTGGGTAGATAAATGAGTACCAATCGTGCTTGGGGTGAGTGAGTGAGTGATTTTGGGGTTTATTGGCGCAAGAGCCGATTTCGGCTATACTGCGCCAAACATTTGTTTTAATATCTGTGGTCTAGACGGGAAGATAAAGAAAGAATGAATTGAATGACAAGAAAAAGGGTCGAAAATAGAGAAGGATCACTAGGGTACCCCGGGTTCGTGAAGCCCATGTTTACCAAAGACAGTAAACCCCTTAGGAAAAGGAAAAGATCACTAGGGCACCTTGGGATTGTGACACCCGTACTCACCTAAAGAAGGTGAGCCCCCTGAGGGGTAATCGTGCTTGGGAACTGAACACTTCGGATTTCGCATCAGACTGATCACCTGATCGGAACATCTGCTCAAGCATTTCAGGGCCAGAGGTCACGTATACTGATATGGGCACAGCAGGCCTTGGTCCTCATAGATTGTAGCACCACTGAGTTAAGTATATAATTAATGGTTATACAAATGTAGTGACAATATTTTTTCTATATTCTCTATATAAAGTATACATATATAAACGCGCAAATACATATATGAGGTGAAACATATGTCCTGGTTGTTTTTTGCTTTTTTAATTAGGGGTTTATTTATCATGTGATCTATAAGTACATGTAAGCTTACTAGAGATTTTACAAAGTTACACTGACAAAGGTAAAAGAAATAAATCAGATACACATAGCCCCAAAGTGAATTTTACTGCAGACACATTGTTTTCCGTGTGTTAAAGATTACAATGCTTCAGTTTTATAACAAATAAAAAATTTCGTTACATTTTTACTAGTAAACATTGCAGGAAAAAATTCCCCTTTTATTCTTTCTCATACAATTAAATTTAATCGTCATCGCGGCAGTAATAAATGAAACACTAAATCCGAAAGTTCCAAACCCAAGTTTTTTTTTTTTTCGTTCGACATCGAAGAAGAGGCGCCTCAATCATTTTTAAGTGAATGAGTTCTGGAAAAGCCAACCTTCCCATTCGGATAAACACCTTTAAATCCTCAGTCTTGGCGATCTCTACACATCCGAAAAATTCCAAATTGTCCACCAGGAGTGAAGAGAAAAAAATTATATATATTTGAAATAAGAACGACTTTGCTTTTTGACCATTTTTGATTCAGAGCGGATATTTTGTATGAGAGTTCAAAGAAAGAAAAAGAGAAACTCGGAAAAAGACTTGGACAAGTCGTAGGAAAGCCAGGGCGTAGCAAAAAAAATATAGAAAAACCGGGGCTTAGCAAACAGTCCGCAAAAGGATTTTTGGTGCTGTCAATCCTAAGAGGATTATGATGATTTTTCTTCCTGAAAAAGCATTTTTCGGTTACAGTTTCTCAAAAGAATCCATCTTATTTTTTTATAGTTTTTGAGGTTTGACAGCAGCCATGACGTTTCTTCATTCTTGTTCCACGCAGTGTGATATATTTGTGCAAAAAAAAAAAAAAAAAAAAAAGAAAACCCAGAAGAAAAAGAACCAGATTTTAGAGGGAAATAAATGATTCCATAACCCAAAACTCTTCTGTTCTTTAGTGGGTAGCAAAAAGAAATCTGAAAAGAACAAACTTTCTATTTTTTTTCGTTTATTTATTTGTTTATCCCTCTCCCCCCTTCAAACCGCAACCGGGTTGCGTTGGTTTGATGTCTGCAAAATGATTAACTTTCTAGTAAAAGTTCATTAGTCATACAGCTGGTCTTTTTATTTTTCTCATTTTTTCCCCCTTGTATGTCAGGAGTAACTTTCTATTTTCTACAAAAGCATCATTAATTTTAATTTCTGGGCTAATTCTTTCACTGACATAAATGATACTGATAAATGTGCAGATAATCTTTGAATCACAAACATGAAAAGTGATAGTTTCTTACGATATGCGGTGAATCGACTTTACAATCTTTCAATGCTTTGATTTAATAAAATATAATAAAGAGTATTTGAGAGTAGACTGCAGTCTATAGTCTTTCAAATGGGTATTTATTTTGAATACTCGTCTTAAATGTGATTTATAAAATGAAGACCAGTAAAAAATTCTGCAAGGAAAGTTTTTTATGTAGTATTTAAGCATGGCCGTTTTTAACCTCACCGGCGCCCTAGGCACTTTAAATTATTATGCTCACATCCCCCACAATTTCCAGAGCACTTTCCCCTCCTTCAGTGTTTTTACATTGCCAGATTTGGTTCGGGAGGTATTTTCCCTTTACTCTTTTACTCTTTTATTTGTTTTTGCTGTTTGGCGAGTTTTTCCCTTATCCACCACCTATGGACCCGCCGCGTCCAGGACTGGCAACCGTAAGGAAAGGATAGTCACAGACCTTTTGTAAATTAGTACAGTTAACAAATGAAATCGTTTGCAATTGCAATATAGAATACACCTTATTGTATGAAAAGTTTTCGACTTGTTTATTCTCATCTTTTTCTTCGCTTATCGTTTTACTATATTTTACTTTTAGACATCCTTATTCTAGTTTAACTAAAGTAGTAAAACTAAGTAAAACTTGTAGTAAACAAACTTGTAGTAAAACTAAGTTTTTCTCCGAGTTTTGATCATTGCAAAATCGATAATGACATTATTGCAATCAATATCTATTGTGATATCATTTTAAGTGCATAGCACTATAAACTGGTGAGCATTTCTTTTTTAATAGATCTGATTTCAGTGTTTATTCTCTTAATGGCAGAAACGCTTCTCTCATGTTTCGTTAGGCGGTGGTATGTTCGTTGTATTTTCAATTTTTTTCTCTTTTTTCACCCTCCATTTTTTTGCGCCCTAGGCATGTGGCTAAGCAGAAAAGAGGACCTGTATTTAAGACTCGAAAACAGTTCACTAGTTTTCCTTCAAAATTAAGCATCCGACTACGTTCGGAACCGTGATTTTGAATAACGTTTTTGATAGTTAGTGTCACCTGATTTAGAATGTACCCCAAAAAAACTGTTAAACGAATGTTATTATAATAAGAAAAAATATTTAAATGCAATTTTTTTGGCAAACAAACGAAGAAAGAATGACACATTTTCAGAACAATCTCCTTTTTTTTTATTTATAAAAAATGCTTCGATAATAATAATAATAATATTTTATTTACATTAGTTAAGACTTCCCTACAGATGCTAAACTAGGATTTTTGAAACATTCACGTTATTTTCAAAGGTACAATCAATTGAAATAATAACGGGTATTTTTCCTTCAATTTCTCTCCTCTTTTCTCTGATATAATAAAATATGAATAAATCCCTTTCTAAATTATACACTTTGCGACAGTTCTATTCGCGACCTTTTCACTAATAATCCTCTTGGGGAATTTATGGTTTTTAAAAATTATTTTATTATAAAGCTCCTCCTCGAAGAAGAAAACGTGAACATGCAAATTAGGACAACTGAATAGAGTCTAAGCTTTCAGGTTAGAGGTAAAGAGATAGAATAGATTACTAGCGGATCAATGATTAATCAAATTGAATGTGAATCACGGATATTTAATATTTGATAATTGAATTACTTAAGGTGACGAATTGTCACTGGAGATTAAATCTAGATTAAATAGCGAAGAAGTCAGAGATATTGAATAAAGTAAGTGTATTAAACCTTAAAGTATTCTCATAGCTCGCGTACCTCGTTAATCGTCTTCAGATTTATTAATTGGGTGCATCTCTTACTGAATTTGAGTTGTGTTTAATATTGTGAACAAATTAGATTGTTTTTGAAGTACGGCTAGTCTTCCTTCCGATTCTCCCACATCTTTAGGCGCTCAGGCAGGATCCTTTCAACTTCAAAACTCTTAGTTTAGGCTCTGTACAGGAATCTTAGTATCCGATTCTCCCACATCTTTAGGCGCTCAGGCAGGATCCTTTCAACTTCAAAACTCTTAGTTTAGGCTCTGTACAGGAATCTTGGTTAAAAACAGATAAAATATTACAGTTATAATAGCATTTTTAATAAAAGCAGAATATTTTGAAAATAAATGTAAAAAAAAATTAGTCTTAAAAAACAAATTAAGTTTAAGTTAAAAGCGAAAGGAGAAAGTCTTTTGAAAAATCTAGTATATTAGCCCGCAAAATATTTTAACATAACTTTATTTGATAAAATGGTCTTATAAAGGCTTAAGCCAGGCATTGAATGTATTTTTCTATTCTTCATCACTTCCGAAAAGCTTACAGCTCTGGAGAACAGTTCCACTCGCTGGAACTAAAGCAGATAGTCTGTCTGTTTTATTGCAAATAACGAACAAGCAGATCCTGAACTCGATTGACTCGACTTGTCTCAAAGATCCCTAAAAAGCCTCAAGAAAATTTCCAGAAGAATTAATTCCAGAGACATCTCGAGGACTTTTTGGCTCTATTTGATTTCGCTAACTTTGTAGTTAAGAGTGATAAAGTCGCCAATCTGGCAACCCTGCTCATATCTTCAGGGTTGCTATTATGGTAATCAAGTTTATGCTGGGAAGCAAACTTTACATGGAAAACTCAATTTTCCACAAGCAGCGTATCACTGCAGGGTAAGCAACATATATTATGTGTTTTAGTACTCAAATGAGTGTCTCCTGCACTCGAAGATTTGAATCGCGTAGAAAATTTTTTAAATTTTTAGATTGTTAAAATTTTAAAATACTTTTTTTAGCTGTTTATTTACTTATTTATTTTTTTTGTAAGAAAATTACAAAATTTGTAGTTTAAATTACTTAACTGTTGTTTTCTAGCTGAAATAAAATAATATCAAAACTTCAAATAATAATTTTCTTTTTACTTTTGTACTATCGAAATAAAAATTATCCTCAAATTTTAACTTCATTTTATATCACATTTGAAAAATATAAGGAAAAATTTATCTTAAAAGGTGGGTTTTTTTTCTTTTTTGAGGAAAAGAAGAAATGTTTTGAATTATTTATAGCTACATTCAAATTAGTTGAAAAATATATATTATGGAGAGCAAAATTGTCTAATAGAAATTATAATTTTCTAAATATTATTGTTTCTTTTTAGTTGATTTATTTTTCAAAATATGAAATAGTATTTTGTTTCCTCATGGGCTGTGGATTGGGGTTTCACCATTACAGACCTAGTACGTTCCCGGAAGCTGGTATTTCTTTTTAGCGTGGCATCCCCCCCCCCATATAGGCAGATACCAATCCCCGCAGGCAATTTTGACGCCCAGTTCCTCCCTAGAGGGAGGCACCTGAGCTCTGATGATGCGAACCTGCACTAGGATTTAATTTTGACGAGAGCACCCAAGCCAAACAGACACTCAAGGGATCTTTTACATGCCGTGTAATCATACGGTAGGGCCGCTGTCGATTTTCTGCATCATGAAAATCCATTGACTTGAGCCAGGGTCGAACCCGCAACATTGGGTGCAGGAGTCCAGCGACAAGCCAACCACGTCACCAAGCTGGCAAAATAAATAAAATAATATAAAACATAAAAATTCTCTCCCTTTTTTTTTTTTTTCTTTTTCAGAAAATATATTCCCTCTTTTTTATTCTAGAAAAATATTTCTATCATTATCCTAAGGGAATTGTTTCCAGGAAAAAATTAATATAAAAGCGCTATTCACATACTAAAAAAAAGATTACAGTTTATAATTTATGGAATTTAAGCGAAAAATTTATTCTGTGATATATTTTGTTAAAAGGTAAGTGTTCGTTTAATTTTACAGTGAAAGTCGTTTAACACGAAACTAAGAAGAAAGAAATATTTTTTCGTGTTAAAAAAATTTTGTGTTAAAGGATATTGTGACGTCGTCACAATGGAGAAAGCGCCTCTATTCATAAACATTTCCACAGCTGGATAAAACGTGTTTTTAGCTGCATTGTGTTGTATCAGACAGCTGGACCGTCGGCGACTGTGTGTCTGGGGGACACTATGGACTAGGCATCGCTGCATTATTTCTATTCATGGGCAGTGATTGTACGTCTTGAATGCTGGCGCCTCTGCAGGCGGCGGCGAGGTGTTTGAAGTGCCAGATGTCAGCCGGGCCCTTGTCGCCGGGAACCTTTGAGAGGGACCGGACTTTTGTCATCTCTGCACGAATGGATGACGTGCAAGACCGTTGGTGCCGGGTGCAAAACCCTGAGGTCAGCCAATGGGGATTGATGAGGGGCGTGGAGTGAACCCACCCCTAGGGTTTAAAAAAGAAGACTCCTGATGAACTGGTGGATAGACTCCGACGACAGATTCCGAGTGAGAAGCCTACTGACGAAGGATGGGACTCCTACGATAGATTCCGAGAGAGAAGCCTGCTGACGGAGGAAGAGACTCCGGACAGACGCCGGATGAACTGCTGAAGACTCCTGATAGACTCGTGATAGACTCCCACGAGAGATTCCCGGAATTGAACCCTGCGGACGAAGGAAGAGACTCCGGACAGACTCCCACGAGAGATACCCAGGAGAGAGGCCTGCTGACGAAGGAGGGAGCAAAGAGACTCCGGAAAGACGGCTGATAGAATACAACGAGAGATTCTTTAATAATTAGCTTAGCGTACATGTTCAATGTGGAGCCACGACGTTACAGCTAATTAAATTGGTGGCAGCGAGGTGGGATCGGCATTTAGCAAAATTAATTAAATGCCCGAATCCTTTTTTATTTAAAATAATTTTTGAGAAAAAAGAAATAACAAAGAGAAAATGCCAGCCGTGTGTGCGAGAAAAATAAAAGAACTTTAAACAACGCAAAGTTCTCCTGAGTTCCTGTGGTGTCTCCATCCTTATCGTTAAAGTGTGTTCCTGTTGCTGGAAAATTCCCGGAGAGCCTGCTGTCCATTTTACTGTATGTGAATCGTCTTGGGTGAATCAACGAAAGAAACAAGCGGAGGAAAGCCGAAAACAGACCCTGATGTCCGTCGGCAGATTTTGAAGGAAGTCAAGAGTATTTACTGCTGTGAATTCCTGTCCAGGTGTGCCATAGATTTTGGCAGTGATTCGAAACAGAAAGGTGAGTCTTTTCTTTGAGATTATACTCGGGGCAGCAATTGATTATCATTATTGTTATGATTAATGTATGTAAAATTTTGGTAGTATGAGAATTTACGTACTAGGTAAAGTTAGAAAACACTAGAAAGAGAGACTAGAAAGATTTTTTAAGTTTTGTATGATGTATAAATGTGCGATTTATTAGTATTGTTGTTTGTGAAATATAGTTAAGTATATAGTAGTTATACTTGTTTCGTTGGTACAGTTACTGTGCAGGGTACTGTATTGTTTTTAAGATTTGCGCACATTTGTGAAATATAGTTAAGTATATAGTAGTTATACTTGTTTCGTTGGTACAGTTACTGTGCAGAGTACTGTATTGTTTTTAAGATTTGCGCACATTTGGGAAATATAGTTAAGTATATAGTAGTTATACTTGTTTTGTTGGTACAGTTACTGTGCAGAGTACTGTATTGTTTTTAAGATTGGCGCACATTTGTGAAATATAGTTAAGTATATAGTAGTTATACTTGTTTCGGGGTACAGTTACTGTGTAGAGTACTGTATTGCTTTTAAGATTTGTGCGTTTTTGTGAAATATAGTTAAGTATACAGTAGTTATACTTGTTTCATTGGTACAGTTACTGTGGAGAGTACTGTTTTGTTTTAGGATTTTTGTGAATTATAGTTAAATCTAGGTCTAGTGTATTTCTAGGGTGCGTTGAGTTTTTGTATAATTTTTGTGACAATTAAGCTTAGTTTGGTTTTGTGTGTATTAGTGCATCATGGCGTACTTATTAAGGCAAAGAAAAGAAGTATTGGTAGAAATGGCGAAAGAATTGGGAGTCGAAGCCGATAATACTTTACTTAAGATAGAAATTAAGAATAGAATTTGTCAGAGTGAATACTATAATGAAGAATTAGCTAATTGTTTGTTGGAGGGTATTTTGGAAGAAAAACGGGAACGTGAAAATAAGGAACGAGAACGTGAACTTGAACGTGAAAATAAGGAATGGGAACTTGAGCGTGAACGTGTAAATAAGGAAAGGGAACTTAAAATAAAGGGGTTTGAAGAGCGTAAACTAATGAGGGAACGAGAATTAGAACGATTGAGAGTTGTACGCCGCGATAAGTTACAAAAACGGGCATCTCATCTAAAAGTAGAAGATAAAGTCGCGAATTGCGCACAGGAGAGTTATTTGTCAGGAAATCGGTCCATGGAAGTTAGTGAACCGATTAAAAAGTGTAGGCCGGTGAGTAATCCGGATGGCGATAGAAGTGAAAAAACCGCCATGCCTTCTGAAGTTAGAATTGAAATTTGTGACCCCCCAGTGAAACGCACGTGTGTTAATCCCTTGTCCGAAGTGAGAAGGGTAGGAAAAGAGAAGGATAAACTGTCTAGGCTTGAGAAAGGGAAAGAAGTCGATAATTTTGTAATTCGTGATTCTGAAAGGAAGGTGGGGTCAAGGGCAGTTAAGGAGAGTGTTACAGCTGTGAGGACGGTTGCACAGCCAGTAATAAATCATGAGGACATAGGGGTAAGTTCTCGAGGATTGATAGTAGATACGAGTTTTACTATCCCTGCAACATTGAGTTGTGAAATTAAGAATGATGAAAAGGAGGCTAGTCAACTCTCAGTTGAAAGGGGAGCGGGCCTAACAGTAGGTCATAAAAGTTTTCAAAACCCTACAATAACTAGTATAAAAGCGGAACAGAGGAAAGGGAAAGAAATTTACGCGTACGCCATTGTTAGGAAAGATGTCGGAGATAAATCAACAATGCGTTTGATTCCCTCCAATTCAAAGGGTATTGATAAGAATTGGTTAGGGGCTGGTAAAATGACAAGTTCAGAATTTAATTACGATTTACCCAGAAAAAGGGATCGTAGTGCAATGTATCGTGTAAATTTGGTAAAACTGTATCGTAGGAGGCCGGAATTTGTAAATTTTGTTACAGAAAATAGCTCGGAGGGAATGGAGAAAGAAACCGAATTCCCCTATCCGGTAAAGCTATTTATGGATTCTGATTTTAGGGGTATTTTAAGGGAAAGTCAACTGCACTTTAAATTACCGCCGGATAGAATTAACTATTTACGAATGGTGGTTGATAGAAATAAAGAAAGGTTTCCTCCAGATCCCGGGACGATTTCTTTAATGCAGAGGGATAACCAGTTAAGTAGAGGAAAACCATTTAAAATTAAAACTTTTTGGATAAACCTGAGATTAATTAATACTCCGGGAGAGGAGTTTGGGTATCCTAGGGATGTGAGTGTAATCGAGATGGGGCAGTTCAATCGTACACTGTCGGCTGTTAAGTTAAGAAAAGTGAACCGATACCCTTACCCGTATATTAAGTATACGCGTTTGAACCAGGTGACGCGAGCCGAGTTTCATCTTTTGTTAAAAATGGAAGGTCTTGTAAAAATGAATAGCGCGGCCTCGTGGGTCACGGTACTGGATTTGTGGAAGTGGTACTTTCGTCGTTCACTCATGCTGACATATCAGAAGTATGCCACATACGTAATGCCATTTGGCATTTATATTAGGAAAAGGAGGTTTAAGATCGTATGCGCATCTGATTATGGATGTAAATTAACTACTCAGGTTTTGGAACGGTTACCGCAGTTTGCTTTACGTCGATTGGTTAATATAGACATCTTGGCGCAAATTTGGAAAAATCGTGTAAAGCAAATAGACTTGGTATTAGAAGGGTTGAGGAGTGTGAGATCGGAATTCATACCGACCAAAGGTAAATTAGAGCAGTGGGAAAATTTCCTACGTGTACTTAATAGAGATGTAGTGTGTTCATTTCGTGAGCTGAGGAAGTACGAGGTTAATTGTATTTTTAATGATAGTGCCATAATTACCACTTTACCCAACGTTGTAGTAGGAAAGATAATGAATTGGGGAATAACTTGTTATAAATATTGTGAGAAAGTGTGCAAAGTGCCAAGATGGAAATTTATCTTTAAACTAATGTTGTTTAGCCCTAATAATTCCAAATGTTTGTATTTACAGTTTTTTTTAATGTAATTTTAAAAAAATCATTTACTTTAATTAAAGAAAGTTACATGGAAATGTCACTGGATTAAACAGACTGGAATAAGCAGTCATTTAAAAATTTCCTATTAATTAATTTTAACTTTTTCTTGTATTTTTGTGTCTATATTACTATATTACTGTATTGTGTGTATATGGTGGAAACAAAAATTTATGTGTTACTGAAAATCTTTTGTGTCTCTCAGCCAAGTGTAAGCACATAGATGTCTAGTACAGTAGTTACGTGTGATTTAACGTATAGTAATATTAATAAAATGTTAGCATTTAACTTATTCGCTTAAAACTCAAGTTTTTTTAAGATGAGATGTAACATTAAGAAAAGAATCCAAGATTTGAAATTTAAGTTTTTATTGTAAAGTGTGTAAAATGTTATGGAATTTTGGATTTACTTATTATCATATTTATGAGTTTTTTTAAATTATTGGATTGCTGTCCTGGTTGATCTCATTGTTAAGACATTCTTTTTTTTTTGTGTCAGTCATAAGAACGGATCCAACATTGGACCAGAGCAGTCCAGTGAAATGGACGTTTTCAGGGGGAAGGAGTTGTGACGTCGTCACAATGGAGAAAGCGCCTCTATTCATAAACATTTCCACAGCTGGATAAAACGTGTTTTTAGCTGCATTGTGTTGTATCAGACAGCTGGACCGTCGGTGACTGTGTGTCTGGGGGACACTATGGACTAGGCATCACTGCATTATTTCTATTCATGGGCAGTGATTGTACGTCTTGAATGCTGGCGCCTCTGCAGGCGGCGGCGAGGTGTTTGAAGTGCCAGATGTCAGCCGGGCCCTTGTCGCCGGGAACCTTTGAGAGGGACCGGACTTTTGTCATCTCTGCACGAATGGATGACGTGCAAGACCGTTGGTGCCGGGTGCAAAACCCTGAGGTCAGCCAATGGGGATTGATGAGGGGCGTGGAGTGAACCCACCCCTAGGGTTTAAAAAAGAAGACTCCTGATGAACTGGTGGATAGACTCCGACGACAGATTCCAAGTGAGAAGCCTACTGACGAAGGATGGGACTCCTACGATAGATTCCGAGAGAGAAGCCTGCTGACGGAGGAAGAGACTCCGGACAGACGCCGGATGAACTGCTGAAGACTCCTGATAGACTCGTGATAGACTCCCACGAGAGATTCCCGGAATTGAACCCTGCGGACGAAGGAAGAGACTCCGGACAGACTCCCACGAGAGATACCCAGGAGAGAGGCCTGCTGACGAAGGAGGGAGCAAAGAGACTCCGGAAAGACGGCTGATAGAATACAACGAGAGATTCTTTAATAATTAGCTTAGCGTACATGTTCAATGTGGAGCCACGACGTTACAATATTATAAAGAAAACATATTTTCAAAAAATTAAGTTTATTAGAGTACATTTTACTTGCAGAGATACACTCAAGAGCCAAAACATTATGACCACCCCTACATTTTGCAATGAATTCGCCTGGATGACGTGGAAGGTATGTGATAAGGTGGAAGTGGTATTTAACTGCTGCTGGAGTGTCTGGAGAATCATTCTTTCACTTACTTCTGTGTGTGATGGGAAAGGCCGCGGATCGAAGCGACTTTGATAGAGGGCAGATTGTAATGGCTCGAAGGCTCCGAACAAGTATTTCTGAGTGAGTGAGTGAGAGAATATTAACGTCGCACTGATTAGCAACACGAGGGCTTTTGGCGACGGTCCGCGTAATTTTGAACCACGGTCAAGTGACGCGGACGACACCTGAGCTGGCACCCCCCTCTCCTAACTACCACACCACACCAACGGGAGGACGTTTGAGCTCTCGACAGATTTAACGTGCATCGCTCCCCTACACGGCGGATCTTTAGTGGTACTAGGATCGAACCCATGACATGCTAGCCATGATCCGATGCCTAGACCACTCGGCCACCGCGGCCACAAGTATTTCTGAAACTGCACGATTAGTGGGTTGTTCGCGATCTACAGTTGTTAGTACTTATGCAAAGTGGATGAATGACGGTGAAACCAGCAGTAGACGACATAGTGTTGGACGTCCACACGCTATAAAAGAAAAAAGTCGTCGGAGACTGTTTCGAATGGTGAAGCAAAACCGGAGCCAGACAGTGGCTCAGCTGACAGCCCAAAACAATGCAGGGCGAAGTAGAATAGTATCGGAGCACACTGTTCAGTGGACACTGTTGGATATGAGGCTACGCAGCAAACGTCCCACTCGTGTGCCTTTGCTGACCAAGCCTCATCGCCAACTGCGCTTGCACTGGGCCCGGGAACATCGCGACTGGTTCATGGATCAGTAGTAGAGAGTTGCCTGGTCAGATGATTCACGGTTTTCATTCATCAAGCCGATGGCCGTGTCAGGATACGCCGTCTTCCAGGAGAACAGTTGCTCCCTCAATGTACAGTAGATCATACACAGGCCGGTGGTGGCGGTATTATGCTTTGGGGGACGTTCTCTTGGGCGTCTCTGGGACCCGTCGTTGTGGTAGAGCAAACCATGAATGCTACAAAGTATCTGAACATGATTGCGGACCAGTTGCACCCTTATATGTCCTCTGTATTTCCAGATAGAAATGGAATGTTCCAACAGGACAACGCCCCGTGTCATAAGGCTAAAATTGTGTTGGAGTGGTTCCAGGAACATGATGCTGAATTCCAGTTAATGTCCTGGCCGCCTTACTCCCCAAATCACAATCTGATGGAACACATTTGGGATGTCATGGGACGGCAGCTCAGAGTTCAAAGACCACCATTTCGCAATATCTCGGATTTGCGTGACCGTTGCTTAAGCATCTGGTACAATCTGTCTTCGGTCATCTACCAAGGACTTGTGGCAACCATACCAAGGTGGGATGAAGCTGTGTTGCGTGCCAAAGGTTAGCCAACTCGTTATTGACGGGTGGTCATAATGTTTTGGCTATTGAGTGCATGTGAATATGAATGTATTTAATAAAAACCATTCAAAAATTTACGTAATTTGCCATCTTTTTTTAAAAATTATTAATGACAAAGTAGAGTTAGCAACACCAAAATTTTTACAGATTTCCGTTTTCTTCTTCTGTTTTTGATCAACAGCTTCACGAAGCCCCATCTTCATTTTAAGCGAAATAAAAATTTGCTTCCCCCTGAGTTTTTTGCCACTGTGCTCGCAAGAAAAAATTGATCTAAAATAGAAAAAAATAATGCGAAACAATCTCACACTGATTTTTGCTCACATTGCGATGTACTGGTCACTGAATTTCAAAGCCAACTGACCGGCGTTTGTAGGGGTAGACAAAACAAATAGATAAACAAAATTGGCTCGTGTCACAGGCTATTCTGAAGGTATTTCAAAGCCAAGTTATCCCCCCCCCCTTCTACGAAATATGTGAAACCACCTCTCTTTCATTTCACACTTCTTTTTAATCTAGCCTGCTCGGCTGGTGTTTTCAAAATATTGTTTAATCCCAGAACGAAATTTATTTTCGTGTTAGGCGATTTTCGTTTCGTATTAAGAGAAAAATGCATGAAGAAAAATAGTTGTTTTTCAGGACCATTCTATTATTTCGTGTAAGCCAATATTTCGACTTAAACGTATTTCGCCGTATTTTATACAGGCAAATCATAAAGATCACATACAATTAAAATTTTATGTCATCAGAAAATAAATGCACTAAGGGTATACGATTACCCTAAAATTGTGAATTTTGCCAAAATTTGACAGTTCTTTTATGACTTTATTTCATAGGTTATCTTATAAACTTTCTAAAAATACAAAGTTTATTATTTTCTGTTCACTAGAACAAAAACTACAGTGTTTCAGTAAAAACAGGTGCCATTACTTTAAGCAAGATGACATACTTCAAAACGCGTTTTACTCGAAATGTGTTTTTTTAAATGCTCAAACGGGGCTAGCGCGATTGCTCAGAAAGTTTTGAAAATAATTAACTGAAATTTGTGTATGTTCTGTATGATCGTAGAAGTATTTTAACCTTCAGATTGATCAATCACTGTTTTATAATAAAATTTACAGTCGCTTATACGAATATAATCACTGCTTTTTTAAGTAATTTCATATAATAACTAAGATAAAGTGCTCTAGTTTTTATAAAAATTAAAATATCTCTTATCCTAAAAGTCATTTAAAAAATGAATAACATAGCAACATATCAGAATTGAAAAACTGAAAATTTGTTTATAAACCTTTAGTGCAGAATGAGCCACGTTTATGCTATTTTTTGTCAATTTTTACCTATTTTTGCCCATTTTAGTAATAATGATTTATTTTCTCTTCTTAATTTTAGCCCATTTTTCTTAAAATGACTAAACAAATCTAAAAATAACAAATAAATCCCCATACATATCTCCTTTTTTTAAAAAAAAAAAGTTGTCGCAACCAGTCGGATACCTTAACAGGAAATGATTTCCCTTCTGGGAATAAACAATATACGATATATTTAAGAAGGGTGTGAAATATGAAAGAGAGGTGGTTTGACATGTTTTGAAGAAAGGAGGGTAACTTGACTACAAAATGCCTTCGGAATAACCTGTGACATGAGCTACTTTTGTCTATCTAAGCTACTTTTACACTCCGCCCCTACAAACACCCCACAAATGCATCTAATTTCTCATCAGTAAGTTTTGGAATTCGGTGAAGAGTACATTGTTGTGTAAGTGAAAATCAATGAGTTCGGTTCGCTTTTTTTTTCTATTTTAGAAGATTTTTTTTTTACGAGCACAAAAGCAAAAATCCAAAAACTCAATAAATGTTTTGTTTTTCAAAAAACTTGAAAATTCTGTATTAAATTTCATTAAGTTCTTTTGTGAATGTTTTTGGTTTATTGAATTTATTAAATACATGCATATATACATACCGTATATTCCAGCGTATAACGCGCACTTTGAACACAAAAAATAAGATCGAAATCTATGGGTGCGCGTTATACGCCGGGTATATAAATGTCTGCTTCAAAAATAAAAAGATATGAGCATAAAAAAATTAAGACTTCTACAAAGATCGAAATACTGTTTATTTTAAAGAAATGACATTTCTTAGAAAACAGGTTGTGGTTCTAAGAGTACACTATTTTTTTTTAAAGCTTGGAATAGTACCTCAAATAAATGACTTCAAAACATAAGAGAACACAAATATATTTTAGGCTTCTTTAAGAAAAAAGAAGGTGCACGTTATAAGGCAAATATACCTAAAAATTAAAAATTGCAGCTTGAAAGTATGGGTACGCGTTATACGGCGGTTCGCGTTATATACCGGATTTTACGATATTTCAAAACATACGAGCATTGCACACCTATAGATCAGGTTTCTTCGTAAAAAAGTGCATTATACGGAGAATATACCTAAAAATCAAAAAAATTAGCTTGAAAGTATAGGTGCGCGTTATATGCCGGATTTTACGATATTTAAAACATACGAGCATTGCACACCTATATATCAGGTTTCTTCGTAAAAAAGTGCATTATACGGAGAATATACCTAAAAATCAAAAAAATTAGCTTGAAAGTATAGGTGCGCGTTATATGCCGGATTTTACGATATTTCAAAACATACGAGCAATGCACACCTATATATCAGGTTTCTTCGTAAAAAAGTGCATTATACGGAGAATATACCTAAAAATCAAAAAATTAGCTTGAAAGTATAGGTGCGCGTTATATGCCGGATTTACGATATTTCAAAACATACGAGCAATGCACACCTATATATCAGGTTTCTTCGTAAAAAAGTGCATTATACGGAGAATATACCTAAAAATCAAAAAAATTATCTTGAAAGTATAGGTGCGCGTTATATGCCGGATTTTACGATATCTATGTAAATAAAATGTATTCTAATAAACTTAATTTTGGTGAACCTATGTTTTTTTTCTTCTTTTTTGCAATATCCTTTAACACGAAAAGATATTTCAGTGACCTCAGTTTCGTGTAAAACGATTTTTAATGTATATCAGGGACTGAAGAGAATTTGTTCTAACATATACATACATGCATCATACATTTTAATAAACACCTTTATTTATCTCGCCAACTTGAAGAAAAGTTGTCGCCATTTTGGATAAGAGTCCAATACAGAAATACGAGCTTGGGTTACCATTTGGCACCCCCCCCCTTCCATCACAAAAAGTGAGGAAAAAAACTAGGATTTTACCAAAAAAGAGAGGAGGCAAGTTGAGTTTATGACGTAGAGAATTTTCTATTCTCTCTTACATGATTGATTAGAGCGAGAACAGGAGATAGAATTCCATTTCCTTCCACAGTAACTGATTTAAATCGAGACACACTCCGAGTCTGGGCTTAGATTTGGCCATTAGTTTGTGAGTTAACTTTGTTTGCAACTTGTGTGTGAGTTATTTATCACCTCCGTGTTTAGTTCATTATACGCAGTTCCCCTGAATTCATTCGAGGTTTAATTTTATAATACCTCTGAGTTAAACTATATCACGGTCTGAGAGCAGATATACAGAGTTTATTTAATTAAATAGAACTATATTTTATTCTTAGTCTGTCTCGAGAGTTTTCCACATTCAAATACTGGATCTACTGGTGTTAGATAAGCCTACAGTAAGGGTAACTATATTCAGTAATAATAAAAAAGCAGAACAACTTTTAAAGCTAAGTTTGAATTTTTGTCTCTAGCACAGATTCAAATTGAGCGGAATAGTTTTTCTCTAAAGAATTTGTCGACAAAAATTCATGTTAAGTATACGATTCTACAGTTATCTCTAGACTCCCGAAAATTAATTATTTATACATTACTTGAATGGATTACTCTTGTCACGAACTTTCAGCTAAGTTCTTGCGAGCATGCATTACACTTTTCTTTCACGTGAAAAGCAAACAGTTGTGTAAACATACAGACGATTGGTTCAATATTGTACATATGAAGATAGTATGTAAGTAAGCTGTTAAGTGTTGAAATACCTTTTTGATAAGTATTTTTTTTTATCTTTACATTATGCATTCGCTAATTCTGAACTTTTCTAATACTATGATGCTGTTTTTTCCTCATCTTTATAATACATATAAGACTGAGAACGAAGGGATATTTTCGTTGGAAATTTTATAGCTAAATCGAAAGCTGAATTAAAGGTCGATTTTTTTTATTTCTATTTACATATTTAAAATAAATAATGTAAGGATTTAATGTCGTATGTAATTCCTTCTTTGAAATGTAATAAAATTTATATTAGTCTAATTTAAAGGAAGAAGAAAAAATTATAACTTTGGAAAATGTATAACACATACATGATCAAACACGTCAAAACTATGTATACAATCACCTAAAATAAAAATATGTCCATTTTTCTTATCATTCTTAATTATTGTACAGTTTTTCTATAACATACACTCAAGAGCCAAAACATTATGACCACCTGTCAATAACGAGTTGATCTGCCTTTAGCGCGCAACACAGCTTCAACCATCCGTAACATGGATGTCACAAGTCCTTGGTAGATGGCCGGAGACAGATTGTACCAGATGTTTAAGCAACGGTCACGCAAATCCGATATTACGAATTGGTGGTCTTTGAACTCTGAGCTGCCGTCCCATGACATCCCAAATGTGTTCTATCGGATTGAGATTCGGTGAGTTAGGTGGCCAGGACATTAACTGGAATTCAGCATCATGTTCCTGGAACCCCTCTAACACAATTTTAGCCTTGTGACACGGGGCGTTGTCCTGTTGGAACATTCCATTTCCAGCTGGAAAAACAGAGGCTATGTAAGGGTGCAGCTGGTCCGCAATGATGTTCAGATTCCCTGTAGCATTCATGGTCTGCTCTACCACAACTACGGATCTCAGAGACGCCCAAGAGAACGTCCTCCAAAGCATAATACCGCCACCACCGGCCTGTGTATGATCTACTGTACATTGAGGGAGCAACTGTTCTCCTGGAAGACGGCGTATCCTGACACGGCCATCGGCGTGATGAATGAAAAACTGTGATTCATCTGACCAGGCAACTCTCTCCCACTGATCCATGGACCAGTCGCGATGTTCCCGGGCCCAGCGCAGGCGCAGGTGGCGATGACGCTTGGTCAGCAAAGGTACACGAGTGGGAAGCTTGCTGCGTAGCCCCATATCTAACAGTGTCCTCCGATACTATTCTACTTGGCCCTGAATTGTATTGGGCTGTTAGCTGAGCCACTGTCTGGCTCCGGTTTTGCTTCACCATGCGAAACAGTCTCCGACGACTTTTTTCTTTTATAGCGTGTGGACGTCCAACACTATGTCGTCTACTGCTGGTTTCACCGTCATTCATCCACTTTGCATAAGTACTAACAACTGTAGATGGCGAACAACCCACTAATCGTGCAGTTTCAGAAATACTTGTTCGGAGCCTTCGAGCCATTACAATCTGCCCTCTATCAAAGTCGCTTCGATCCACAGCCTTTCCCATCACACACAGAAGTAAGTGTGAAAAGAATAATTCTTCAGACTCTCTAGCAGCAGTTAAATACCACTTTCACCTGATAACGTGCCTTCCACGTCATCAGGGGTGGTCATAATGTTTTGGCTCTTGAGTGCATATTTTGTATACTCCTAGTTTTGTAACCACATTCAGCTAAAAAGATTTTTTTAATAATCAGCCTAATTCAAAAATATTAGAAATTTGTGAACTTTTAGTACCGTACTGAAGTCGCTGTAGTGGCAGCTGTAGTTGAGTGGTTATGGTCACGACCATGAATTCGTGGTTTGGAGTCCTGATATACTGAAGACCCTCCATGTAGGGTGGCTGATGCACTTTAAATGTGTCAAAGCTCAAGACTTAATTGTTTGCGCGGGAAACCATCTTAGATGTCATACGTGTCAATGGACTTTAGTTCAAATTACGAGGTCCGTCGCTAAGCGCAATGTACGACTTATACAAACTTTAGGGGGTTGTAGGAGACGTCATAAGGATTCAGATTTGCATAGCAACCCATGGTCGGCGCTAGGTGGCGTTGCTCGCAAAAGCTTTGGAGGAAACAGACCTGCATTACCGCAGTCATTTGATCTGTTATTGCCCGAAGAGAAGTATGGAATGTTTTACAAACACCGAGCTGGTAGATATGCACCTGATTTATGGATTGATCGAAGGAAATGCATGATCAACAGAATAATTGTATCGCGGAAGGTACTCACAAAGGGATCCATTAAAAATGAGTTTTGTGGGAAATCACTTTTAGGACAGGGGGTTACTTGAACGAAATAGATAATTCGACTTCAGTTTTAGAAATTCAAGTTTCGTCCGTGAGGGTTATAAGAATTTTAACAACCGATTAGCGGTTGTTGGTGTTTGGGGGTTCGAGTAAAGATACCCCATAACAAGTTTTAAATTGAAATTTTTTCCCCTCCCTTTTACAAAATCCACACAACTAAAGGTAGAAAATGCACTTAGTAATTAATTAGAAGAACAATCGCACGGCTTAAGGCTTTTTTGCATATAAGTATAATTTACTCCACTTACTGTTGGAGCACTCTGGACTTCTACGCTAGAATTCAGCGTAAGTATCTCTTATTTGTACGACCTCCGGTTGTAAATCTCAAGTACAATTTCATCACTTATTCTCCAATTATCAATAATCGACACATCCAGTGACTATCCATCGACTAACATCACGTACCTAAATGTCAATGTCAAAATAGAACCACTCATTTGCATGAATCAAGTCTTCTTCTTCGAGAGAGAAAGTTTTCAATAGAACATACAGTTAAAAAGAATAATTTTACCCCAAGAGGATTAGTAGAAGGTTCACGAATAAACCCATCACAGAAAGTTTTTCAATAAAATCGAAAGTTTAATATGCTAAAACTAGGATATCAATAATTTATATATAAATTGTATATATTCTTACACAACATCATGAAATACTCAACGAAGAGGGTGGATAATGGTTATTAAAACTATATATTGGTTTATTTTTATATATTTTCTTTAACAAAATTCATTAATTCTTTGTATTTAGAATCAAATATATGATTTTGCTCTATATTTAATAGCGAATGTATCCATGTTTTAACAAATATAAGTCTACATAACATTTCTTTACACAATTATTTCCTCTACGAAATAATATTATAAGCAATAATGACATAAACTAAAGTTCGGCGGAACTATTCGAATAAATTGCGGCGATTCCAGGGACTGAATTAATCACGTGGGATGCATTTGAAAGTTACGAGTATCGGACGAGAAGGGTTTAAAATCCGGACATGATGTCCCGAAAGTTTGAATCGAACCATTTAAAGAGACGCCTCTATTCGAGTTAAAATATTCAAAGGCATTAGTCTGAAAGTGTGGATTCTGCTTTAAACTTTTGTCCATCGACGGTGGTCAGAAATGGGGTACTTGCTTTTAAAATTCTATAAGATGGTCTTAGTTTACTTGAATAAACTGGATTAAGTAAGTAATATATATATATATCTTACTATTGATATATATCTTATTATGGTTATTTTAAAACTGCAATTTAAAAAGAATATACAGTTATATATATTTAACAAGCTGTATTTATAATTTTCATCCAAAATTAAAAATATTTTTAACATTTGATAGTTAATTAACAATTGTAGGAACATAGATAAAAAAGCAAGTCTTGAATAATTAATATATTAATATTTATATTAGAATTGTAGAGTGCTGAACTATTAAAGATTAAACTAAAAGTGGTCCATTCTTAGCTGGTTTCAATAAAGTTTATCTTTAGTGGAAGAGTTATTTTTTAATTTAAGTTAGGTTACACAAAAACATTATCATTAACAAAAATAATGGACAAAGAACACGGAAGGTTTTTCATAGAGATCACATTATTTCTCCTCACCTGTCCCCTATTGAAAATTGGTGGGCGCTAGAGGTCCCTTCTGATGCTTGGGGCAATCAGCTAAAGTTATTATGGCAAGAGAAGTTACAGAATTAATATTTATAACTTTTTTTGGTCTCTTCAAGTTTCAAATTTAACAGTTCTGATAAGGAAGTAAAGTGCTGTTACAGAATAGAAGCTACATATGAATCTCATTCGTTTTCGTCATTTTTTCATGTCGTACTTTATGTGTTCGAAAATGCACAATATTGCAAATAAAATTTAATTCTTATGATTCTGTTAACATTTTTTTTTTGTGTTCATAAATCCAAGGGAAGCAATTTTTAATTTTACATTCAGTAGAAATTATAACTGTTAATAACCGCATGATGAAAAGATTACCAAGCTTCAAATGGGAACACAAGATGTTCTTTTTTCTAATGGGGCGGCGTATTGGTATTATTTACCTTTGCAGACCCAGTTCATTCCCCAGAAGCTGGTATCACTTTTAAGTGTGACACCGTGTAGGCGATACCAACTATCGCAAGTAATTTTGAGACACCCAGTTTTCTCCCCAAATGGAGGCACCTGAGCTCTGACGATGCGAGCAACACAAGATGTAACAAGTTATAAAAGAGGAGATTAAAATTTTCACATTGGTTGCCCATTCAATTTCTTTTTGTTTGCTACATTTGCCAGATAAATATTGAAGTAACTTTCATTTTTAATTTTTTGTTAATTTTCGTAAGAGATCAAGTGTTGATTATAAAAATTATGCATTGTTTTTTGAATGTTGTATTTTTAGGAGGTCACAGAACACACACACACATTTATGACGTAGCCCACGTGAGAGAAAATATTATTTGCAAATAGCAATTAACAAATTAAAATAGAAATTATTAGAATTATTGGAATAATTTAAACCCCGCTGCGGTTACCATATTTACGAAGGAAAATAGAACATCCTTGCTATTTTTTTAAATGAAAAAGTTTTTGCTTTAAATGAAAATAATATGGAATATTATTTCGAAATAATATATTTCTGAAATATTTTCACTTTTTTCCATACCATGGTATATTTTTTACAAGTGTTATCTATTCATTCAGTATAGGATTCATTTCGATTAAGAACAAAACGTTTCTTTCAGCGAGCGAATACGAATAACAAACAATCATATTCGTATAAATGTTAACGATTTTTTTCCTAGTACCTTACAAAGTATTTCTAGTACCTTACAGAGCAAACGATAATAAAAATTTTACGCACATTTTCTTATTATTTGAAGCACGTGAAAATAATATTTTTGATGCGTGGAATATAACCAACATAAAATATAAAACGAAATTAAATTGTCAATAAAACGAATCTGTTCTCATCAAAAAATATTTAAATAAATTTTATTAGTCCTAGATAATATTAGTAGAGTTTATCAATCCAAACCGGATATAAAATACTTCAATTTAGTTGTTCTCTTTGTCATCTTTATTATATAAGTATAGCAATGCTCAGTAACTAAATGACTAAAATGATCTTACATTTTCAACAAATTGGTCCAATCATAAAATATACGTATATATATATAGATGTATTAAAATGCTATTATAAAACCAGATAAATTAAGACAGATTGTAATATATAACGTGGTTTGCCTCATAATTGAAAAAAAATTGCTTTCTTGAAGTCTTAGATACGAAAATAACATTTTAGAATATTTTTTTCGAGAAAGAAATACCCACTATATTGACCATGTACCGAAAATTTAAGATTTAATACACAAGAACAAGTAATTACATGGATATATGTGTTCGTAAGTACCCGTATGTCAAGACAAAAGTACTCTGAAAGCAGCAAAAAACAAACACGGCAACGGTTTTAAACAGCTGTCTCTGCTTTCACTTCCACCTTTGAATTTGTACAAGAAAACACCTGTTGTGCAATGTAGACTCATTATGGTAATGATGGCCTGTTTTAACAGCTGTGCGCATGAGCAGTACGCTGCGACGCGACTTACCGATGTTTTTGGTGAAAGGAAACTGCAGTTACAGATCTGTAACAGGTTCCAAAGCCCGCCATTAAAGGATTAAATTCTGTCTTCGTTGATGTCAAAGACTAAGAAAGAACTCATAATATATTTTCAGATTAAAGAAAAGTTTCTTGGGATTATGATGTGCATTCGTTAGATGTGTTTTTAAAATTTGCAAATATTCCATCAATATTCAAATTAATTCTTAAGGTTTAAATTTTTTCTAATATGTTTTAAAATCAATAAAAAAAAATGTTCTCTGTATATATTGGGAAGTTAGAATTATATATTAATGTTGAAGTTTCTTTTTTTACAGAATTGTGAGAATTTTTGAGTTTGATTAATATCCTGTAACATTAAATAAGGGGAATGTATCTGCTGATCTAAAAAGTATTTTCAACTTTAAAATTTAATTTAATTTTACAGAATAAATTAACTGAATACTGAGAATTATAGTGGTTATTGGTATGTTAATGGTTTTAGTTAAGTAATTAATAATTATTTCTATATAAGTAAAATTTATATATATATATATATATATATATATAATTACAAAACAAGTTGTTATCACGATTCTTCTATTTTAAATTTAATTAAAAGTCCTACAAAAATTTTCTGACTTTGTCTTAATCGATTAAATGAGTGCTTATGTTTTTTAGGGTAGGCTATATGATATTTATTTTAATGCTGTGTTTTACTCTTAATGGATTTCACGTATTTAATAATATAAAAGTAAGACAATGTTTTATAAATGTAAACATAATAATTAAACAATATACCTCAAGCGTAGAACTGTCTTGATAAATCTTAGCATCGTTTGTAATTTTGTTTAAAATCATGTTAAAATATAAGATACTTAAAGAGTAAATAAATTTATAAATTATTACTTTTTAGAGCACATAGGTTATATTTTAAGTAAATAAGTAATTGCATGTAATTATTATATTAGATTAAAAATAATTATCAAATAACTATTTTTATTGTTTGTAAAATTTCTAATACTCTTAAAAACATCGCTTTGTAAGTAATTTTAAAAATCACATTAAGAAAAGATGGCGCTGTTTCTAAGAGATTTTTTTCTTTACCTTCATTACTTTGCCTGACGGGCAACAGAAATGAGAGAGTTCTAAAGTTCTTATAAAAAGAAGTTGAGAGTAAAAAGTAATTGTATATTCATAATGTAATTTTCATTTGTATTTAATCCTAACAATTTTAAATTGCCAATATTGCTATCTCGTACATACTCCTTATAAATAGAGAGATCTAACATTTTAATTAATTTAAGTGGTTCGCTGTATTATAAAGAGGAATTTCGCAGCTAGATATATTTGTCTATATTTTAAGGTACTGTTAGCTTTATCATCGAAAATAAATATTTTTTTCTAGTCTTTTCCCCTTCTAATCAAAAGATTATACATTATATTTTACGAACCAAAACCTTTTCAATAAAAACAGAAATAATAGACAACAATAAATTATATTATAATTGATTCCAAAAATTGGTCTTCAATATTTTTTTAGTCATAGAATGATCAAAGAAACATATTATTAAATTCTTTGTGAAAAAAACAATTCGTAAAAAAAAATTACTGTATATAAAATGCAATGAAAGAATACGATACCAGACAAATAAAAAATAAAAAAAAAAAAACTGGGAAAGGAAAAGCCTGAAACGAAAAAATACACCATAAAAATTTTGGATACGAATTTTATAAATTAATACGTGTATACTGGCAATATTATATGTAACAACAGAATTGACAGCTATCTTCCCTTTACTGTTAAACGACAGACAGATGGCGCTCCTTGTTCTTAAAGAGGAAAATTTCTTTCTTTCTGAAGGGTAGTTCGAAAAAGATTGCCTGCGCACTTGATAGGAATTGCCTTTGTTCTTTATAAGATGTTGTGATGTGTTTTAGAATGAGTATTTTATGCATGTTTTGTGTCCTCTGTTGTGGAACTTTGTCAAAATTAAATGTTTGTCTCTATATATATCACAGTTTGTATTGTTTTATCCAAGAAAAAAACATGTTGGACCACAACGAATTTTATATAAAGATATTTAATATGAAGTCTTTCGATAATCATCAATCATCAAAAACAATTGTTGCTTTCTTTCGATGGAATTTTTTACTTCATTACGGTGACCATTAATGTTAAGTCGAAAGTGGAATTTCTCCCTATCATTATGGTTGTCATGTTTTCTAGGCTTGAATACCATAGCACAAAATCCCCCCCCCCCCACATCCCAGCTTGTAATTTTGTCGATGTGACAGGGAAGATACTTTCTGTTTTTTCAAGTAAATGAATTATTTCTGTGTTTTATATTAAGTAATAAATCATACATTTTTGCCTTTATTTTTGTCCACTGCATGAACAAATGAGCCCAAATATGTCTAGATCACAACCAGATAATCAATTAAGAAAAATTCAATTTTTAATCATATAAAAATGTTTTAACTAAAAGCTGATAAAAAATAAAGTGTAGAAGGTATTCAATTTATGGTTGCAATTGTGGAAATTCTAAGTTCTAGATGTTAATCAAATCATCGTTTATTTAGGTAATTTTAAGATCAGAACTGGGGGGGGGGAATTCTCAGCATCCTCTCTGCTCAAACGTCGAACAATCAAAAGATTTCTCTCTTTTCTGCATTTAAATTGGGAAAAATATAATGGGTAAGAACACATTTAGGAGTTCAAGAGAAGGGAAATATAAGTTACTTTTAGAAATTATATATGTGTTTTAGGAAAAAGTTTCAACCACTCGGAAAGGCACGAGTAAGCTATTAAAATATTCCTTTACTAGGAATCTCAAATAAATCATTCAAATGTTCAAGGTCTAATCCTTTAAACGAAGTATTACGCAAAATCTGTCAAAATATAGGTTTCAAATCTTTAATGTGAGATGAAATGAAACGTGTTTCGAAATAGGATATTCGGAATCATGATTTAGAAAAAAAATATAAGATTAGGATAAAAGCAAATATTAAGTTATTTCATATATCATTGCCTTCATTTGTTTTTATTTCTGTGCCGATGCTTATTTTTCTAAATAAAATCTAATTTATAAAACCCTGTGTTTTAGAGAGCCTTTTCTTTTGTTCTTTTAAAAAAATGCATTTTTTGTTCTCATAGAATAGGAAGAATATTTTCTAACAAAAGAATTGTTCTTATTGACAAAACAGGTTAAATATTACCTATCTGCGTCATTAGAAAATCAAATAAGTAATAATACGAACGTCACATTCAAATCAACAAAAATAAAGAAATTTCAAGAAAAAATTTTGCATTCAGGATGTTTATTTATCTGAAACACAGGATTCGCGCGGTACCAAGCATTTTCTTCTTTTTTTTTTCAAAACTATCACGCAACATAATTTTGCTTATTTTAATATTTGTTTTCTCTTTCCTTCTAAAATGTTTAATTGTCTAAAACAACGCCTGAAAGGAAATAGTTTCCCTGAAGACTTGATTCTAAACAAAAGGGTTGCATTTATTGGAAAAATGTACATGGCGAGGTATATTTATAATTAAACAAAGTAAGGCGCCATTTGTTTCCGCTTAAAACAATGCAAAATGTAAAAGAAAATTAATACATAACAAAATGCACACAAAGAGTCTTTGTATATAAATAGTGTGAAAATAGCAAAACAAATTTATTATAAATTTTAAGCAAATATGTAAAAAGTTTGTATGAAAATACGACAAGATCAACGCATAAAAAACATTGAGACTTAAGAAAAGAGTTTAAACATGCAGTTTCAGTTTTTGAAACAAATGGTATTTATTAAAAATAAAAAAAGTCTGCTTTATGAATACTCCTTCAAAATTTATTAAAACAGTTATTTAAAATGTTTAATATTTTCCCTAATGGGCTGTAAAATGGCAACTTCACTTTTTCAGACACGCCAAGTCCCCAATCGTGAGAGCCATTTCAGGATGGAACACTCTAGTGGCGGCCCTCGCTTCCAAATTTTGACGCTTGAATTTATTTTTATTCAAGTTCTCGTCGGATGCTAAATATTACAGTAATTTAATTTTGCTGAAAGTACCAGAACCTAATTGATACTCAAGGAATCTTTTACATGCCATGCATACCAACGACTTTCGCATCCAGAAAATCTATCGACTCCAGTCGTGTTCGAACCCGCAATCTTAGGCTTACGAAGCGGGCACGTTACCCTTAGCCTCTAAACCGACTGAAAATATTTAGAAGAATATAAAAATAATAAAAACAAATAAAAGTATAAACATAAACGTTTATTCTTATAGCTACTTATTCTAAATGTGTATAAGCAGATTGGAAATTACAAAGTAAGTTTTTAAATAATTGAATGTTGTCAGATCAAAGGGTAGTGTTCTTCAAAACACTTTTAGATAATATCGCAGCTCATTCTGAAGTTCGTTTCTTGATAGTTGACTTTTTAACAGCTGTTATTTGAGATCTGCAATCGAACACACAAACACACATTTGTTATTTATTTTTGTGATGTCTGTCCTATTGGTATCACGTGTGCTTAAAAAATCATTTTTATATATTTTTTTCAATTTTTTCTTGACATGTTCAAACGAAAAGTATGCACTTACATTTATATTAAATGTTTTATTTTCTTTTTAAAACAAGGATAAATCTTTTTTTATAAGTTGATTTTTCTATTTCCTAAGATCAAGGATAACTAAGTTTTATCTTTCTTTAATTATTCTATTATGCAATTTTAAGCATTTTTTTGAAGTATGCAACTTCTTGGTTGACTCTGGTATCACATTCGGTATTTTTATATATGTGTGTGTGTCACATACTCGGTACTTCTGTGCCATTACTGTCGAAGTCGCATTCTAAGTGACGAAGAGAAAAATTTCAACGTTGAAAATGGAAAATAAATCATTTTGTATTTTCTGTAATTTCGCTTTTTGATGTGTGTAACATCTTTCCTTTCGGTTGCTGGATACTTGGGGAAGTGATTTCGTGAAAAGGGACGGAAGTGTGTAACAGGAAACCGGGGAAGCGCGCGCTATTCGATTACTAATGAGCGCGCGCGGTGGCGTCGATTGACTTGGCCTACCTGTTGATAGTACTACCTGTTTGGTTAGGAAGTTCAAGGACTCGACCCCCTCCAGGTGCCTCCCCCTGGAAAGCATTTTGCCAATAGCTCGACACCTAAACCTCTCAGTCTGCTCGGACCTAGCTCATTCGATCCCTTTGCTTCCATTGTATATTCTCACCGAATTTCTTGCTCATAGGGTCATTCCTTGTATTTTATTTTGACGTTTTAAACTTTTAAAAACTTTTTTAATTCTGTAATATTTTGAAATGTATATGAGTCTCTGGTTTGAGATTTGAACCACAGGGGCCCCTCTGCTATATCTATCATTTTATCCACTTAGTCCTCTTTTATCAGAGCTAAAATATCATGTTCATGTTATTCCGACGGGGTTGGGTAAAACTTTTGTTGTCCTTTGGAACTGAGCTAGGTTCTTGATATTTGAAGGTTTGATAGTATTACGTTATATCGCGAGATACAAGAAAAATTGACCTCCTCAGGTGCTCCCCCCCCCTACAGGACTATTTCCTTTATATCTCGAATCCTAGGACACCTTGGTCATCCGTACCTGCCTGATTCGATAGATATCTCTATAAACTTTCTGCACATATAATTTTTTAAAAAAAATTATTGTTAGCTAGCCAGATATTTTTTTGACAGAGTAAGCAATAAAATGATCTGTAATAAATTACAGTCGGACTTCAATTTCACGAAGTCGCTAAATCCCGAAAAAAAAAGCTTGTTGTGTGGAAAATTCGTTAAAAAAGAGATTCATCCCTTAACGTACTTTAGAAACCACATAAAACAAATTTTAAATTCATTAACACTACATATTGTTAAAAAAAGTAATTATTCTCACTTTTTTTGTAAATTAATATGTATATTTAATTTATAAATCTTACCCATCAAAAGAAATCTGCAAGGGAAACAAGAAAAATAAAATATTTTCCAGGAATATACTGCATTTTCAACTTTAAAAAAATAAACAAATTTTATACAAAAGTTAAGGAATTTTAATGAGATTTTTTATTCTTAAGCCTTACAAATAATTTTAAACATATATATATTATCATTTTCAAGCCAGTAACTTTAAGCCCAACTCTACCACATGCGTCCTTAAATTTAGTAACTGATAAAATCCTGTCATTGATCACCATAAAATGTGTTTTATAAGAGAGAATAATTTAAAAAATCCAGAAACGTTTTTAAAATAGGGAGAAAAAAACCCCGAATTAATAGACAAAAAGTTCGTTAAACAGAAAATGCACTTCGCTATTTGGAGGTTATATTAGGAAGAAAAGAATTAAAAAAAAATGTTTTCTTGGTTCCAGGAAAAAGTACTCAAAATATAGAGGTTCGTAAAATGGAGGTCCGACTATATTTCGATGTAGTTTGTACAATCTCATGACCGAATAAAATTGTAAAGCTGTTTCCGCGATAAGACTGTAAAACCATTTTCCAAAGTACGTGCCCATATTTTTAATAATTATATTTTTGTGCAGATATTTATATTTAAACACCTCAATACAATAGATTTGATGAATAGAATAACAGAGAGTTTTTTTTTTAATTTCAAGACTTGGGTATGTTCATTACAAGGGAAGGAAGAAAACCTGAAGATCACACACAGAGCAAAAAAAAAAAAAAAAAAAAAAAAAAACACCAATTTTTTGACCAGATAAAAAACTGTCTACTCAAAAAATTCAAAAATGCTTTACATTTTTAAATTCAAAATAGAACATTAAGTTTTTACGATGAAAAAATGATGTCTTTGAATGACAAATTCGACCAAGTAAGTGTTAATCACTATACGTTGTTCCGTTATTCGAACATGTCTTAACATGCTAAAATTTCTCATTTTAATGTCATTATGTCTTACAGGGTTTTATTTGAAAAAATTATTCGTATATTTCTTTAAAATTATTAAAATTTGAAATCTTATTTGTACGTATTAAAATTGTTAATTAGATTTTTCATAAAAATTCCCCTAGTAACATCAAACAAACTACAGAACTTGTATAAGGGAATAGTAAATTGAATTGTTATCAGTGTTGTAAAAATGTAGGCTTTGTAAAGCAGTTTTTTAACCGAAGAAAATAAAATTAGCATGATATTTCAATACTGGAAATTTAGAACAATTTATCAGTTTAATAAAGCGTCAATATATATATAATATATATATATATATATAATAAAATACAGTGAAAAATGCAATTGTAAACTTTTTTACAATTTTTAAGAAAAGTATTATTTTGAAAGCCAAAAAAATATCTTGTGAAAAATAGATGTAATTGAAATGAATAGTTGTTACGCGTCCTTACACTAACCCTCTAGGGAAATCTTTGAGAGACTATTAAAATTTATCAATCTTCTCCTAAAAAGAAGACGTGATATGCAAATTAAGTTTATTATATATAGATCAGGCTCACTTACTAGAAAGTTAGAAAGTGAAGAAGGATAGATAGTAAAAAGTTAGAAGGTTAGTTAACTAAAGGTGACAAGTGAGATACAAAGTGAAGAACACCGCAAAAGGTTAGAAAAGCCTTGTGAGAGATGAAAGAAGGAAGTTGATATTGATAAAGAAATTGAAAGATTAAGCCTTAATTAAGATTAGAAGACTGCCTATACAGTTCAGGTATTAGTCACCTTCATATTACGTTTGATATTTAAAGTATTAAAGAGGTCAAGTACCTAATACTTATATATCTACCGTGTAAAGTAATATTGAGGTAATAGATCGATTATTTTAAAGGGGTTGATTTATTAAATGCATTCTCCCCAAACGCGACTCTCGTCCCTTCCCTCTGTTGACTGATTGGAAAATCTTATTCACTGTATTGCATTGAATTTGGTTTTAGGCGAATAAAGTTGTAATCCCCCTTGGACCCCTCTCGGACCCGGCTAGATGTGTGGGAGGAACTAATTGATCAGACGACATGATTCACTAAAATCGTTTATTTGTCACCGTATTCAACACAGGCATAGTAATAATCCAATTTTGATTGTTTTGATCAACAACTAGAGCGCAAAGGGGAGACCAGTTCGCATGGGGATAATATTTACAGACAATCAATTATATTCCTACGATAACTTATACAAGCTCGTTTTTAACTCGGACGCTCACAAACAATTTACTGTCTAAATTCTATTTAAATAATGAGCACAATACCTGAACTCCTGTAATTCAAATTCTTTAGCTGAGGCCTTGAACAATAATAGTTGGCTTGATCACTTCACATCCGAGCTCTCCTCACTTTGGTAAACTTCAATTCCGCTCTTTAATCTTAGATTCCCACTTCACTAACTCTCAAAACTCGCGAATGCAGAATTTATATAATAAACTTAATTTGCATAATCCCGTTTTTTTTATCTTCGATGAAAGGTGGTTGAAATAATTTTTTTCCTTAAAGAATCCCCAAGGAGTTTGTTAGAGGCCGCGTATAGATCCGTCACCAAGTGCTGAATAAAATAATTGGAAATTATCATAACGAATCATCCTTCACTTCCTTCCACACCTTTAGATGGGTCACTGGGTAGACGGAAAGGGGTTATTACATAGTTATTTAAAAAATAACAACAACAATATCATTAAATGAAAAGCAAGAGCTAGGTAACTGAACAATAATATGAATTTAATAACTGGTGTTGTAATAACATATAAATGCTTGTAATGTAACATGTTTTTTACTGCCCATTTCTATTCGTGAATTTAACTTTTATGTTTTTTTTTAGTGTTTTTCATCCCCTCCCCATCATATTTATTAAATAAATATTCTTATCACTGAATTATGAGAATTGCTGCATGAATATGAAATGAGGAAAACATTACGTTATTCATCATTATTTCAAATGACTGCCTTTTTTTTTATTTTTGCCAATTAAATTTTGATGAGAGAAAAAGAAATGTAATTATTACTGTGCAACTGCAAAATAATTTTCAACACACTCACTACACTATTTATTTCAAATTGTGAAACATAAAAATTTCATTTTATTTTAAAGTAGAGAAGGATTTAACCTATGTTTTTAAACACGTAGCGCTAAAAGTTCTGCCAATCCAAAGCTTTTCCCTTCTTGGATCAGCCTACTCTTATATCTAACGTTATTAGATTTGAGATTTAATATTCATGCGTGTTTTAAGCGACATGAAAAAGTTAAAACTTTTTGTAAGACTGACAGAAAAAAAAAAGACAAAAAGATTTACAAAAAATTTGATTGATACGTTATCTTTGTTTATTTCAAATGGAATAATCATGAAAATAAAGAATTTTAAACCCCTAATAATTTATTCTTTTATTCTAAATGTCCTCGTCACTACACTGTGGTTTAAAATTACATTGTCCATCGCCAACAGCATTTGAGTTACTTGTGAATATGCCATTAAATGATCAATCAACGGAAGATAATTATACATTTTTAAAACTGCATTTAAATAACAAAAGACGATTCAGTAGCTGACTATAGTGAAATATTTCTTGCGTTAAAAATATTTTCTATTTTATATCCAGTATCACGAAAAACAATAATATATCTGGAACACTCTTTATCCTACTCCTTTTTTTTAATGTGATTACATGCTGCATTTTCTATTACTTCCAAAAGACTTCTCTTTTTATTAATGTATAATGCATTTGCGTGAGAGCTTGCAACCCAGAGTTTTTTCCACAATATGGTTCACGATATTATAGTCATAAATATAATGTTTAGCCCAGCTTTCAACTCTACACAAACGCACTGACAGTTATTCATGTTGGATCTCCTGAAATATGAAAGGAAGCTTCTGTGATCTGTAAATAATTGATTTTCTTTCGCGTTTGGGAGGATTATTATTATTCCCCCCCCCCTCTTTTTACCTGCGGGAACATTTCATGCCGTCTGTATTTCTCTTTTCGTTGTTTTCCTGGCATTTCGTGCTCCAAATTCCTTCAACACATTTTTTATTTTTGTAGTGCATCATATTATTAATAGTATGATTAATTCTAACATATTGAAATTTTCTGTTTTCAGTAGTTTCTTGTTTCACGCAATTATTCGTTTTTGTGCAAAAAAAAAAAAAAAAAAAAAATAAATAAATAAATAATAATAATAATAATAATAAGCATTTTTTTGTAAAATAATATAAAATCTATTTTATATGTTTTATTTTAATCCATTTTTATTTTATTTTAGATTTTGCACTGTTTATTAGAAATTAAAAAAAATTTTAAAATTCAGCCTTGTTTTTGGAAATTTACACTGTGTTTTTTTTTTATTTGAAAGGTCATCGAAGCCATTTTTGAATGATTTCTTTCTTCCACCTTTTTTCATAATTATTTCTTTTAAAGATTTATCCCTTATAACCAGTATGATTTTAAACAGCAGTATATATATATATATATATATATATATATATATGGATGGGGGGAGGTTAGTTTTCTACAGAGCTGGTCCTAACCCCATACATATTACCCCCTACCTTATGGATATAATAACATCCAACTGTAATATGTATACCCATCTGCCTTTGGGAAACAAATGAATAATATGTTGTTATTGTTGCTTATGCCACCTGATCGACAGTAACATCAGATCAAGGTCCGCGAAATTCATCAAGGCTAAGGGTTTTACGCCTGTCGTTAGCCTAAGCTTTGAGAACCATGCAGGTGACAGTACGATTTGGCTCGGTTCTTACGAGATAGATAGCGGCACCACCTATCTCCACCTCCACAATTTAGGCATGGAACTGGAGGGGAGGAAAATATTCTCCATCCCCCTGCACTCGTGGTTTCAGCTGCGACCGCCTGCAAGACTTTCGGACACACTGATTTCACGAGCACGTACTCCGAGGGTATTTGGTGGCATCGGGCATCGAACCCAGGCTTTACAGTCTGGAGTCTGATGCTTTAACCACTAGGCTACCCACGGCCCATGAATAATATAAACAAGGCTAGTTATACACAAAATGAGGACTGGAAATTTCGGGTTTTTTTACTGTTGTTGTTACTAATGCTACCTGAATGGTAAATGCCAGATCGAGGCCCACGAAATTCATCATGGTAAAGGGTACGATTTGGTTCCTTTCCAGCCCAATTTTGAAGGAGAACACTCTGAGGGGGCCAGGGACCTTCCCCCTCTCTTCACTTTCCTCCAACTTCACGAGAGTACTTGTGGCTCGACGGCTATTTAGAGTACCCTCTGCGAAAGGCATAATGCATTTACAAACATCCATGCCTCCTCCGGGATTAGAACCCAGGTCCTACGGCACATCAGTCAGTGTCACTAACCACTATACCGGATGGGAGACAGTTTTCTTATTGCATAATTAAAATAAATGTACATATTTACATACACAAGAGTTACATCCACCTTCCTGGTAAATTCTCAGAACCTATTTTCTTGAGTCCTACTTCGAACGTTTTACCCAAGCAAAACTTTTTTCCAGAGACTAGATTAGATGAAAATTAAGTTGTACACAGACATTTATATATAGTTTCAGAATTTTGAAGTTTATGTAGCATCTGTGCAACAATGGGCTATCTCTCTATCTCGGGTTTTCTTTCGTTCAGCCAAATTGGCACTTTAAGCTATGACAACGCCGAACCACAAATTTGAACGTCACTAAAAAATAACGGATAATAATAAATGAAGTAGACGATTAGAGAGAATAGTAGATGCTTGTAGACGATATTGTCACATTAATTCATATTCACAATCAAATTGTCGTTGCCGCAAGGTGGATTACATTTTGTTGCATCTCATGCAGATAAATACAAATTGTCAGACTGATCACTTGACCAAAACATCTGCTCATGTACCCCAGCACCTAGGTCACTTAAGCTTAAATAGACACAGAAGGCCTTGGCCTTCATGGGCTGTTGTGCCACTGAGTTCAGTTCAAGGTTCTTGATCAATATCGAAACTTTACTAATTATTCTGAATTTCTTTTGCTATTTTGCTATTTATTTTTGCTTGAGTAGAAATTTATTAACAGATATATTTTTAAAAATTCGATTTTTCTTCATTTAATAGGAATTTTTTAGTTCCTTTAATAAATTACATGTTTGATCTAGGTGTTTTGATAGTTTTGCTTGTTTTACACATGTGTTTCAACGATGAGGAATGCAAATATTAACTACTGCCAAATAGTGAATATTAACGCCGCACTATTCAGGTACTCGAGGACTTTTGACGACGGACCTTGTAATTTTGAACCATGGTCAAGTGACGAGGACGACACCTGAGTTTTGACACCCCCTCTTCTAACTTCCACACCACACCAACAGAAGGACGTTCCAGCTTCGACCGATTTAACGTGCATCGCCTCTCTACACGGCGGGTTCACAGTTATACTGGGCTGGAGCTCATGCATGCCGGCCTTGAGTCCGTTACCTTGATCGCTTCGCTACTACGGCCAAAACTGTTGCCAAGAACAGAAAAATAAAATAGAGATCTTAAACTAAATAATGCCTATTTTATCTACCTATTACGGTAAGAAATGGACAAAGAAATAAGTTACAGATAGATGAGAATTGGAAATTAGCATCTACTATGGATGTGTTACTTTGTGTTCTGTTTAAAGATTTGAGATTCAGTACAAATATTCGTTCAAGTAGTATATCTACTTATTTTATTAATTTTCATCTGTTTCATTGTTATTGATATTTGAGCTAATTCAAAGAATTACTAAAAATTTGTACAGTTAACCAACTTATCATTTTACATATTTAGTTAAAAAGGAAAGACTATAAAAAAACATTTCACTTCTATTTAACATAAGCATTCATAACTGAACTGCTAAAAAAAAAATCATCCCAAATTAGTCAAAAAAATTCAAATAATTGAGATAGATTCTATTATTAAACAGTATTGCTTCATCTGAAATTCTTCATTTTGGATATTTTTTATATCTAACGTCAGAGCAAACAAACAGACCGTAACAAAATGCATATAACCGTAAAAAGGAAAGAAAACGTCTTGGTAAAATCCACCAGTTAAATCAAAAATAAGCTTCAAGTTTGATTAACTTTCTGAATGTATAATGGCAACCAGCCTGAACATATATTATGTATGTCAAAACAAGAAATTTCTAATAACATCAGATGCAAATACTAAGCCAAAATGTTGCAACGTTGCTCAAAAAGGAATTTTTAGAAAATGTCAATACATGTTACTGAGAAACTATCTGGTTATTTGAATATCCGTGTGGTTGGTATTAGGTGTGTTTATCCCCAAAACTTCTTGCTGTGGAAGGAAAATTTTAAAAGCTCTGGCAACGATACTAATGGGTTTCTCGCCTTAAAAGCAGAAAAGATGTTTTTCTTCTTCTAATCCCATCATTCGACTTGAAACAAACCGCTGAAAATGGAGGCGAGATCGAATTTGCGATTCAGTCGGTCTTAATTTAGATTTCGGGTGGGTTTTATTTCTTCTGATCTAAGTTTTCTCTTGTTAAAACATTCTCTTTTGTATCTGGGATGACTTTCTTCCGAGTTGTTTGTTTATTATCTTGTTAATGTGATAACATATCAGGGAGATGACTGAATGAAGAAGGATCAGAACTACTCAGCTTAACTTGGCTCTGTTTGAAATCCAATGTTTCATAATCTTCCTTGTGATAATGCCACGATGTTGTTCTTAATGTGAATATATAATCATTTGCAATATTTTTCTCTTTCAACGAAATCACTTAGATGTGTTAATGAAATTCAAAGTGAAAAACACTCACCAGTTTTGCCTTTCTTTAGGCAGAATGGACTAAATTCATGTGACGTCATAATCACATGATTATTTTAAACGACGTGTTTTTAGCCAATCAAGTTTAAAAACACATGTGACGTCATAGTCACGATAAATGCAATTATCTATTTTCAGCAGATCAGTTCATGCACTTCGTTGTTGCCAAATTACGCTTTTTACAGAAACTTTTTTTTTAAAAAAATTAATATTTGTCACACTTTATTTAAAAGTACATGTATAAAACAAGACTTTTTTTTCTTTAATTTTAAAATCTTTTTGCAGAAATTTATTCTTATAACTCTTGAGCATCTTTACCCAACTATACAATTTGAAATTTTACCTAAGTTTTACAAATAGAATAAAAAGTACGAGCTAGTTTATTGTCCGCTTTGAATTCAATGTAGAACACGTGTTTATATTATCATGTGACCATCATGAATTTAGTCCGTTGGACATGCACGAAAATAATGTATAGAAAAATATGCAAATGAGTTAAAATATTAATTCATTATTCTTCAAATGTTTAAACTAGTATAATTTGTAATTGACTATGATATTTAGGATAGTATTTAGCAAAAAAACCACGATGCTTCTCATTCATTTGGTAATTAGCTGGATAATGAAATTCAAGATGGAGATATTCTGTTCTTAACAACATATTGCTGCAAATTTGCGTGGGTTGAAAACAGCCAACGACTCCAATTAATTGACTAATAAAAACTTATAAATAGACAAGGTCGAACAAATGACTTCATGAAGACAAATCCGTATATAAGAAAATAAACATTAAAACAGATTGTTTACAGTAACAGAAAACTACGCTCGTTATAAACAAGTTTTGCAACAATCCAGAAATGACTCTCTCCATAAAAATTCCACTAGCAGAAACTCAAGCAGATCTAGTCTCTTTGTTTTATCACAGGCAACGCACAAGCAGATTCTAAACTCGACTGACTCGACCGTTGTCTCAAAGGGCCTTTATATAGACTCATGAAAATTTCCAGATAAATCGATTCCAGAGACTTCTCGATGCTTTCTTGGCGGTATCATTTACCCTCAAATTCCTCACCAATTCTATCGCCAAGGACCTTAAGTCGCCAAAGACAAACACGTGTTCTCTATTGAATTCAAAACAGACATCAAATTAATTCTACTTGTTGTTCTATTAGTAAGACTTGCGTAAAATTTCAAATTTTAGTATTGGATAAAAATGTTCAAATGTTACAAAAAATCAATTTCTTCAAAAGATTTTAAAATTAAAAAATAAAATCTTATTTTTTGCATGCATTTTTAAATAAAATGCATTTTATCTGCCGATGGGAATTATTGTTGTTGCCAAATTTATGTTTTTTAAGATAGAGTTTCTGAAAAGATCAGAAAATTTGGCGACAATAAAGGGCATGAACTCAGTGGCGTAACGGAGAATACTACGAACCCCCTGCAATCTCAGGTTTTGGGCCCCAACCCTAAATACGTACTTAGTGTCAGTCAAGCTTTGGGCCTCCTAGAGTCCCTGGGCTACCCGCAATGCGGGGATGTACGTTACGCCACTGCATGAACTGATTAGCTGGAAACACATGATTGCTTTTATCAGGTGACTATGACGTCACATGAGTTTTTGAACTGATTGGCTAAGAACACGTAATTATCATTATCATGTCACTATGATGTAACATGAATTGAGCCTATTAAAACAAAAACAAAATAGAACGTGAAATGGTGAACTTTAGGGCTCTGCAAATCTAAGAAAATAGGTGGAAAAATTGCTTTATTTGGTAATAGAAATCTAAAAAGAGCATGTAAAATTCATTGCTGAAATCTTTTCATAAGGAAATAATTTTAATTCTGGTGAAATTTATGTTCTACTTTCATTACCAACCAAGGAAGAACAATCCACAAAAGGAATTTTTTTTATTTATTACATTTGGAGAATCCAGTATCAATTTCCGTTTTTCTTGTTGTTGTTGACTTTCTTTGCTGGTGTATGGTATAATTTTATCATTAGTTGATTGCAGTAATACCTCGACTTACGCGAAGCAGGAGTTTTGCAATTTTGAAATCTTGTCGATCAGTATTTTTTCACCCCATCACTGAAACAGAAGCAGTTCTAGGGCCTGAAGAAATTGGTAATGTGATTGAAGAAGCTGTCGCGATCTTGTAAGGCAAATAAATTTAGAAGTAGATAATTAGTAATGACGTTCAAGAACTGCTGTATTCCCACAATCAGGAGCTGACAATTGATGAGCTCATAGAAATGCACGAGGAAGATATTAAGTGTTTAGACCCAGTTCAATCAGAAGATCGGATGTTAGTTGGGAATTTTTTTTTTGGCAGAAAGACCCAGTTTAATTGGGAAAAGTGTGACGGATCTATACGTTTCCTTCCATTAACACTCTGGGGAACTGTTTTAGGAGATCATTTTCAACCAATCTTCTCTGAAAGGCAGAAAACGTGATATACAAATTAAGTTTAATATATATATTCTTCATTCATGAGTTTGAGAGTTAGTGAATTGTGAATAGATTAGAAGTGAAGTAAATTGGCAGTGAAACGTATACGTAAACAAAGTAAGAAGTCAGAAGTTTGGATATTAAGAATGAGTGAGTGAGTGAATATTAACGTCCCACTGTACAGCTACACGAGGGCTTTTGGGGACGGTCCGCGTAATTTTGAACCATGGTCAAGTGACGCGGACGACACCTGAACTGGCACCCCCTCTCCTAACTACCACACCACACCAACGGGAGGACGTTTGAGCTCTCGACAGATTTAACGTGCATCGCTCCCCTACACGGCGGGTCTTTAGTGGTACTGGGATCGAACTCATGACATGCTAGCCACGATCCGATGCCTAGACCACTTGGCTACCACGGCCACTTGGATATTAAGAAAGTGATAAGATTAGCTAGCGGAAAGTGTTAAAGTCAACTTAAAGCAAATAGAAGACTGTAAGAGTTCAGGTACTGTGATCTTAAATCAAGTCGATGTTTAGAAAGTTAAACTAATAGTGCGGTCATTAAATACGTAAGCTCTGTATAAAGTTATATAAGGGAAAAGCTGCATGATTGAATATATTCTCCCCACGCAATCTCGTCTCTCTCCAGTTCTATTACTGATTCGAATTATCTTGTTTAAAGTCTTGTTTATGTCTGAGTTGATTATAGTGATAAATAAAATTTTTGGAATCATCATGTCGTTTGATAATTCAGTTCCTTCCACACCTTTAGCCGGGTCACAGAGTAGAAGGGATGTAAATTCATTATAAAATGGCTAAAAATTTTTAGAAAATACAGACTCCAACAAAGCGCGAATTTGTTCAACAAAATAAGGAATAGAAAATTTTTGGCATGCTACGAGAAAATTTTGCGCGGGGGGGGGGGAATCTTTGAGAAGGCAGACTACTTGTTGTTGTTGTGTCCTTCCCGCAGGGTAGGAATGTGAAGTTGCCATTGCTTGTGAGACACAGGTTGGACTTCTTAACGATAGATGGCGACGCCACCTATCTCCACCTCCACAATTTTGGCAAGGAACTGAAGGGGAGGGAAATATCCTCCAGCCCCCTGCACTCGTGGTTTCTGCTGCGACCGCCCACAAGACTTTAGGACACACTGATTTAACGAGCACGTACTCCGTCTATACTCGGTGGTATTTAATGGCATCGGGCATAGAACCCAGGCCCTCCGGTGTGGAGTCCGATGCTCTAACCACTAGGCTACCCACGGCCCATTTATCAGACTACTTGGTTAGATTTAATGAAGCCATCTACTTCAAAATAATTTCGGTTTTCGATTCTGTAATCTGAGGTTTTATTAAGCATTTTTTTTCTAAATTATTATTGACTTTCGTCTCTGGAACCAACTAAAAGTAATTTATATGTATTTATATGTGAAATTATATCTCGACTTATGCGAATTCGACTTACGTGATTTTCACTCAGTCCAACCTATCACGTAAGTTAAGGGTATTACTGTATTGCTACTATAATTGCAACTAAATAACATTTATTCTTTTTCAACTTACATCTAGCAATATAAAGCTACATTTTTTGTGATTTATGACAAATTAAGTTTACTACACATACATCTAAAAAGAACCAGCTGTGTATTAAATTTCAACATACATTGTTCTAAAATTCGCTTACTTCCTTTGCGCCTACCTATTGATACAAAGCTTAACCCTAAGCAATCCTTTTCAAAATTTTAAGACTTACACCAACTTTTATCAAGAAAAAAACTCCTTCTCATCTTATTCAATCTATATCTTTCTCAAAAATAACATTCTATCTATAACTTCAATGACAAAGTTTCGTTCTGACGGTACTTTACAGTTGCGTCAAGTTTTGTCAAAAATCCTGCTGAACGCTTTTATCTCTTGCGCTGGAAGCGACGAGTGCTGCCAACAGTAGCTCTACAAAAATCAATCCATCCATTCAACTAGAGGCTGTCAAAAGTATTGATGCCAGCGGGAATATCTATCGATTCCAACTTTTGGTGGAAGTTTTCAAGGAGACGCTGTTTCGACGAGGAACAATGAAATCCGCTGGAACTTAAGATAACTTTTATAATTAAGTTAAAATTTTTAAGTGATTGATGGCGTCCAGGAGTGTTTTAAGAAGGAATTTAGGGCAGTATATAAGCAAGGCTTAATTTCTGAGAATTATAAATTGGCGAAACAATTTTTGAAAAGTTGAAGTATAGCTTTCAAATCATTTTGAACTTTCTACTTTATTTTATTTTGAACCTGGACACGATTTATCCTTTATAATATTCCAGCTGATATTTCCTGACATCATTTAAATTTAGGCTATCTAGGATAGTTAATTGGAACAATTATAAAGATAAAGAAAGTTTTAAAAGCAAGGGAAGTGTCCATCAATACTTAGGCCCCTAGGTATTAACATCCAAAAGCGAAATATAATTAATTCCAATAATTTAATTTAATAAATGTGAGATTATGGAACAAACAACTCAACTTGCGCAATAATAAAAGCGCGCGTGAAATTGTTCCATAAAAATCGTTTGCATAGATTGCTGTGAAGTGTAAAAGCCGCTACAGAAATAAAGGTAATCTTTACAACCATTTGTTTGTTGTTTTTTAAAGTTTGAGGTAAGTTTTTAGCTATATACCCCAGAAAGTTTTTTAATAACGAAATGTATTGGTTCCTTTAATAATATTTTAAAGCTTATTCCCGTTTATCACTTTCTTAGAATTTTTTTTCTTATCTTCTCATATCTAAACATATTGTATGACGCCATATATAAAATACATTCCAAATATAAAAAAAAATATACTGAAGGTTTATATGCAATTAAAATTCCCTCCAATTTTTGAAAATATCTTTAAAATTATTTTTATATGTGTGAAATTTTGCCTATGTGAATCGTTAAAAGGATGCAAAAAGTTTTCAAAAACATGATTGCATAATATAATTTTTTTAGAAGGTCTTTATTATTTTTTGTTCTTTGAGACATTATTTTTAGGGCATTGAAATACGAATATAAGTTCATATTAGAAGGGGATATAAAAATTGTATTGAATTAACATTAAGTTCGTAATTTCATGATATTGGTTGACGGAGCTTTAACCTGCATAAGTAGAAATATGCTGTTTTCAAATTGGACGCAATGTATCATAATGCTCCTTTAAAATTATTTCTGTACTTCTCTTTTCCTCTAGACACAATGCATCTTTACATTTTTTTTCTGCAATTAGATTAATTGTTTATTTGTGTCGCACTTTATAAGCTACTCTAGAGACATTGGAGTAGCTAGTTCTGATTGGGCCCCATATAAAAACTTCGTCGGGGCCCTTTTTTAGAAAAGAAAGCCCTGTTATAGTGGTACTGTAGTTATACATGTAGAGGGCCCCCGTAGCTTGGGGGCCCCATATCATTGATACGGCGGTAGCTACGCCCCTGCCTAGAGCTATTGGAGATGGACCTTTTAATTCTGAACCTCGGTCAAGTTGTGACGGGTGCTTACGCGTTTCACTAACCTCCTCGTACTGTTTAAATGTTTTATGTATTTCAACCAATCTCCACCGGGAGCCAAAGCGTGATTTATGCAAATGAGATATTTTATATAAGTTCCGGTTTAGCGAGTTAAAGGGGAATGAAATGAAGAGAGAAGAGAATGAAATGAAATGAGAAAGTGTTTTTTCAAGTGTAAACATAGACGTTGTGAGTAGAGTCTATCGTACCGTTGTGGATAAAATTAGTTCATAAAAGAACTGCGAAATAGCATAGAAAGAAGTCGCCTATTAAAGAAATCCAATCAAGATATTAAGGAAGCAGCTAGACGAACCTGCCGTAACATAAGAAATCAGGTTAGTTTTATTTGTTCCAATTAAGTATAAGTGTGTAGCTGTAATTGTACGCGTCATCCCTTCGTAGATTCATATAGGATTCCGTCGTTCATGATTATTGAATCCTTCTCATTCTCTACTGTGTTTTATTGTTCTTAAAATTGAATAGTATTTGTGTAATCTCTTAATTAAGAAAAGTCAATAAATAAGATTGATTTGATAAAATAAGTAGTAATTTTATTATGCATTCAACACAGTCAGATTCAGGTAATACCCGAAGGGGAGTTGATAATCTTAGAGGTAGTGAGAGACTACGACAAAGTGATAAAGACAATGGAACTGGCATCCTACTTCCACATTAAGCCAAACTAAGGACTTCGAAGCTCAGTGGTACCAGGACTCGAACAGACGACTCGGCAACGCCAGGCACGAGTTCATGACCATGAACATTCGGTTACCACGGCCACTACCTTGGTTAGAAGAGTTGCAGTTTTTTGATTGAAAGTCACTCGTTTGAGACTGGGATTCTCTAAATTGTAAAAAAAATAACCAACTGGAACAATCAATGTCTATAAATTCATACTGAATTAAATTCGTGCTCAAATTCACTGACTCGTATATAGGAGGTAGCAGGGCCGGCTCTAGCAGTTTTGCCGCCCCGGACAAAAATGGAAAATGCCGCCCCTATCTTCAATGCCGTCTCTCTCTCTCTTTCTATATATCTATAAAAAATACATAAAATATAAAAAAAAATTTAACGAGTGAAATGAAAGATGAGGAATCATCTATTAAAGCAGACCAATTTCTTCGAAAAATAGTCTACTAATGGTAGGGATCACAAGCGTTTGTTTTAACTTATGGTAACTACTCTCAAGAATAAAAGAAAACATCTCCTGTGACTCTCTATCAACCAAAATCTCTTATTATCCTTGCCCTCTTTTGGATTGCTGAAACCGGACATCGTAAGGGTGAAAGGAATGTCCGTTGTGACCTCACTTCAGATTGGGCAGAAAGTTACCAGTGAAAGATGTGTAAACATATTAAATTTCATGCTTTAGCATATACTCTGGCCTCAAGTTTCAACATAAAAGAAAACTGTCATAAAATATACAGAGTATAAAATAAGGAAATAAGATACTTAAAGGAATTACCAAATTTATACCCAATAATATTTCAGAAAATATATCAAATTTTTTGTAACAAAAAAAAATATTTTTCAAATTTGAGCCAAATGCCGCCCTTAAAATTTGCCGCCCAGCGCAGGGGTCCGGTTTGTCCGGCCTTAGAACCGCCCCTGGTGGTAGTTATAGGCGTAGCTAGGCCTGAGTAGGTCCTGTATCAGAATTCTTTGTGGGCCCTTATTTCGAAATGGGAGCTTTGTTAATGGGACCATTGACATTACTTTACGACTTTTTGTTTCACATTCTGGGGGCCCCGTATCATTGATACGGTGGTAGCTACGCCCCTGGTGGAAGTTGAAAAATGAGATGACACTTCTTTCGTCATTTATGTTTTGAAATTACAGCGTTCTGGATTCTGGTATATCGTTTTTCAAATTAAAATTAGATTAGTTATAGTTGCAGTAGTGGTAAATAGTTCATTTAATTATTATTTTTCTATTTATTAATATTTTCTCTTAAATATTTATGGGAATTATATCAGTGTTTTGCAGTTTAAAACTTAAAAAGCCATTCGCAGTTTCAATAGTTTATCCAATCACTACACCCTTAAACTTTTCATTTAACAAACAACCCCGCACAAAATACAAACCCATCGCTCTGTTTACTGCCAGAAACCTTCCCCAAACTATAAAAGAATCAAACAAGTTAAGAGAAAAGTTTCCTCCGCTAAGAGCAGTCATTGCATTTCCGGTCGAAAAGAGGAGATAACGAAAAATCCCAATCGATTATTTCGAACCCTGAGTAATTGAATCATTCTGTTTTGAAGAAAAGGGGCTACACACAGTTCGAGATCATTATTCTCTGGCCAGCAAGATCTTCCAAAATGGCGTCGTGCGATTTCCATAAATCAGCGACCGCGACACACCAATTAGCATGCGCTTCATTGGATCCAGCGAAGTAACACGCAGTTTGATTGGAAGAAAGCGATTGCCAGCGTCTAAGGAGAGGATGGCCGTTATTTGTTGATTGAGCGCCGAAATCCATTAGCGGGAAAATGGATGAATCACGTTTCTGCGAAGAGGCCTTCTCAATCACAAATTCCAATTAGCGGATGCGGAACAGTCTGTTTTCTTTCGACAGCTACCTCTTTTGCACTCATGCAAATGAGTTCGCAATTAAACAGGCAGCAGCACTACGGCTGCTTGCTGGTAATTGACTGATGTATCTCAGAGGGGAAAAAAAGTTTATAGGGGCAGAGAGAGAGACGGGAGGGGGGACTTCATAATGATCGGTTTTAAAAGGACGAAAAGGTTTGGATAGGTAATATTTTTTAATTGCCGTACGATAGGCATAAACTGAAGACTTTGTTCATAAAACGCATTAAAACGGTTTCGCTTTAAAAGAGGGGCGCAAAATAAAGAAGCAAAAGCACTTTAATGACTTTTCAAAACTTCTAAATAAAAGAGTTAATTGTTTCTCGTTTCTAAAGAGAGAGAAAGAGGGTTGGGGGGGGGGTGAATCAATAGAAGGAAGATGGCCAGGGAACGATATATTTTTGCGTGTTTTTAATTTTTTTTTGTTTCTTTTCAAGGAAAGGAAAGTTGTAGTTCATTCGGGTGTTCATTATCAAACTGAGAATTTTTTTTGTTTTTAGGGTTAATGAAATATTTAGATTCTTTCAAGAGCAATAGTTAATGCCTCCTCACAAATTGAGGAAGACTCTAAACCTGAATTTAGAAAATAGCATACATTTTGTGTAGGTATATCATTTATTTTATTATTGACTGGTTTGAGTGTATCAACTTTCAAAGTAATGTTATAGAGCTTTGAAGGTAGAGTAGATTTAATTTTGTCATGCAGTTAAAAAAAACTATTAAAATTGTCAGGTATCTCTTTCCTTTAATTTTTAATAAAAACTTGTTGTAATATTATTTTATTTATTGACTCACTTCAGATTTTTTTTAAGCATCGAAAAATGATACCTCTTTCAATGAAATTATCTGAATTTGTGTAAATTACAAAGTTAATAATTGTAAAAAGTTTTTTAGTGTGGCATGGTCAAAATTAATGAACATTTTCAAGAAACAATGTTCCTTTTATATGATATCTATTTCCTTTAAAAACAAAGAAAAAACTACAGTTTTAACGTAACATTATTTTGATATTTTTAAAGGACAGAGACAAAGATAAAAGAGAAAAACTTATACGAAGTATCTTTTTCCAAGAGATAAAAAAAATATTTTAAAAATATCCGCTATCGTTGGAACAGATCACGCGCGAGATATGGTTTTTGTATCACAAGCTTTAATTGAATATTTATATTTTCAAAGAGCATTATTTTCTCATTAAGCTCTAATTAGGTGATTTTTTTTTTGTATTTTTGCTTTTATTTTTCACGTTGCTCAAATACATTAATGTCCTTCGTTTATTTCTTTTCATTCTTCTTGAAATCATTATCAGTGTAACGCACATAACCTCACACCAGAACAACAAAATAAGAGATAGGCGAGAAAAACGTTTTCGAAGTAAACTTTGTGTTATAGTTAAGTATTAATAGAATAAAATTTTGTTATTTTATTATTTACAATTCAATATTTATTTTATCAAAGCTAATTTTAGTATTCTTTCAAATTAAAATTAAATCAAAGGTCAAACAGTGCTCTCTATGGATATGTTTTATATTGTTCCAAAGTTCCTTTAGAAATGCTTCCAGAATATATTAGAGTTTTAAGATATCCAGCTACCTAAAATTGTGAATTTTGCCAAAAATTTACAATTTTTGTATGATTTTATTTTATAGACCAACCATCTTATTAGCTTTATAAAAATACCAAGCTTATAATTTTCCGTTCACCAGAACAAAAACTATAAGTGTTTTAGTAAAAGCAGATGCCATTACTTTGAGCAAGATGTACTTGAAAACGCGTTTTACTCGAAATGTATTTTTTTGAAAATGCTCAAACGGGTACCACAATTGCTCAAAAAGTTTAGAAAATAATTAAGTGAAGTTTTTTTGTGTATGTTCTGTAAAGTGGAAGTGCTTTAACCTTCAGATTTATCAATCATTGTTTTATTACAAAATTTACAGTCTCTTATGTTAATATAATTTTAAGTAATTTCATATAATAACTAAGATAAAGTGCTCTAGTTTTTGTGAAAATTAAAATATCTCTTATCTTTAAAGTTATTTCAAAAATGAATAGCATAGCAACATATCAGAATTGAAAAATTGAAAATTTGTCCATAAATTTTTGGTACAAAATGGGCCGCGTTTATATATATATATTTTTTGTAAATTTTTACCAGATGTTTTTCTTATTTTAGTAATAATAATTTATTTTTATCTTCTTACTTTTAGCATATTTTTCTTAAAATGTGCTTAAACAAATCTAAAAACCACAAAAAAATCTCCACATCCGCATTTTGTTTAAAAAAAGTAATCGCAAGTAGTCGGATACCTTAAGTAAAAAGAGCTTATTTAATGTTTTTATTTTACTCTCATTGTCCCCTAAACTATTAAAAAATAATTAAAATGTCTTCGATGGGCATAAATTTACGCTTTGTTATGAAAAGAAGACAGCCAGTTCGGAAGCTTCTTACACGAATGTATACAAACTTTTTCAAGTACGAGTCTCGATTCTTTTTAGGGCCCGTTTCTTACATAGGACAATATGAGGTACTTTTTGAATGAACAGGTCCACAAATTTAATACGTACTGTCGTTTAAATATAGGACAGAGAGAGTGGAGTGTACGAGTGAGATGATCTGGTAATTTTAAACCACAGTGAAGTGATGAGGACTACACCTGAGTGTGTGGACATTTTAATCTTTTAACCACCACACCACACAAACAGGAGGACTTTGAGCCCGGCAAATTTAACGTGCAATAGTCAGCCCCTCTATATGATAGGTCTTTAGTGGTACCAATGGCAAGGACCCCCTCCCAGCCCTTGTTTTATTTTCCAATTGATTATAATTTTATGTATATAGTACGTAAAAATTTAATTAATTATTTGTTATTAATAATTAATTTTATTAATTAATGATACTTATTAATTAATTATTAATTTTAACTGTTCGAACTAAAATCGACAAAATCAATAGAATATGTTGGGCGGCGTATTGGAGCATGGTACGAGAATAGTGAACTTTCGACCCTGGGCCCCTCCCCAATTGAAAAATTCCTGTGTGCGCTACTGAGTAGTACTAGGGCTCGAAATCATGACATGCTAACCACGAGTTTGTGACCATAATAATAAGGCTACTGTGGCCAGTACGAGAGAGAGTTATCTGCTACGTTGTCGTCTTCATATCTTGAATGGGTTTCAGCATCTTAAGGTTCAGTATATTTTTAGAATGATATTAATTCACCCAAACCAAACCAAAATAAATGAGAAATACATTGTAAAACTCAATCCAAATTTTAGCGCAGGCTTATGAAATTTTCAAAAGAACATTTTTCGCATCAGAACTAGCATGTAGGACAGAATATAAAACTTTATAGTAAATAATATCAAATAAATGAATTTACAAATCATTGCAATTGTGCAGCTGTGAAAGGAATGCAGGATTCGATTCCACTGAATATAAAAATCCATCAAAGAATACAATTTCATCGAAAGCTAAATTTGAAGTGTTTAAGTGGGAGTGGAATACGAATCATTTTTCAGAATTGACAAATAAATCTGCTGAAGAATAATTCTTGTATAAATGGATTATGATAATATATTTTTTCTCCTTACGCTAAATTTATGAAGCGGATAAAACTATTTGTCTTAATATGAATTCTAATTATAGTATTGCTGTTTGTACAATTATAAATATAATTTCCAAGTTACTTTATTTCGGATCATTTTCATTAACGTTGAATATGCTATACAATAGAGAAAAATAATTAAAAACTAATCATACAAAAAGTCACATAGTTAGCATATTAACGCATTAAACTGTCTAAAATTCAGTTTATATATACGAGGGAAAGTCAAAAAGTAAAGGGACTTTTGTAATTTCTCTTTCCAAGGTTTGGCAACCGCGTTAGTATTCAGAGCGGAAAGGGTAGTCGGCATACAATATTTCTATACAGGGTGTTACTCGCGTCTTCCTTCATAGTCATAGGAATGTAGAAGACCGTTCAACGTGGCTGCTCTATTGTCGATCTGCACCTAGGAGGAGAGGAGAACAGTGATTCGCTATTTGCTTGCGGAAGGTGTGAAACCTGCGGAAATTATTCGTCACATGCAAGTGCAGTATGGTGAGAGCTGTGTATCGTGATGCAATACCTAAGATTGGATAAAACTCGTCAAACAGGGAAGAACTTTATATGATAACAAATGATCGGGCAGTTCAACGATGTCAGCCAGTGAAGGTCGTCTTTGTTGAAGGTATCGTGATGGAAAGGATGGATAGTATCCATCGGAGGCATCACACCTTCCCAGGGACGTCTCAAAACCATGGGCCAACTGGGCCCAGGACCTTGCCCTTGGTGGGGACCTCGTTTCGTTCTCGATTCTGTTGTAATTAGATAATGATTCGGATAATTTTGATGGTCAAATATTATTACCGTACATATTCTCCGAAAAATAAGGAATTCCAGACTGCATGTCAAATGGCAAAAGTGGTAAGACTGCATTATGTGATGACCGTTGTCCATGTCTAGGCCTAGGCTTAATACCATAAACAATCATTCAACTCATTTAGTCGAAATGCGGTTATGAGCCGGTTTGTGCCCAAGGATTTGAAGTTTGTGAATCATTTTGTTTTAAATTATCAATTGCACGAGTGCCTGCAAAAAACCAGAGGCTCCTCTTTACGTATAAGTCTGGCATCACGGACCCACCAACATTTTGAACACCCCTTCCTGACTCGCAACACATGGCTAAATGTTTTTAAAGTTTTTTGAGAGCAATTTAGTGATCCAGTCTAGGATGGCACACCTTTCAATTTTTTCACGGGGTCTTTCAATCTCTATAAGAGAGAAATCTTAACATCAACTGAGAGACCTTCGCATACCCCTTAGACAGGCACTGGGGACCCTCGGAGGTCCCTGGATCATAGTTTAAGAATGATGCTATATACTGTCTACTTTTAAAGACCTCGAATAGGGCATACTTTTGCAGAGAGGCCCAGGGCTCCAAAGAGTCGTCAGATGTCTCTGCACTTTCCGCAAACAAAAAGCGAATCACTCTCCTCCTTGGTGCAGATCGGCAATGGGGCTGCCATATTGTACAATCTCCTGCACTCCAGTGACTACGAGGAAAGATAAGTAACACGTTGTATGGAAGTGTTGCCGACTGCCTCTTATTCAGCGCTGAAATCTAGAATTGTAGCCAAACCTTGGAAAAAGAAATTGCAAAAGACCCTTGTAACGGGTCTATTCGCGTTTTTCCTAATAATCTTCTTTAGGAATCACTTTCTTCAAAAAAATTTTAATAGAAAACTTCCACCCGAAAAAGACGCGATATATATAAATTATGTCCTGTTGTTGTGTTGTTGTTGTTTCTAATGCCACCTGTCTGAAGGTGTCAAATCGAGGCCCACGAAACTCATCGTGGCAAGGGTCTAGGTGTACGCCTGTCGTTAGCTTTGAGCACCATGCAGGTGACAGTATGATTTGACTCGGTTCATACACAATAGATGGCGACACCAACTATCTCCATCTCCACAATTTAGGCCTGGAACTGGAGGGGAGGGAAATTTTCTCCAGCCCCCAGCACCCGTGGTTTTTCTGCTGCGACCGCCCACAAGACTTTCGGACCCACTGATTTAACGAGCACGTACTCCGTATGTATTCGGAGGGTATTTGGTGGCATCGGGTATCGAACCTGGGCGTTCCGGTCTGGAGTCCGATATTCTAACCACTAGACTACTCACGGCCCTCTGTCCTGTATTTAAGTATTAGCTTTCGGGTTCGAGAGAGCTTAAGGATAGCAGTGAGGTTTAGCGTAAGATAACGTAAAGCTAGGCGAGAGCACTTCGTGGATTATTTGATAAAGATAAGGATTGACGATTTGGTCAATTAGTTGTTAAATTGGATTCGGTCGATTTTGACTGGATTACTTTGGAAATTATCTACGAATATAAGAGGGTGTATTGCCTGGAAGTACTAAGTGTAAGAGATCCGATTTTTTTTATATCTCCAATTATCTCGTCTACTTTGCTCTATTGCTCCCACATTTATCAGTTTTTGCATTTCTTAACTAGGGTTGTTGAATTTGTGTTGTTGTTGAGAATATTAAATAAATTGTGTTGTTTTAACTGGTGGCTAGTTTTCTTTCTAACTCTCGTACACTAATGGCTCGGGAGACCCAACCAACATTACACCCTTTATTTTTTTATAATCAAGGTCCTAATAACTAAGCAACAATTTTCAAACATTATTATGGTATTATACTTCATAAGCATTGACATCTTCGCCGCCACAGTTAAAACTTTTCCTATAACTAATGAAGAGAGGGGAGGGGACAGAGTTTATGTATCATTACGATTTGACCATGGTATAAAATTACCAATTCCTTCATCCATAGTCTTCGCATTGCTTCTAAAGCGCAACGTTAAAATATAATCAATCAATCAAAATCCTTTCCTCTTCAAGAGTGATGATGATTCAAATTCAACCAACGCCTCTTACTTCAAACACCAGTGCGTGTATCCAAACAGAAAACGGGTTATTATCTTATTGGCAAAATTGAAATTTTTACAAACAACTGGGCATTTGGCGGGAAATAAATATATAAATATCAATTCTCCAAATCTCTTCACTGCGATCTTCTCAGGGATGATACATTCTCGAAATCAAACCGATCATCAAAAGAAGCCTTGCCTCCTCTTTAGCGTTTATCATCATCCAGATAGCGGGTACGGAAAAGATGATGAGATTACTTAAGTGCCGGTGCGTGGCCCATACACATGAGAGAGAAATAAATGAATGAGAGAGGATGAAGGTGATGGGATAACATCTTCTACAGCGTCATCGGCCTCCACGATTAATCGTTCCGAGATAATGTAAGAAACAAAAGAGAACGTCTGTGATTTCTCACGCGCTAATTATTATTGCAGGAGACAGCTCACAGAGTGATAAAGTCCATCATTTCTTCTTCTCTTTTTTTTTTTAAAAAAAGAGGAATGTTTAGGAGTTTGTCTCCTGTTTACAAACGACGCCCAAATGGAATTAATTAGATTGCTGTTGTTCTAATTAAAATAAATTGGGGTATCGGTGTCTAAAGGTTGGTTTTTTCCCTATAATATGTAATAAGTTTTAATTTTTGGGATGATGTTTAGTTTTTAGCAAAATGATTTTTTAGTTATAAATTCCAGTATAAGTGGTGTGTAATATGTCTCTTTTTGCAATCTTGTTTCTATTTAGATGGGTAATAATTAACTCATAAATGGGCATTGTCATATTTTTTGCGGTAAAAAAAATTCTGTAGAAAGAATGTGATCCATAAAAAAAAAGCTTAAAAAATAATCTATTTTGATAGTTTGATTAATTGCGATACATTTTAAATTATGTTTAAATTACGTTATCGTGTTAATATTGAAAGTTATGCCATGAATTATTAAAAACATTCTCTACTTTAAACATTCTATTTTGAAAATATATATTTTTTTAAATTAAGTTTCTTTTCTGCTGTTTATATTCATTGTAATTTTTAATATATTACGTATGACCTCCATACACTGTTGGTCAAGAAAAATGCTACAATAGAAAGGAAGTATTCAGAACATGGTATATCTTCGCCATGTGTATTCTACGATGGAATACGCAAATTCTTAGAATTTTAGTATATACGCACATTTCTCTAATTTTATAACACCACCAAAGAGCGCTATAAAATTGGAAAAACACAGGGCCGTTTTGGAGTACTGGAATCAATTTTTGGTGGGAAGCTTCAGTCAAACAAAACTGAGCATTATTAGAGTGCGTTTTTAATTTACGATAAGAAAAAATGGCTGTCTTTAAGAAATGAAGATTATTCTTCCAAGAATTCTGTGATAGCGTCTAACATAACCAAGTAACATTTATGTGGATCTGTGAATGTAGGAAGAATCTGTGTACGTAGGGAGAATCTGTGTATGTAGGGAGAATCTGTGTATATGGGAAGAATCTATGTAATTGGGAAGAATCTGTGAAACGGGAAGAATTTGTGTAGGGAGAATCTGAGTATGTACGAAGAATCTGTGGAAAGAATCTGTGTATGTTGGAAGAATTTGTGTAAGTGGGAAGAATCTGTGTATGTAGGAAGAATCTGTGTATGTGGGAAGAATCTGTGTATGTGGGAAGAATCTGTATATGTGGAAAGAATCTGTAAAAGGAGAAAGAATCTGTGTATGTAGAAAGAAAAAAAAACGGCACCAGTTTTGTTTCACCGCTACACGTAATGGCAGGTATATTGGCGCATGGTAGTGATGGATCGCTCTGTCGTATCAAGAACCATATCACAAAAAATGCAACATGTTGCACAGCCATCCATATCCACACCTGCTATTCTTCGACATTCGCAATATAGTCGCCAATGTGACCATTGTTGCAATTATCTCTGTCTCAACCACAGAAGGATTTACTTTGGAATGCTGTGTTGATTAGGGGACTTAAACACCCGATTTTCGAGACATTATCTTGACAGATGAATCACACTTCTGCCCGCAACACTATGATTATTGAATTAGAGTCTGGAGATGCCGTGGAGAAAAGCTGCTTAACTGATGCCTCTGGGCCCTTTTATAAGAGCCAACTTTGTCACACCCAACAGAAAGAGCAGATAGTCGGGAGGTAGTATTGAGTAGAAATTACCAGGGTTCTTTTATACGTGGTCCAATGGCACTCCCTGTTTTGCCAGTCCCTCAATATCTTTCAAAAACCACGTTCTCCTCTTCCCAAGTTGATTCAGCTAAAGAATATTGTGGAAGATACGCTCTTCACACACGTGGCAACTTGTGTTTTTGAAAGTGAAGAAAGCTTTATTGATTCTTCATTTTACCAATTAGTCCTGCATTCCCTTTTCAATTGCGGCACTCCCATTGTAGTAACTTTGTTTCCGCAAGAGAAAGAAATTTTCTCCCCTCTTCACTCTAAGAAGGGGGCAACACAAAAAACGAGTAGACTATTACAAAGTTGCTTCGATTCAAACCGGCCTTATGCATCAGTATACTGATCTTACACCTGGCGTTATAGTTTTAGATAATATTAAATGCCACTTTCACATCCCCGAGGGCACACACACGTTGCCATTACCCTGGCCAGTTAGCTCTATATATCTGATGTATTGAAGTCAATGGCGCACACAAGGGGGGTGTCCTAGGGGTCCAGACCCCCCCTAGAGCCCTTGAATGCTTTTCAATTGATGGTAATCCTATATATATATATAATGTGAAATATAATTAAATACTTGTAATTAACACTAATTCAATAATTTATTTTTTACTCTTTTTTTGTTAACAAAATCGACAAAATCAGAAGAATCCATTGATGTTGTCTTGAGGTATGATACCAGTTAAGGGACTTTCGATCATGGACCCCACCTAGAAAATTTTTTGTGTGCGCTACTGATTGAAGCCCTTACCTTCAGAGTTTGCCTGTGTCTGCCTTCCAACAGTACAATGCCCCACTACATACGACACGCAATACTCCCCTTTGTGTTACAACTTTGGCTTGCTAGTCATTCAAATCTGTCAATCTCGAACATGTCTGATCGATGATTGGAACGCGACTGGCCTGGAATATATCCTCCTCCCCTTTTACCAGATCAATGTGTAAGGGGAGCTGGACTACCTATAGCAGGGGTGGCCAGCCCGCGGCACGCGTTCCCCAATGTGGCACGGTGGAGTTGTAATTGTGGCACGTAAAGATTAATTGGAAAATTAAAAACTCTGAATAGATAATAATAAATATTTCTTTTTTTACAATTTTACTGAAATGTAAATGTCTCAGACAAAAAAAAAAAAAAAAAAAAACCTTAAAACTTGTGGATCAGCATATATTTGTAAATAAATGTTTTCTATTATGAACATAAAATCAAAATATCACTCAAAACTACAGCTGATATACAATTACAACAATTTAATTTTGCTTGCATCTTTAAAACCTAATCTTAATGTAGATGATTTGGTAAAATAACTACAAATTCAAAAGCCACATTAAGTATATTCTGACTGTTTAATACTAATTTAGAATTAAATGTTTCAAGTTACTCCTGTATGGCAAGTGTCTATTGATTATAAGTAAAAAAATTATAAAAGGACTATCAAAAGGAAATGACAATTTTTAGTAGTATTTTTTTAAACTGCACTGTATATTTTAGTTTTTAGTTACAGTGCAATAGCATTGAATTTTTTTTTTTTTTTTGTAAACCGTTCATTTCAAAACTTTTAACGTATGTAATAAAAGGGAAGAAATATTAAATACATAAATGAAAAAGAAATTTTATTTTTGAGTAACTTAAAATTTTGTTAGTTTAAAATACTCCTGAGGCCAAAATGATAAATAATGGAAGTATTGTTGTCATAAGAATCCTCAAGTTATATTATTGGAGAGAGTGTGTTAAAAATAAAATCATCAGGATATGTTTATGTAAATCTTCCAAGAAGCAGATATTTAATGCTGATGGCTCATTGTTTAATTTTTACACAACATTAATTTACATAAAGGAAGCCTTAAATAAGCATCCGAATCCAAACTTTCGTCCCATTAACAGAAATGTCCGGTAAAAGACAGTACAATTTTCTACGACATTTGCATTGTTTTGTCTCTTTGACCACTGGTCAAAAGACATAAGAACATCATTACAAAAACAAAATTCATAGAGAAATACCTCCAGTCGGACCCCAGACCGAATTCCTCCTCCATTTCTTTACGCCCGCGCAATTAGCTGATCTCTAGAGAGGCAAGAGACGGCACTGTAGCAGAAGAAATTGGCGAGAGCAAAGTTTGGGTGATTCTTCCAACTTTTGATTTTGGTCTCCATTACGTGACTCAATGGCGCTTGTCCTGGGGAAGGAAGGGGGCATTTCATGGATCATCGGAGAAGAACGTGTACGCCCGCTTTTCGACGAGACAACTCACTGGGACGTTGGGGGTCACACCCTAATCATACCAATTCATTTTTGCAGGTATGATTCCTCGAAAGAATAATTTAGGACCCTTAAGGTGTCCGACTACTTGCAACAACTTTAAAAAAAAAATGGGGATATTTTTTTTTGTGGTTTTGAGATTTATTTATTATATTTTAAGAAAAATATGCTAAAATTAAGAAGAGAAAAATAAATTATTATTACTAAAATGGGAAAAAAAAACTGGTAAAAATTTACAAAAAATAACATAAACGGGGCCCATTCTGTACAAAAAGTTTATGAAAATTTTTTCAATTTTTCAATTTTGATGTGTTGCTTAGCTGCTCATTTTTGAAATGATCTTCAGGATAAGAGATTTTTTAATTTTTACAAAAACTAGAGCACTTTATCTTAGATATTATATGAAATTGCTTAAAAAAGCAGTAAATATATTCACATTGTGATAAACGTGCTGTCACGTTTATCGGTGTTTGAGTGTTAGAATAAAGATCAGCCATAATCAGAACAATTCTAATTTATTATTCCTTCACTTAAATTTAACAACCCAGGGTAGGAAATTACACTTCTATTAAGTATAGGAGCAAAATCCCGGTAGAAAGGATGCTTAATATTTAATTATAATCCAATTAACTTACTCTTACTATTACTTAGGTAATCTACGTTCTAAACTACCGAAATTCCGTTCTCAACAATTCGACCTCTAGTCGTTATTAATCTAATCCAACTTATTGACTAAATCGTCAGTTAACAATCTTTAATTTTTCAACAATTAATCATCGAGTAACTCTCGACTACTTTCCGCTAACCATTAACTACTAACTCTTAATCACTAACTCCACGTACCTAAAAGTTAATGCTTAAATATCATCTTTCATTTACATAAACCGTGACATTTTCTTCTTCGGGAGAAAGTTTTCAATAGAACAACATTTAAAAGGAACAGTTTTCCCCAAGAGGATTAGTAAGACGCTCGCCGATAGACCCGTTACAACATAAGGGACAAATTTTGTAATAAAACTGATTGATAAATCTGAACGTTAAAATATTTCTACTATTATACAGAACATACAAAAAAATTTTCAGTCAATTATTTTTAAAACTTTTTGTGCAATCTCAGTCCCGGTTTGAGCATTTTCAAAAAAACTCATTTCGAGTACAACACCATTTTAAGGAATGACATCTTGCTTAAAGTAGTGGCATCTGGCCTTTACTAAAACACTTGCAGTTTTTGTTCTAGTCAATGGAAAATAATAAAATTGATATTTTTATAAAGCTAATAAAATGACATATAAAATAAAATCATAATTTTTTTTTCTTGTCAATTTTCGGCAAAATTCGCAATTTTAGGGTAGCCAGATACCTTAATACTTTGAGGAAACACGAACTAGCTCTTCTTTAAGAAATTACGCTGCCGTACGAATTATGTTTACTGAAATACATTATATATCCCTCATTAGTTTTTTTTAAATAAAATAACTATGCAATCTCAGCTCAAAATTAGGGGCTTTTACTTTAAAATAGCTTATTGTGTTTTCTCTTTTACAACTTTTCGAGGCGTGTTTTATAAATATTGATTCAAAAATAAAAAAAATGTCCTATAATTTTTATAAGGGATTTATTTTATATCTTACTCTGCCTGAAAAATATTACATGAAATTTCAGTTCAAAAGAAACTTGATTGTAAATTATGTGCTTATTGTAGAATTTGTATATCGCTAATCTGCTCAAGTTTTCTTATAAAAATTAATTTTCGAGCCTAACACCTATGAAGACCCGGCGTGTAGGGGAGGCCTATGCACGTTAAATATGTCGAGGCTCAAATGTCCTCCGATTGGTTAGGTGTGGAAGTAAGGAGAGGGGTGTGCTAACTCAGATGTCGTTCTCGTCATTTGACAATGGTTCAAAATTACAAGGTCCATTGTGAATAGCCTTCGTACAGTTTAATAGTGTTACGTTAATATAACTCTCACTCCCTCACTTAAAAAAATTAAATTCATCCTCAAGGGGGGGGGGAGTGAGTGAATGCGTACTAACGCCACTCTACAAAACAGCACGAGAGCTGTTCGAGATGGACCTCGTAATCTTGAACCTCAATTAAGTGATGACACCTGAGCTGGTGATCCATATCTAACTTCCACACCACACCAACGGCAGGACTTTCAGCCACGACAGATTTAACTTGCATCAGTTCGTCTACACGGTGGGTCTTCAGTAGTGCTAGGGCTAGAACCCATGACATACCGGCTACGAGTTTGAGTGAGTGAGTAAGCCCTAACGTCGCATTGTTCAGCTACACGAGGACTTTAGGCGATGGACCTCGTAATTCTGAACCGTCAAGTGACGAGGACGAACATGAGCTGGTAGCCTCCTCTCCTAACTACCCCACCACACCAACGGGAGGACGTTTGAGCTCTCGATAGATTTAAAGAGCATCGCTCCCTTTATACGGCGGTTCTTCGGAGGTACTGGGCTGGAATTCAGGACACGCCAGCCACGAGTCCGTTACCTTGACCACTAGGCTACCGCGGCCTCGCTACAAGTCTAAGAGCATGACTATTAGGCTACGAAGGAAGAGGGTCTTCGTAGGAAGAGGAGTTTTTTTTCGTATTCTATTTTTGTAAACTTACTTCAGATGTGATATGTCATTTTTATAATTGTATTATTTAAATGTATTGATAATTTAAAAAAATTCAGAAATTACACTCTTATTCAAAACTTGCAAGCATTTCAAAATGCCTTAATATACCAAAATGATTTCTAAAATTCTTTTTATCAGATTGTTTTTCTTTTGTGACTTAATCAAATTCGCCTATTTTCGTATCTTTTACTTACTTTATTTAGAAAACATTACGTGAATTAAATTGATAAGTCTTTCGTTTTCAATTAATGGAAACTCCGTGTTAAAAAGTGGGGGAAAGTCCAGGGATAAAGATAATGAAATGGAAATCTTTAAGCTGCCTTAGAACTAAATGGGAAGAAATCGGGGAGAGGAATTATACGGGACATCAGCAGAAACATATTTTTCCCCTTAATTAATCAACATTTTACTAAAGATAAGCTCAGAGGCTTTCAAACCTTCTGTTACAAATACGTCGATTTTAAAGAAATTTGCCATGTTGATAAAATTTTCTAGTCGTTTCATACTGCTATTTAAAAAAATCGAAAGAAGGAGAAGTTTTGTTTTTCATTGATCTGATATTAAATTACTTTAAAAAAAATTGATTTTTTCTTTAAAAAAATAAGTGCTCGCGTACTTCATATCTTCACCCTACATTATTTACACAAAAGAAATGTATTAACAAAAATCTCAATAACATTGTTTACTAAGAGATTATCGAATCTCGATGGAAAAAAGCGAAACAATTTAGACTCTAATCTTTATACAAATATTTGTTAATGGACCCCTAATAAAGGATTATACTCATATCGGATGAAATTTTCATTTTAGAGAAAAGAAACAAGTTTTAGCATTGGTTTGCTCTGTGCATTACTTTCCCTTTCATTTTATTTGCAAGAAATAAAAAATATATTTCTCAAGTTTAAAAAAAAATTATTTTTAAATATATTGATATAATGCTTTTCTTTTATGTAGCTAAATTGATCAAATAAAAGATGAGTTACTCTTTCCCCCTTTATTTGGAATATATTTTTCAAATTATATAGCTAGGTATTCAAAACACTTTACCCTTTCTTCTTCAAAGGTTCAATAGCCCTGGGTTGGTCTTGACTTTCTCCAGAAGTCTTCTCCGGGCATCTCTACTTTTGGCAACTATTTTCCAGTTTTTAACCTTTGAAATATTACGTTCTTTATCGATACAATTAATCTATCTTAGCGGGGGTCTGTCCAAGGTCTATTTCCCTTGATGAGCTTTGCCAGAGAGATTACCTTGCAGGAACGATCTTTATTCATTCTAGTCAGATGAACACCCCATTTAAGGCTCTAATTTGATGAATTTTACAGCATCAGGTTGTAATGAGGGACTATTCCCTACTTTTCTCGTGTCTACTCTCGGACCCGGCTAGATGTGTGGGAGGAACTAATTGATCAGACGACATGATTCACTAACATTGTTTTACTGTAACAATATTCAACACACACACAATAATAATCCAATTAAGATAGTTTTGATCAATTACTAGAGCGAGAAGGGGAGACCAGTTCGCATGGGGATAATATTTACAGACATTCAATTATATTCCTACGATAACTTATACAAGCTCGTTTTTAACTCGGACGCGCACTAACAATTTACTCTCTAACTTCTATTTAAATAAGGAGCACAGTACCTGAACTCTTGTACTTCAAAAATCCTATAGCTGAGACTTTGTACACCAAAGGTTGGCTTGATCACTGCGCATCCGAGCGATCCTCACTTTGGTGATTTTCAATTCTCACTTCAACAATCTTAGATTATCCCTTCACTAACTCTCAAAACTAACGAATACAGAATTTACATAATAAACTTAATTTGCATAATCACGTTTTCTTACCTTCGGTGAGAGTTGGTTGAAATAATTATTTTCCTTAAAGAATCCCCAAGGGGTTGATAGAATAGATCCGTCACAAGGTTGTTTGTATATTTTACGAAGTTCTAAATTAGAACTTCTGCATGATCCATTCACTTGGATCCCACTAAGAACACAACATAAGATCTTTCTCTCGAAAATTTCCAAAGCTTCCTCATAACGCAAAGTCAATGCCCAAATCTCTGATGCATAAGTCAGGACAGATCTTATATAAGATTTTTGTAAGGAAGCAATTTAGTTCTCAAATTGAGAAAGCTGGATTTTAAATAACTCTTCAAGGCATTAAATAACATCTATTTGCAGCAGTGATTCTTTTACAAATTTCTGGGGCCAACTCATTTTTATTATTTATCTCCGTTCCCAAATAAGTCAAAACACTTTCCAGTTTTCAATCAATAAGCATCATTAAGGTCATTTATAACTATCTTTGAGACGATGTCATGTGGTCGCGATAGCTTAGTGGGAAAAGTCACAAACTCGTGGCTATGTTATCTAAAAACGAGTTCGAGTCTTGATACCACTGAAGACCCGCAGTGTGAAGGGGCTAATGCGCATTAAATATGCCAAGGCTCAGAGTCATCAAGACGGTGTAATGGGGATGTTTCAAGAGTGGGATTCCCGTTTATGTATAATCCTCTCATTTGATCGCAGTTCAAAGTTAAGAGGTACGTTGCCAAAGGCGTGTTGTTTTAAGTGCAACGTTATTAAAAACGCTCACTCACTTGAGCCGACATTCTTGAATAATTGTTTAAATTTAAATTATGACTATTTTTCTCTGTTCCAATTTCTGTATTTTTCTTAAATAAACTTCTTATGGAAGTTAATGTGTTACTTGTTCAACTGTTTGGTCCCAGAAATAATACGGTTAATGATATAATCCTTAAAATAGATTAATCAAAGGCTTAACTCTCTCCTTTTTTGGAGAAAACAAAAATAATACCTACAAAAATAAAATTCGATATAGTTTACTTTTCACCAACAAAAACATTAAAAACAACAAGCCTTAGTGTTCAGTTACACATATAATGAAAAATTTCTGTTGAAAATAACTAAGAATTTTTATCACACTTAAAACAAAATATTTAACCTCCGTACATAAAATAATTTTTTCAACAATAAAATTGAATTTTAGTTCCATTAGTCATCTATATTTCTAAAACTTTAAAGGAACAAAAAAAAAAAAAAAAAAAAAACAGAAAATCCGCGAAACAATTTTATACTTAAAAAATTAAAAAAGAAACGTGTACGTTTTAATGTAAAAGTTTTTGTTTTGTTTTTGTTTTTGTAACTGTTTTTTACCTTTAGTTTTGGTGAATCCCAATTTTTCTATACAGCACCAGATGTTTGATAAGATTCATTTATAAAGGAGTGGGTTTATGAACAAATACGTTATTTATCAATTTCTTTAGTGCGAATGATGGTCAAATACAGAAACTGATAAAGTTTTTGTAATGGAAAATAACATTTATAGAAAAAAAATAATAATAAAATGAATGGTATAAGGCAGCACATATTCTTACCTCGAGCGACACAGGAGAAATTTCAAAAAAGCACTTTAAAATATACATTATTTTGAGATATATTGTTATGGCATCATACATATTTTATGGACGTGCAAGATACTTATTCCTGGAAGACATGTGAGCAGATTGGTCTCTCAGAAAGTTGTGTATTACCCTTAAGAAAAACACTGCAGTTTCGTAATACAGTCTGGTTTTACAGTAAAAAGGATTATAGAACCATGAATATCATTGATGCTTGCTTTTTAATTTTGTCTAAAGAATCATTATCGAGTATGTGTCTAGATATATGATATTTCTATTCAATCACGGCACATCTTTATAAAGAAAGGACTTATTGTATAAAATATTTTTAAAAAAATTGAAAATATAAAGCTTATTTTGATATTAATGTATCGATTATATGCGAAAAATGATCTTTAATGGAACGGTATTGTTTAGTTCTTTTTGTGGAACGAGCTTAACTAAAAGACTCTAAATATAAGGGGCCGGCAACCTTTTAGCAGTGGGGTACCAAAACAATGTACCGATATGATTCAGCGGGCCACATAATCAGACCTTTTTGAAACAATTCGATTTCCGCGATAATGTACGCAAGAGGACAATAATATAGATTTACAGTTTTATTACATACTAGCTTTTACCAGCAGCTCCGCTCGCGTTGATGTCTTTAAATAAATGTCAAAGTCGCAATCATTATCATTAGAAAGTAAATATTATAATATAGTAATTTTTTTATTGCTTGACTGAAACCAATAAAATTTTAAAATTCTAAAATTTTAATTCTAATTATTTTTTTATAATTCATTTTTCTCCTTTTTATTTCCCTCCCTCCCCCGCATATCGTTTAAATTTTCAATGTTGATTTTATGGACAATAAATCAAAACTTTTTATGAAACTGTCAACTAATATTTCCATAGAATTTTCAATATCACGCGCGCGCAATTCGCTCTAAAACTTTATTTCATTTCCCTCTTTAAAAAGTGGGAGAAAATTTGCATTAAAATATCTGGGATTGTCGGAATAGAGAACTTCTTAGCCAACTTGGCGATATTTCTCAAAGTTTGAGTTAGACATTTAATAAACTTAACGTAATAAATGTTAGACATTTAATAAAAAACCATCTAAAAAACTGCTTTTTGTAAAGATGCCAAATTACACTGTGTTTCAGTTATTTGTTACAAATGTGAGAAATTTTTTATTAAAAATTCCATTATTGACCAAATGCATAATTTTGCGCCAACTTGGCGGGGAGTAAGCAACGTCCCACGGTTTTATTCGCATAGTTCTCGTTCCCGTTGGAATATGGAGATAAAATATATCTTATGTTACTCGCTGATAATGTAGCTTTCTATTGGTGAAAGAATTTTTAAAATCGAACCAGCCGTTTCCGAGATTAGCCGGAACAAACAGACAGACAGGCAGACACAGACAGACAAAAATTTTAAAAATTGATTTTTTGATATAAGTACCGTATATACCTTTAAATGCATGTAGTAAAAAAAGCTGCTAATTTGAAATTACAAGCAGACACTTCAATTTTATTTTTTTATATAGATTAATTTTGCATCATTTAAAGATATTTATTGACTTAAAAATAAAAAGCATAAAATTTCACTATTTCAACAACAAAAATTAAAATTTTATGTATATTATGTATTTTTAAACATATTTATTAAAATAAGAAATAGATAACATAAAATATAAATATTTTCCTTTATTATAGTTAAATAAAATGTTAAAAAAAATTTATTGTGAATCTAGTGATTGCACTTTCATATCGCTAAATCAAAGAAATAATGTGTAACTTTCAATTTGACATGATTTTAATCAATCAGTTTTTAAACAATTTCTTTGAGGACTCGAAATATTTCTTATGAAGAAATTTTTTTTTACTAAGATATATATGTAGAACCAAAAGCGGGGAAAGCAGGGTACATGAGAATTTCTCTCTTAAACAATTAAATCTCTCTAGCAATAACATTGATAACCTTTAGAGTTATCTTTCAGACTTTTTTTGTAATTCTGTAAATGTGTGTAATTCTGAAGATATTTGTCGAATAAGATCCGTTACAAATTTTTCCACTTCCATCCACTCAAAAATTGACAAATTTGAAGAGTAGTGCAGAGTGCCACTGAAAATTGTACCGTATGCCACATGTGGGACGCGTGCCATAGGTTGCACTGCTCTAAATGAATGTAATACAGTAGGACCCTGATTTAACGAATTTATCGGAACCGAACATTATATTCGTTAATTCGCGGTAATTCGTTATATTGGGATCCAAACAAAATGTAATTTTTTTGCACTTATTTTTTAAAATTTCTGTAATAAGCATCTACATGAAAAATACCTATAGTTGGAAATTACACACTTTTTATTCTACAGCTAAAAACGCTATTAGGGAAATATTACTCATTAATCAATTGGAAATTTTAAAATATTGACTAATGGATGTTTGAAAACCTTTTTAATTCCCCAGTCGAAAGTGTTCTTTTTTGACTTCATGTAGAGAAAAAAATGACTGCATCGTTTACATTCTGTTCTGTAAGTTATGTTTCCACAGTTTCCAAATAATATAAGGCATTAGAAAATGTAGCATTTTTGATGGGAGATTCATTATCAACTTCTGCATTACAATCGCTATGCATTGGCTCTAAAAAAATAATAATTTCCTCTACTTCAGCTGCTCATATAGGCATTCCATCATCAAATGTGTCACAATAGTCAAAATCTTAAAATATCCCCTGGATTGTGGATTGGGATAAGATAAGAAAGAAATTTCTCCCGTCCTACTCAAGATTCCCAAGATTAGTTACACTCATGATTCATTGCACCTGTAAAATCTAATAATAGTCTTTACGCTTTTTCGTTGAAATTTGCTGCTTATAAAAGTCTTTTTCTGCTTCGGACAAAAAAATTATGCCACTTGAAAAAAAAAATCCAACTTTTTCTAATACAAACTAATAAAAATTTTTTCCAGCTGCTGAAATAGTTCATTAATTTGGGGTTTATTATTCGTTAAATAGGGATTTTTGATTTTATTTTAATCGGCGAAAGAGAAAAGTTCGTTAAACGGTGTTCAACTGTATTTGAAAACATGTGGGTGGAGCTTAAGGGAAATTCATAGAGGAATTATTGGTATCGTGTAAACACACAACAAACATTTTGTATGCATAATAGATAATTTTTCCAATAATAGGAAATACTTTGTGTGCATAATAGATAATTTTTCCAATAATAGCAAATATTTTGTGTGCATAATAGATAATTTTTCCAATAATAGCAAATATTTTGTGTGCATAATAGATAATTTTTCCAATAATAGCAAATATTTTGTGTGCATAATAGATAATTTTTCCAATAATAGCAAATATTTTGTGAGCATAATAGATAATTTTTCCAATAATAGCAAATATTTTGTGAGCATAATAGATAATTTTTCCAATAATAACAAATATTTTCTACAATTAACATATTTTCTATTTTGTGAGAGGTAAATACATTAAGATTACGGTGAATAATTTATTACATGAGTTGAGTCTAATGGAATCATCTAGTAGGACAAATTATATTAAAATAAAGGACGATGAGCATTAAATAATGACATGACTGAGAGAGTGAAAATCCCTTATTATTTTTTTCAAAAACGATTTTTTTTAATGTTTTTGAAAGGTACTTTTTGTCTAATTTAAAGGGGTCTTTTATTTTATGTAAAGCAGAAAGAGGAAAATGATAAAAGTTAAATCATATGTAACGGATTGAATTTTTTTCAGCTTGAATAATATAAAACATTTATTTTATTCAGTTTGTTTATGCGTTATGAAGTATCAATTGAATTTATTACGGGAGGATTGAAGAATAAAAAAAAAAAAATCAAACAAGTCAAAGATCAATTGCACAAATATTGGAAGAAAACCTGGAAAAAAGTGAGAAATGAAATGCTATATTACAAGTATAAACTGTCTTAAACATTTCTTAATTAGGAGTCTTTGGAAAGCTTAAATATTAAAACGGAAGAAATGAAATATTCAATGCTATTTTGAAAACAAACTTATGATTAACATCCTTTTTAAGTCCACTGAAAACCGCTTAAATGAGAAGCAAAATGTATTGTACTGAAATAATATGAAGTTTTAAAAATGTCATAGATTCCTAAAAAATCTGAAAGTCGTCTACTTTTAATGTTTTTCAAGGACATATAGGATTTTCAAATAATTTTTTAATCACATTATTCATTAATTGATTAATTTAATATTAACGTCACATTTTTCTAAAAAAGACATGATAGTTATTGGTAACGAACGTTATCATTTTAAACCATTATCAAGAAACGACAGCACCCTACTCTCCAAACTCCCCCCTCCATCATGAAGATTTTGAGTTTTGATAGATTTAACGTGTATCAACCAACCCCTGTGGGTATTATAGCGGAGGTGTTATAGATAAAAAAAATTCCCGTTTTTGAATTATAACTCCTACACACCAGACATACTGTACTAGAAATTTAGTAAGCATGTTCCTTTTGTTGAGTAAAGATCTGCAAATAAATGGTTTTGCAGAAACTGAATTTAAAGGGAGGTTACGGGGTAAATAAGGTGGTTAAAAGTAAATCCCGTTTTTGAAGTACTAGAGACTTGAAACCTGACAAGCAAGTTTCTTTTGTAGTGTAGAGATGTGCTAAGACCGAGTTTTACGAAGCGACTTCCAAAAAAAGGTTAAGTGTGTTAAGGAGAGGTTATAGTTTAAAATATTCCGTTTTTTAACAATTGGACCCTACAAACTTGACATTTAGCAAACACGTTCTTTTTGTTGAGCAGACATTCGATAAGAGAGGTTGCGGAGACATACAAAATAAATGTATTTCATTCTGACATTCAAGTCCTGTCCTTCTTAAATCAAGAGGATTAAGCTATAAGAATGCTTTCAATACAATATAAACCTTAATATTAAGACGTACATAACGATAGCTTAAAAATAATATATATTCACACAACAGTATGAAATATTCATTTAAATGGGTGGGTAATGGCTAGTGCTTTTATAGAATTGTTAATTCATGAAAATTCAATTTTGAACTCTAACAAGAGTTAGTTCAATAAAAAAAGGTACACAAATTATTGTAATACTACTGAAATCTTAAGGGTAAAATAAATTTTTGAAAATCTACTCTTTTTTTACCATTATTTTCACTAAAAAAATTATTTTTATTTGTAGGAAATTTTTCAAGCTGTTTTTGGGTAGTTTTTGAATACGTTATTTACAAATAAAAAATTAATTATCTGTTTTTTTTTGTTTCAAAAGATAGTTCTTTACTTTATCGAATATCGTTACGCAGCTATTTACAGCGAAACAGAAAATTATTTTCCACCGTATAGATAACAGCAAGATTGCACCGATGATGTTTTTATTTCACACATGGCTTTAAATCAAATACACTTTCCTGTCTGAACTGTAATTAGGCAAACTTTTGATCGCAAACATTAGGCATTGTGTAAACTATCTTTTAATCCTGGTGCAGCTCGCAGGGACCTTTACAGGAAAGTGGAGTTGCGTCACCATTAGTGACTTTTCTGTTAATTATACATTGAATGCATCTTTCCTGTAATTAGGGATGGCTAAAAATTATCATCCCTTATGAAAACGGAATTAATTATCTTTCAGTTTCCTCCTTACGTACGTTAACTAATTAGACTAACTGTGTTGATGAGCCTAATTAATGAATGTTTAAGCAGGCATACAGAAGACTCTAGAGATACACAAACTCAAATACGAAAACGCTCTTGAAGAAAGCCGGTGACCGAGAAGGGGAGCAATAGAGAATGTAAAAATTTAGTCTTTTTATCATCCAAAAAATAATTATGACTTTAACTCTTATTTTTTGTTGAAATTTCTTTTAATATAATTATGGAAAACTATAGCGCGTGAGTAAAAAATAGTAATTGAGGTGTCCAGCTGCCAACCATCTGGATTTCCCGAACGCAAATTTAATTATTAAAAACTTCTAAATACTTTCTTGAAAGTAACTCTTCGAATACTATTAAATGCTCCATAAAATATGAGTTCTTAGCTAGTTGGGTGCTTAGTTGGTTTGTCGCTGGCCTTGTACACCTAAGGTTGCGGGTTCGACCCCTGCCCAGTGGCCGCGGTGGCCAAGTGGTCTAGGCATCGGATCACGGCTAGAATGTCATGAGTTCGATCCCAGTACCACTAAAGATCCGTCGTGTAGGGGAGCGATGTACGCTAAATCTGTCGAGAGCTCAAACGTCCACCCGTTGGTGTAGTGTGGTAGTTAGGAGAGGGGGTGCCAGCTCAGGTGTCGTCCGCGTCACTTGACCATGGTTCAAAATTACGCGGACCGTCGCCAAAAGCCCTCGTGTTGCTAATCAGTGCGACGTTAATATTCAGTCACTCACTCATTCGACCCCTGCCCAAGTCGGTGGATTTTCATGATGCAGAAAATCGACAGAGTCCTATAATTATACGGCGCGTTAAAGAATCCAAAGTTGCTTGTTTGACTTGGGTGCTCTCGGAAAAATTAAATTCCTGGTACGAATTCGTATCGTCAGAGCTCAGGCGCCTCCCTCTGGGGAGGAAATTGAGGGTCAAAATTACATTGTGGGGCAATTGGTATTCCACCTACATGGGGGCGCACTTAAAAGAAATACCAGCTCCTCAGGAATACAGTAAGTTTGCAGTAATAAAAATACCAATCCGCAGCTCCATTAAAAAAACGTTTCATTGTATGGTTTCTCCGATTAAAAAAATGGGAGAGTGAGTGAGTGAATATGTGAGTGAATATTAACGTCGCACTGTTCAGCTACACGAGGCTTTTGGCAATGTACCTCGTCATTTTGAACCATGGTCAAGTGACGCAGACGACACCTGAGCTGGAACCCCTCTTCTAATTACTACATCACACCAACGGGAGGACGTTTGAGCTCTCGACGGATTTAACGTGCATCGCTCCCCTACACGGTGAGTCTTTAGTGGCACTGGGCTCGAGCTCATGCCACACCCCAGACATGATCTGATACCTTGACCATTAGTCTACCGCAGCCTCACATTATAGGGATAAATACCGTTGAAATGCGAGAGAAGTTGCGAAAACTATTTTTAAATGCCATCTGGTAATACAAAAATGCAATAATGTATTTCTATTATATATTTATATGCCACTAGCCCCAGAAGACGCATCTTAGAATATTAAGCTCAAAGAGAATATTTGGAGAGTCATGTAGCAGCTGAAGTGTAGCCTTTTTTCAATTGGCTGTGGTGTAAAATTTCGTGGTTCATTGCCAATAGCTCTCTTGGAATTTCGTAGTTTTTTTTCACAATAAATAAAAAAAAATCTTATATTATACGAGTATTTTTAAATCAAATGTATTTTGCTTACCCACAGGCGTTATTACTGTTTAAACAACTACGTACTTCAAAGGCAAGAGTTGGCAACAGTGAAGCGTATGAACTGATTGGCTGGGAACTCGTGGTTGCATTCATCATGTGATTGTGACGTCACGTAATTAAACCCATTCAATGCATTCCATTAAACACATTAACGCATATTTTTAAAGAAAATGATTGAAAACGATTAAAAAGATCCCTAGACACTATCCACCTTTCTAACAGTTATGTAAAAAAAAAAAATCATGTTAATTTTGTTTACATTTTAAGAGGTTTAAATTCATTGTATTTTCAATGGGCTCGAATCACTATCACGTGTTGTTATGAAATCAACTACTTTAACAACGTGAACTAGCATAGCTATACTTTCGTTATCAGTCAAAGTTTTTTTACTTATTTTGCTTCCGTAACTATTACGTCATTGTGACGTCAGAAGGACCGAGTCAAAAAGCACTAAGAAACAGGGAGATCTTTCACGAGACAGAAAATATTTCTACCTGTTGCTTTTTTTCAACAGAGAAGGAATAGCACCGAAAACAAACATGCTATTTTCTTTTTTGATAAATTTTAAACCTTATTTCAATTTTTCGAAACAGACTTCTACAACTGTGGGTAGAAATTTTGGCACTCTTATGCAAATTTTTTATAACTAAAGAAAATTTATAACATGAGAATTATACAAGATAAAATTCAAAAACTGACTTAACCATTTTTAAAACCCATATTCTCTCTCTCTTTACTTTCAAACTATTTTATCGAACAATTTTATATAAATTCATTAAAAATTTCAACAACAGTGATCATTTTTCAGTTTTCAATTTCTTTTCATGATCCTTTATTCTGATATTTTATATATAGAAAGATGAATTTTATATTCTAGAACAGGGGTGGCGAACCTTTATGGATCAACGTACCATTTTTCTTCCCAAAGAGATGTTCAATGAGGTTTTGACGGATCTATACGCGGTTCTACTAATCCCTTCATATTTTTTTAAGGAAAATATTTATTTCAACCAACTTTCATCGAGTTAGGAAACGTGATTATGTAAATGAGTGATCAGTGACAGAATATGGATTTTAAAAATGGTTAAGTCAGTTTTTGAATTTTATCTTGTATAATTCTCATGTTATAAATTTTCTTTAGTTATAAAAAATTTGCATAAGATAGCCAAAATTTCTACCCACAGTTGTAGAAGTCTGTTTCGAAAAATTGAAATATGGTTTAAAATTATATTATAAAAATTCTGCTTTCGTGAGTTTGAGTGTAGTTGATACGTTGGAGTTGGCACGCTGAAGTTGATACGTTGAAGTGTGCAAGTAGGAGTTAACATAAAGTCTGCGAGTTAGTTGTTAGTTAGTTGTTAATTGAAAAGGAGTGGAATTAGTTAAAGTTTACAGAGCGTGGAGCCAACGACATGGATCAAGCCGAAGAGAGCACCTGCAAGTTTCCAGTGTAGGATCCGATGCATAAAAAGTTCAGGTACTGTGCGTTTGATTAAGTAGAAGGTAGTTTATTAGTGTGTGACGTAGTTATATTTGAGTGTATTTAAGCTGTCTTAGATTCAGTTGAGGGTCTGTAGTAGTATCCCCGTGTTATAGAATCTCACCTGAGTGCTCTACTATATATCATCTACCTTAATTAGAATTGTATTGTGTCTGATTGATGATTGGAATTAATAAATTGATTAGATTAAAATCATGTCTGTGGGATTATTCTGTTTCTCCCACACATCTAGCCAGGTTTACAGGTAGACAAGAGGGTTCAGATGTAAACAGGAACCAAACGCTATCACAAGGTATAAACGTGCTGTCAAAGAATTTTTGAAAATATTATTGGAAAATAATAAAACTTAATACTAACAACTCAAAACTCTTTATTTACTACAAAAAATTCCATTTTGAGCTGTATAGTAGTAACTATTTTACTTATACGTGTAATTCAAATTACAGTAACATTAGAGTTGGACTTCTTTGTAGCAATTTATATGGCAAATAACTTATATTAGGATTGTAGAGGTTACTTTTAGAAAAATGCATGCTGAATTGGAGCCATCTTTAAACGATTTCTTAGCGAGTATTTAATGTTTTTCATTTCTAAAAATAATATTTCGTAAATATAAGCAGATGAAAATATGGTTGAAATAGCCTGCATATATTACAGCTTCTTCAAAAAGTTAAATGTATCTGGAATCGTTTCAAGATTTCCAAAATTTCATTATTAGCATTTTTACCTATATTGCTTCTTGATGCTTCTGTTTCAATCAATTCCAACTTTTCTTGTGTTTTAATAAATTTTTGTATTCATATTGAACTAGACTGGAAATCAATCTCTCAGTTGTGCATTTCAAATTTTGTCAATTTTCAACCAATCGAACTGGGACAAGTTCAGTTTAACAAATGAAGTCACATCAAGGTACATAATGAACTTGAGCGTTTAGAGAAAAATTAGAAATTATGAGAAAATCTCGCTGAAAATTGTGACCAATCATTCGCGTTTGTTCGTAATACTTCATAGTGAAATTCGTTATTTGAAGTAAAATGCTACCCGTTTTGAACGGTAGTGTGCCCAAAATATTGTGCCGCGTGCCATTATTGGCACGCGTGCCACTGGTTCGCCATCTCTGTTCTAGAAAAATTAAATTACTTGTCGTTAATACTCAAAGATGTTAAGTAAAAATATTTGAAAATATTATAACATGAAAGAACTAAGGGAATAAAATTAGCAAAACTGATAAATTTACTTTAGTGCCCATGTTAAGTGTTAGATAAAATTTGAAATGAACATTTTATAAAAAACACACAATAATTTAAAAAGGCTCAATTTTGTTGGTCACGAAATGTTTTGAAATTGCATGGATTACGTTGGATAACTAAGGGAAAAAATCTAGAAATGATATTTAAGGAAATATTTGATTAGGCTTAAAAGGTTATAAAACTGTTATTTATTTTCTAATTATTTTTATTAGGAATACATTCAAGATAATCATATACCTGAAGAAGAATATAGTTATTTGCCTAAATTCATTAAATTGCACGTAATCTATTTTAAAATCACCAAATAAGGGTAATTTTAAAATACGTTACGTGTGATTTAATGTATTGCTTTTGGTCACATGCTATGTATTATTTTTAATAATCACGATAAATTAAAATATTCGAAGAAAATAGTATTCTAACTAAACAAAAATCACAATTTCCTTTTATTATCAAACGATTATCATTTATAAATCGTTATGAAGGGCATACTAATGAAGGATATTCTGTAAGTCTAATCGGTTTGCAAATAAGAGATTTATATACTAGAAATTTCGATTATATAATTTGAGATAAATATTCTTTAAGTAAAAAAGAGTTGCATCTCCATTCAGTGGTAGCATCGAAGACTATCAACAGAAGTAAATGAATTATATAATGCCATTTTTTTAAAATTAAAGCATAAGAATCGACTTTTTAAAATATTCTGAAGCATTTTTGCTTAAGTACCACTTTTAGATGATAACGGCACTTTTTTTCCTTATGGGGGTGGCAGAAGCGAGAGTTGTTTTATGTATATTTTAAAATATTTTAAGAGCGATACAATAAACCTCAGTGTGCCGCTCAAAATATGGCTTCGTTCGCCTTTACATCCGAAGCGTCTTTCAAACATATCTTAAGAATTTATTGACGCTCTGTGGCAACAAGATAAAGTACTTTTTTTCCCGTAGAAAAAGAACAATAATTCCAGAAGAATTTTCAACGTTTCTCATCTCCAGTGCTCGGCGTCTAAAATCAGACCCATAAACAACGAAACTTTCCACTTTTACCCCATTTTCTTCTTTACCGTTTAGTTCCTTTTTCCTGTTTTTTCTCCTTTTTCCTCCTTTCTCCCGAAGAGGCAACCCATTCCCAGGAATGGTCTGGAACGTTACTTCGCCTAAACTCTTAATCGATGCCATTCCGATGTAATCGAAGATCATTGTCCGCGTTCTTGAAGGAGAGGGCCGACGTTTTCCGAACTTGTTCAATGGTTCGGTATCGTAATCGGAATCTTCATCGATATTTTTCTTCCACTAGCATTCCGCCCGTTCTTTACTTCATTTCGTTTTCGTTTATTTTATTTATTCTCTTTCCCCCCCCCCCATTTTTTTTGTTACTGTTTCGTTTTTTTCCCTTCTACCCCTCTTATTTCCGTTAGTATCTCCCTTTTATTTTTATTTTTTCCCTTTTTTTATTATCTCTGAGAGATGCTGTGGCGCTAAGTGGAGATGCAGGGGAAAAAAACAGAGGCAAAAAAATAGGAATGAGTAGAAGAAGAGGGGAAATCGAGATCAAAATCATCTAAAGGGTACTGTATTTTCTTCTTCTGCTTGCACTGTTCCATTTCTTTCCTGTTTTAGGGACTATCTCGAAATATACGGAAGTTACCGAAAATCGTAATCAGGTAAACGAAAATCGAGATAAATTGTGTCCGAAGGATATAGAATCCTATTGGAGTAGATCATGTTCAACCTTTTTTATTCGACTGATCTCAGAAGCAATTCGACCAGTCAATCAACGTCCGAGGCAGAAAATAAACCGGTTCCGCCTTGTTTTCTGCAAAATTTCTTGGTCTTTATCGAAAGTCCTTACATTGAACTTGTCTTTTCCCTCTTTAATGGAAAGAGTAATAAAATTGACAGAATTACAAATTGATGCCAAGAAGGACAAGTATGGAAAAATAGTTTCAAAGGCTCGGTCTAGGTAAAAAGGGAGCATTCACAGCTATATTGTGATATTTTTATTGATATCGCATTCTAAAACAACGCGAGGGTTATTGGCAACGGGCCACGAAATTCTGAACTTTAGTCAAGTGACACGGAGGACACCTGAACTTGCACTTTACATTCCAATCTACCACACCACGCTAACTAGGAAGGTTTTAATCCGTGACAGATTTATCGGACATCAGCCCATCTCCACAGCGGGTCTCCAGTGGAAACAGGACACGAACTCACGACTCGCCGGACGTAATTTCGTGACCATGACCATTCGGCTACTGCGGCCTCCACAAATGCTTTGAAAATAGTTTGAGGACCACGTGACCAAAATGGCATTCTTATAGCAATTTTGAAAATTTGCAACAAGAAATACCCCCCCCCCCTATTTTGAGGGAATTTTTTCACTATTTCTAAACATAAACTCATTGTTAAAAGAGAAATTTTCTTAGTATTTAAACTTCATTTCAATTCATCAAAAGCTTCAAGAAGAATGCAAATTAATTTTATTCTTAAAGAGAGAAAAAATTGAACGGAATATTAAACAATAAATCATTTAATATTTTATGGGATTTATCTCCGTAGAAAATTGCTTTATTGTTGAAAATGGCTTATTGTTTTGGTTATAATCTTCTCAGTGTTATTCAAAATAAGTTTTGCCACATAGAAAATTTTCTGATTTCCTTAATCTATTTTAATTCATATTTTATGTGCTCAGTAGAGTTATGGTGCTGAGATAAAACAATAATTAATAATAACTACTTGGATATATATATTTCCCATACATTCAATAGTGACGTAAACTAGACTATTAAAAATAAGAATAGATTAGAGTTATAAAATAAAATGTAGATAAGAGGGATAAATGCAATACTAAATATATAAAGTAGAATAAAAAAATTGGTTTAGAGTAATTTAAATACAAAGTAGATAAATGTAGAGTATATGAAACACAAAACACTTTTCAAATAAATGCGTACTGGAATATATATACATTCTAGACGCAATTTATTTTTAAATTATCAAAACAACACAGAGTATCTGTAATTTAATAGCTGGGTAGAAAAATAAAGCAGAAACGTAACTTAATTTATTTCTAAATCTCTAGTCGAGAAATCTCATTTGTTCTAATTTTTGTAAATGGTGAAGGGGAACTTGTTCCTTTTTAACACGCTTTTATAAGTTTCACTTGTATGTAACGGAATCTTGGAACTCGATTTTCACCCACTTAAAAAGGTCAGATTAATTCGAAATTTTGCACACTTGTCAAGGACCGATGACAATACAATAATTTCATAATTTTGTTCCATTGGATCGTCAGGAATCACGATAATCAGATTTGGCGACAATTCCATATAACACTTCCAGATTTGGCAACTTATTGCGCATACAATTTTCTGATTTGTCGACTAATTCGATATACAATAGTTCCATTTTCAGATTTGGCGACCAATTCCAGATTTGGCGACTAATTCCAGATTTGGTGACTAATTCCAGATTTAGCGACTAAAAGTAAAAGGTGTACCCTTTACAGCGAGTATTTTTAACTAATACACTTGTGGTTTATAAAAATAAAACAAAAAAAAAAGTGTTCTGTATGTGAGAAAGTGGAGGGTGGGTACACACCCACCCTCCTTATCAATTTTTTACTATAATATAAACATTTTTCTGAAAATGAAAAAAAAAAAAGGCCTGTGATGTGAAAAAAATAATTTATGTTCTAACTGCTAAATATTTTTTTATTTTTATAAAGCAATACGTTTAGAAGTGATGATACAAATTAACATTATAGCAATACGTTTAAAAGGTGAAAATACGATTGATACATATTATTACCATGTTTTTATTAACTCGCTTTCTTTAATGTCTGTCCGGGTGGAATTTTGTAATTGATTTTAAACTGTGTGACTTTCCGATGAGCTAGAGACTTGAAATTTGGACCATATCTCAGAAGTGGATGACAATGCATGAAAATGTGAAAAAAGAAGGGGAAAAAAAAACGAAAAGGAGGAATTTTATACTTTTAAGGCCGTTATAAAAACAGGGTACATTAATTTTTTTTTTAATTCGAACTTTTTTTCTTCTTACCACACATTTTATTTGTTTGAAATGTTCTTCTGAGACGGAATCTAATATAACGATACGGGACTCATCCGAGGTCCCGTAAACAGAGAGAATAAATACACTTCAGACCTTTTGATTAAAATCCATTGAAGAGCAAGACTTATTCCAGCAGCCACGTATAATTCTGGCACCAAATATCAAACTCAAGGATAAATTCAACAATGAATAAATGACAATTTAAAAAACTAAACACGCTTTGATTGTAGATCGAACTAAAAAATGAAAAATAAATTATGATTTAAAAAAACTAAAATACACGCTTTTATACTGAATCGAACTAAAAAGTAAAAAAATAATTCTTAATATAAGAAAAAAATGATGAACGGGAAAATTAATGTCATTGGGGTAAAAGCGTGGGGTGCAATTTCGGAATTGAAAGAAATTAGAAACTATAACAGTTGATATATTTATAGAACACCCCACGCTTTTACCCCAATGACATTAATTTTCTCGTTCATCATTTTATTCTTATATTAAGAATTATTATTTTTTTTTTTTTACTTTTTAGTTCGATTCAGTATAAAAGCGTGTACTTTAGTTTTTTTAAATTATAATTTTTTAAAAAAGATGGCATCACATGTTGTGGAAAAGCGATGGATGTTCTCTGGTTGTGGGAAATGAAATCTCCATTTATTTCTAAATCTTCAAGAAATCTAATTTGCTCTAATTTTTGTAAATGGTGAAAGGGAACAGGGCCGCCGCGCGGGGATGGCAAAATTGTTCACCGCACAAGGGCGCCTGGGGCAGGGGGCGCCAAAATTTATAGTACTTATAGTTTTTTAATTTAATGTTACTTACATAAAAGTTGTTAATAAAAAACTTTCAATTTTGCATGTTTTATATTTTATTAGCAATACAATAAGATTTTTTTTTTGAATTTTATATTTTAATTTAATTTTGTTTTCTTTTCTGCGGATTGTTTTCGTTTGTGTAAAACAAAATTTGATTTCCGATACCAACAATAAAACGCGCTTTTTTTCGGAATGTGTTCAAAACCTAAGAATTTGTAACATGTAAAAACAGGAATTGGGAATGATTTGTATCGGCATATATTTTTATTCATATGCTGAGAAGATGTTGTGGCTCAACGTATTTGTTTTGTTTGTGTGCAATGATAAAATATGTACATTTTAAAAATTATGTAAATCGCTTGATTTTTCTTCTCCAAATCATATTTTGCTTCATGTATACTGTTATTAAACTGTTCTAAAAAAAATATTCTAAAATATTTATCGCAATGTTTCTTAAACTGTGGGGTGCGCCCTCCAGGAGGGCGTGATATCCCTACTTGAGGGCGCGAACGTATCGCGAAAAATCGAAAACAAAAGATATAAATAATTATCAATTTGATAAAATAATTATCAATTTGATAAAAATAATTATCAATTTGATAAAATAATTTACAATTTAAAATAATTACAAAGTAAAATACATTCTTATATAATAAAAAATAAAATACGACTTCCCACTGATATAATACTCAACACTGATAAATGTATCAGTACTGTACAAAGTGTTTGATAATTAAGTTATCAATATTCAATTAAAAACAAGTTTTTTCTAGTGACTCCCCTAGTCTTGTCATATACAAAATATTTATTTTGATAAATTGTGCGGTTTATAATCAAAGTCGTATTGTATTGTAGTTAGGGACGTTTCAAGGCATGAGTCAACTAGGCCCGGGTCCAGGACCTCGCTCTCATTTCGTTCTCGACTCCGTCTTAATAAGATCATGTGATCCGGATAATTTTAATGTCGTCAAATATTATTCCCGTACATTCCCTTCGAAAAACAGTTAATTTCAAACTGCATGTCAATTGGCAAAAGGGATGTGATGACCGTTGTCCAGTGGCGTAACGTACCTCCAGCTACCAAGCCCACTTTTTCGCTTAGGCACATGCCTAGGACGAAAAAGATTTGGGGGCGCAAAAAATTGAAGGGTGAAAAAAGAGAAAAAAAATTTAAATTACAGAGAACGTGCAGCCACCCAGTGTTTATTAAAAAGCCAATTATTCTCTTTCATTTTTATATCTAAATTATCAAATCTTCGTTTCACTATTGGCCAAATTATTATGTAAATCGCTTGGCTTTTCTTCCCCAAATCATGTTTTGTGACATGTATACATGTTATTAAATTGTTCTCAAATCTCGAAATAAAATCTTTATCGCAGCGTTTCTCGAACTGTGGGGCACGCCCCCTAAGGAGGGCGTGATAACCCTACTTGAAGGGGAAGGGGGCAAGCGCGAGAATGTTACGAAAAATCGAAAATAAAATATTTAAAATAATTATCAATTTAATGAAATAATTTGCAATTTAAAATAATTATAAAGCAAAATATATTCTTATATAATAAAAAATGAAATGCACATTGAAACTGATATAATACGCACTACTTATAAATGTATCAGTTCTGCACAAAGTATTTGATAATTAATTTATCAATATTCAATTAAAAACAAGTTCAGTAATTACTAGTGACTCTCTTGGGCTTGTCATATACAAAATTTATTTGCAAAACTTAATATTTATCTAATTAGTGCGTTTATAATTATAGTCCTATTGCATCGTAGTTTTATCATCAAAGTACAATATAATTGCATTCAGTACATTGTTATAGTAAGAAGTGGGGCGCGATGAAAATTATGACTGAAACTTGGGTCGCAAATATTGAAAGTTTGAGAAACACTGCTTTATCGTGATCTACAACACTCTTTTTGGTATCATGAATTCCTTTAGATTCTAAGCAGGATATCTATACACAAGGGCAGCCAAATTTACGATTTCTTCCAAATTTAAGATATGAATATAAAAGTTTGCAACACATAACTGTAATCGTCGCAATTCAGTTGAAAGTAATTTCGAATTTGTAGGGATTTCACTATATAAATTCTTTTCGTTGTTTGTTCAGTGTTGCGAACTTTACTTATTAAAAAGTTTTTGTTGTTTTCAATATTTTCATTTTTTTATAGACTGTTATTTGAAAATAAACTTCAAGTTCCATGAAAACTCTTACCATACATATTATTACATCTTAAAAAATCTACACAAGAACCAATTCTTTTCTGGTTACAATCTATTTTTAATAACAATATGATTCATAATAAGCTAGTTTTCTGTTTCAATATTTCGCAATCTTCTCGTATGATGTAATTTTATTTTTTGTATCATTTCCTGTCTATCTCGGTGGGCTATTTTGTAGCTCTAAGTCCTCAATTTATTCGGGAGGATGTGCGTTCGATCCTCCCGAATAAATTAATAGCTAGGGATTCTCCAACCGTTTTATAGCGTAGCATTTCGTTTCTGCTTCCTTTTAATGTTAGTAAATACTCAAGCACATACAAATCGTATTAGATAAATTATAAAATTAAAATTATAGATTTAAAAAAAAGAACGAAATTAAGTGTGGTGCGTTTAAGCGCAAACAACGCCAAGAAAAAGAAGACAGTAAGTAAAAATTGTAGCTTTGAGTATATTTAAAATATTCCCATATTTTTACTTTTTTACTAGAGAGAATTCAACCAAGATAAAGCCCTCATTTTTTTGTTTTTTTGTTTTTTGCACCAGGGTCTTTAAATACCTAGCTACATGACTGCCTTCAGGAAATCACTTTTTTTTCAAAGAGAGAGAGTTGACGTAATTTTAAATCAGTAATTTCTTCAATTTTACTTCATTCCTTTATAACTGCAAACGGTAATTATGAATTTACTTTTGATTTGTTTTGTATTTTCCCTTGAGTAAAAAAATGTACAAACATTTTTATCATATTAAAATAATAATTTTATCATTAACATTTTTATTATATTATTCAAAACATACATTTATTATTTGCTTTCCTTTACAAAGGAGGCAATAAAAGTAATGTCCAGCTTAATGAAATATAATTTTAAAAAAATTTTATTTTGTAAATTTTCCGTGTTACATCAGCTAATTTTAAGATTTTCGTCTACATTTATACATATATTTCAATGGACTTTTATAGTACTTTTATGTTGATTAATATGCATCAATATTTGTTTTCTTTACTTCAATACATCTTCCAAAAACACACTTTTCTATATGCAAGAACAGTTTTATAAAGTTTAATTATTAGTGTAAACATAAAATTCCAAATAGTAGTACTTAAGGTAGTACTGGTATTGAAGTTTTTTTCACGAACTTCAAAGTTTATTTCCTAGCATTGATATTTTGACACTGATTGCACTTGCATTGAGCTATAGAAATAAAAATAAATAAAAAATATCTATAATATTTCTTCAATTTTGAAGGAATGGAAAATGTTAATGCCTGTGTGTGTAAAACTTGATTTAAATAATATAAAAAATATTAATTGGAGCATGACAGTATTAACGCGACTGTTGCTGGGATGGGGGACCTTTTTCCTGGAAGCTCATATCAAGTAGGTGTCTGAAACTTTCGAATTCTTGTTTCACTAACAACTGATTCTTTCCTGAAAGTATACCGATCCCCAGTCAAGAATTCATTTTACTTTATAAATTCTCTGAATTTTTCTTTATAAAAAAATGATAAAAATAAATGTGGTAAAATATTCTTGATTCAAATGATACTACAGAAAAACTAGCTTTCAGAAACAGAAAGATTTTATTTCATAATAAACAAGGAAACAAAAGTTGATTGTAAATTAATGTTTACAACATGTGTAAATGATAGAAGGGCTGGTAAATATAAAATTTTTTGCCTTAATTTTGTAGAATTATTCTTTGTTGAAAATTTCATTTAACTTTTTGTACACCATTTGTGATGTGATTTATATTTGCACAATTCTTCATAACCTGAATATAATATTGTTTATGTATTTATCATACAAGATTTAAAAATTCAAATTTATCGTAACCAGGTTATTCACTGAACATTTGGTTACTGAAATACGCACATTTGTGTTAAAATTATTCTTACTTTTTGAGAAATATATTACTCTGGAATGCCCTACTCGTATCGTAAAGAATTTGAAATTTACTTCAGATAATCGTAGATCAGATGAAGCGTATGAACATGCAATTGCCAATGAAAGTATCGTTTCTAATTATTTGGGGGTGGATACTGATTTCCCCCAAAGTCGAAACAGGTTTAAAAAGAAACTATTTCAAGATGAACAAACCGACCGATAAACCAATCAACAATCCAAGACAAAAGTTTAAGGTATAATTTTACAATATAATATTAGACACTGCTATTTCTTCAATTTCAGAAAGTTTCAGTCAATTAAAAGAACATTACAATTACTTCAAGGTATACCTAACTTAACCTAATACTTCACTATGTACCTAATTTAAAAAATTGGAGTGACAATGAAATTTTAAAACATTGTGAAGAATTAGAACGAAAGTTAACGGATACTAAAAATATTAATGAAAAGGACATAGATGGATTAAATTTGTTTAAAGAAATAAAATATTTCCGATGTTTTACCAAAGAGGATATGTCACCTATTGATGTTCTAAATTATATTTAAGAAAACAATCTTATCGATACATTTCCAAATATTGCACTAGCTTTACAAATTTCTTTAACCCTGCCAGTTTTGGTGGCTACTGGAGAACGAAGTTTTTCAAAACTTAAAATTATAAAAAACTACATGCGATCTACTATGGCGCAAGATAGATTATCGGACTTGTCAATTATATCTATAGAGAGCGAAATTTTGGATAAATTAAATATAAAGGAATTGAAACCAGTATTGTAGCTGCTAAAGCTAGGATAATCAATATTTGAATATATTTTCTAATTTTTATATTTTACTTAAAAAATTTTATATCATTTTTGCTTTGTTTTGTATTTAAAATTTATGAAATAATAATAAAAAAAAACAATAAGACACGTGTTTTAATATTATAATTTTAAAGCTTTTCAGTTCGAAAGTCAAATTTCGAATACTATATAAATGAGTATTTCTTATTTTATTTGTAGCACTTTATAAGAGTGCAACAGAACCCCATAAAGGGGCGCCGAATTTCAATTTGAACAAGTGCACCTAATACCTACGCGGCTGCCCTGAAAGGGAACTTGTTCCTTTTTAAAAAAGATGGCGTCATGTTGTGAAAAAGCGATGGATGTTTTCTGGTCGTGAGAAATGAAATCTCCAAAAATAGGTCAGAGGGGATTCCAACAGGATTTTAACCCCTATAAATCTTAACTTGTCTAAACAAGTCTAAGCAAGTCTTCCGATCTTTGAAATTTACACATTCCACAGCTAGGGTCCCGTACACAGAAATTCCAACTCTAAAACGATGAAAGCGCCCTCTTCTGGGAGGGGGGAATGGGCGTTCCTAAAAGAAAGGCCAAGTACTCATGAGTACTGGTCTTAATGATCGGAGGTAAATAGTTCCTTCATAAAAGATAAATTATATGCCTTTTTTTCTTAATTTTCAATATTTTCTTGACTTTGAAATAAACATTTTTTTCAAGCTATTATTTTTCCAAATTTCCATTTACTTGATCCCATTTTCTGATGATTATGTTCTGACAGCTGTCATGATGAAAGAAAATGACGTCACAGAATCATACAAGCCTCTTCTACAACAGTTGAGAGAGGGATTCTAAGTGCAAAGGGAGCTCGAGACAGGAACCCCCCCTCCCTCTCTTTCGCCTTCTATTTTTGTTCTTGGAGGGTCCAGCTTACAACCAACTGAAGACTATTTATATGACAACTGACCCCTCTTTTACTGCCCACCCCATGGCAGTTTTCAATTACATGAAAACTGTGCCCGACATTCTAGTTGTACAAAGAAACTGCTTTTTTTCCGCTGTTTCGTTTCTGTTTTGAGGAACATCAGTTTTTCATTTGAATTTTATAAAAATATAAGTTTTAGTTAAGGCAAAAACCTTTATATATATATATATATTTCTATACATCCAAAACAATTTTCTGTGATATTCTTCAATACTAAATTGCATCAAAATCCTTTTTTAAACAGTTTAATGACAAGAGAAATTTATAAAATTAATGGAATTAATAGTGTAATGTGATTTAAATTATTCTCTTTCCTGAAATATTTGAGGTCAGTTCTTTTATTTCCGATTCAGTTCAATAATTTTATTTAAAAACGGTTTAAGACATGTAACAAAAAAAATCTTATATAAATTTAATAAAGTACAGTGGCGTAACTACCAATGGGCTAGGTAGTGCCGTGCACAGGGGCCCTTGAGCTCAGGGGACCCTCACGCCTTGACCACCAAGCAAGTCGAGCTTGCGATAATTTCTCCCATAATTGAGGTATAAATATAAAAGATTGTTACATAGCTGTAATCATGGCAACTCCGTTGAAAGTAATTTAAAACTTGTAAGGAATTCCCCTAAATTCTTTCCTTTGTTTGTGTATAGTGTTGCGAATTTTACTTATTAAAAAGTTTATATTATTTTTCAATTTTTTCATTTTTCTAATCTTTACTTGAAAATAAACATCAAGTTCCATGAAATGTTTTACCATACATCTAAAAAAACTACACAGGAAGCTATTTCTTCTTGGTCATTTTATTTTTTATAACAATATGATTCATAATAAGCTATTTTCAATGTTTCACAATCTGGTATCTGCAACAGACTGATGTAATTTTGACCCCCTCCTCTGTTTTTTCGTGTGTTTTATTTTAAATAATTATAATAATTTTGTATTATATTTTCTTGTTTGTGCATAATCCTTTTATCATTTCCTGTCTATCACATGTCAAATCGAACCTGGGCAATCACTAAATTCACAAGAAAACTCATATGCATACATGTAAGTAGTTTGTAGCTTTGCTTTCCTATGTTCTGCAGAGCTTGACACAGGGCTGATGTGAACCAGCTTTGTATATATATATATATATATATATATATATATAAAATACTCTAATATATTTTTAATTAATAAAACTCCACCAATATTCTCTCTTTTTTTTGCACCAAGACCTTTGGATACCTAGCTACGCCACTGATAAAGTATATTGAGTATTGGTTTTGGGACCCACACAATTTTTTGGAAGAACAGTTTTAGTGTTGGAATTTCTAATATAAATACAGTTACAAAAAAAAGGAACGAGTCTTACAGTAGTCGCATATGATGTGTAACATGACATGTTATCCTGGTAAATACGCAATAGTAAGATAAATCCTGGAAAAAATTAATCGGGTATGATTGGAAATAATTTTCTATCAAATAATTTTATCTTTAATGAAAATTTTATTTAATTAACACAAAGAGTCATGTAATTTTTTAGCAAAAATAAATATTCTTGTTCAATTTGGGGAAGACACACACACAATAGACTTATGATGACTAAAATCTGACACATATACTTGAGATTTTAAAGTATTTAATAACCTTTGAAAAACAACGTCAATAACAGTACCACTGTTAGCTGTCGATATATTTCGGTTTGTGTTCATTTCGAGCTTGAGCTCATCATTCAAAAAAGCTATGAGCGGACAATCGTAAAGTTACCTGACTGACAAACAGATTTGGTAAAGCAGTAATTGGTTCGGCCGTTTGTTTCTGAGAGATTTGTGTTCGTTGCAAAAAAAATAAAAAAATACCTGCTGCGTGGAGTTGAATTTTGTGCAATTCTTTTCGGCTGTACTCCTTCAGTTTTTAATTTTTTTTTCTCACGTTTCTTTTGTCGAAAATCTCGCATACATTCTGCTTTGGATTTACTCGTCTCGGTAAATCACAAAATCGTTTTAAAGTTATTGTATTCCAGATTTTAATTTCAATTAACTTTTTTCACTAATCATACTAAATATTTTTCTTATTTATCACACTAATGTTATATTTTTAATATCACAAACAGAAACCAGCAATATATTTTTTAAAAAAATAAAAATAATTTAAATCAGCTTTTAAAACCGTGGAGGATTATATACCATAATGACTAAAGACGCGAGATTCCCAAATTCAAAAAGGTCATGAAGAATACAAAGAAACTGTAAACTCAAGTGTCATTCTGGCTATCCGATCTTGGCTTAGAAGAGGGATGGCCAACTCAAATGACCTTGCGGGCCACTTCGGAAAAACATTATAATCCTGCGGGCTGCAAACAAAAATTATATATCTTTATATTATATTTAGACCCATCACAAACATTTATTGGAATGAAAATTTAAAACGGAATGAATTATTATTGATTTCATTATTTTTCATCTATACAAGCATAGATAATTTATAATAATAATGCAAGGATCAAATATGTCTAATTCTAGCAATAGGCAGCGCGATGGAGTTACAGGAATCGAGTGTGATGCGGCGCTGCAATACCGCACACTTCTAAGAATGTATTAAAATAAAGGAAAGGTAATAAAATAGAAACAGTTATGAAGTATATTTGTTACAAAACACTACATTAAAAACAAAAATATTGTACAAAATAATCATATTTTGTAATGAATCGCGAGGGCCGCAAAATTATTCAAGGCCGCGGGTTGGCCACCCTTGGCTTAGAATTACGAAGTCTGTGGCAAATAACATATATGGCTCTAGAGCAGTGGTCTTCAAACTTTTTCAACTCAAGGAACCCTTTGAACTTGAAAGTGTTTTTGTGGAACCCATAGAACTAGAAAGTGTTTTCGTAGAACTCCTAGAACTAGAAAGTGTTTTCGTACAACCCCATTCCAATCAGAATTTCCCGGGATTTTTGGGGAAAATCTCTATAATTCCTCAGATGTCAAACATTCAAATTGTGGAGTGAGTGAGTGAATATTAACGTCACACTGTTCAGCTACACGAGAGCTTTTGGTAACGGATCTCGTAATTTTGAACCATGGTCAAGTGACGGGGATGACACCTGAGATAGCACCTCATCTCCTAACTACCACACCACACCAAAGGAAGGACGTTTGAGCTCTCGACAGATTTAACGTGCATCGCGCCCCTACACGGTGGGTCTTTAGTGGTGCTGGGCTTGAACTTTAAAATTGTGGAACTATTTGCCTGTATTTGTACTTGCAGTGCCTTCTTCATAGCGCATTAACTTAGAATTCATTTTGAAAAAAAAAAAGCAGTGATGAGTTATCTTGAATAATATATGAAACACATGTATAAATGAAAATGCAAAATGTAAATACTGCTTTCCAGACAGAAATTTAAAAAAAAAAAATTTCTGCAATGTTATTTCTAAGTTGAATTTTCAGTGAAGGAAATAAAAACGGAATAAAAACATCAGTAGCAATAGTAAATAAATTAATTGAAATTTATATGTTTTAAGAAGAAACTATTAATGTTACTAAAAATATTCTTAAAATTATGGAAAACTTTCTGATTTATTTTAAATCAATGGTATTTCATCTTCGGAATATTTGAATCTTATTTAAAATGCGATGATCAATAAATCCATTTAGTATGTGGAAACTTTCACAATATTTGAAATGAACAGCGGAACAAGAATTTAGAAAAAAGAAATGCACACGTTTCTTTCCAATTCCTGAAATTCTGTCCTATATTCTTTTTTCGTTTAGCCGAAAGAAATAATCTTTTTTTGAAGCTGCGACGATGATCCATTTTATTTAATAACTGAAATAAACTGTGCAAAATAAGTTTTAAAACAGCTGATATTCAAATAACTTTAACTTGGAAAGAAACACAGGAATTTCAATTTTGGAGATATGTAAGAAAAGAATGCGAAATCTGATTCACTTTATCCTGACGATTCAAATGCATTTAATAAATATTAATTGTTCATTTTAATTATTAATAAAATATAACTTATTTAGTATATATAAATAATTTTAAGAAAGGTGGAATAAAAAACAGAGCATAGCTTTTTGTACAAAACGTATTTGTAGTTATTTTCAAGCACAGACTCAAACTTTCCTAAGAATGATGTAATTGTAAATAGTATCTTGAATGCCTATAGATTCTTAGAAAACAAGACCCATTTTGAGGGGGGGGGGACATCTCTGTTACACAATCCACCGAAGAGTCATAAATTACCCCCTTTCACCAAGGGAACGCAGGGAAAATTTCATGTATCCTTCCGCAAGAAGGCGGAGTTACAAGTTTACTTTCCCCTCATTCCAAATATGCAATGCTGACTTATTTAATTACTCGCAAATAAATTAGTTTAAAATTTTTAAAGTATATGCGTTTGAAAGAGCATAAAAAATAAAGGATTTCCGCTGAGAAACTTTTTTTATCCGATAATTGAAAATATTTTTATGATCGTTTCAACGCACTAAATGTAAATTTTCAAGCTTTTAATAAATATTTAAAAATATTTAGAAATTTTTTTTTAAAAATCGAAATCAAGAGAAACATTAATTTTTTTTAATCTTTAGGATGCATTTTGTTTCATACAGTTAAAAGCAATACCTTAGACGTAAATTGAATTATAAGAAACTCCATAGGATTAACATTACTCTCGGGTTTTCGTGGTGGCGTGTCACCGGGAGCCTTAAACTATCCCCAAGGCTTGCAAATGCGACAAAATGACCTTGCAAGTGTTTGCGAAGGGTTTACTATGTTAAAGAAGGAGTTACTGATTTATGCATTTTCCCCTTTCTCCCGAACAACATTGAATGAAGCAAGGACGAAAACATTCAAACAAGCACGTGCTTGCTTGAAGAACGGTGACACAGTAGGGGGTAAACTCCGTTAACTTTTTCTCATAAGACAGGAGTCAATAAACTTCCACGAACTGATAAATTCGAAGTTTACTTCGGTATGTTAAGATTGTTTTCGGAACTGCAATTAGAAGAAATTGAGCTTAACATTTTTTTCTAAATGGGATGGGACTCCTGTATTTGACTACACATATTGTGCGATTTCTTTGCTCAAAAATTGGCAATGTACCTCGTTTTACAGACATCCCACCACTTTATTTATTTTTCTACGTGAAGAACCAAGTTTATGCTGTCAAAATTAACAGCATCGAAGAACTAAAAAACTTAATTCATACCGAAACAGCTTATCTGTCTCCAAAACGGCTTAGTAACGTCTGGAGAGAAATCGAGATCAGATTTGTATTCCACGAGCAGCTGATGGTGTTCGTTCGTATTTCAGTACATTAATGTAAAATTATTTGTAGCACTAAATTAAATTCACTCAGACCTTTTCTCTGGTATCTTATTCTATATTATTTAAAGCATATTTTTATCCAGCAAATAAATTATGGAAACCCTGAGCGAGTGAGTGTTCCTAAATGTCGCGTTTTAAAACGACGCGGGAACTATTGGCGAAGGACCTAGTTATGTTTAACCACGGTCAAGTGAAGTGGACGATACTTGTGAGCTGTCACCCCTTCCAAACTACCACACCATGCCAACGGGAAAACTTTGAGTCACAATGGATTTAACATTCATCTGCCTTTTCACGGTGGATCTTGTGGCACGATAACTCATGATACATCGGCTGCGAGTCAATGACCATGAACACTAAGCTACTGCGGCCACAACTTTGCATAGGCATGTAAATTAACCTAATTTTATCTACATTTTTAAACTAAACACTGGGGGTTTCGCGTCAGACTGACCACCTGATTGGAACATTTGCTAATGCATTCTAGGGCCCAAGGTCACGTATACTGATACTGGCACAATATGCCTTGGTCCTCATGGACTGTTTCGCTACTGAGTTAAGTCATAGTATTAATTCAGAAATATATTATGAACAATTGTAAATATACTTCAAAATATCTCGAATACAAACCAGTTTAGTTCTAGACATGCCTTCACGGGTATTAATAAATTACAAAAATTCAACCTCTTTTGCTTGTTAAAATTTTTCAACTCCAGGTTTTATCATTATTTAGAGTTTCTTAAAGCTGTCATCCATTTGCCATTTTGATAATTCGTAAGTAAAATGTTCATTCTGAGTAAATTCTGCTTTCCTTTCCAAAATTTAAATTATTGACTTATTGAATGCAATAAAGTGTATTAAAAAAATAAGAGAAAGTAAAGGAGGAGGGGGAGGGATATAAAGAGAGCAGATTTTTGTAAAGTACTTACAATTTCTTCCACTTCTAAAAAAAAAATCATTTCTAATTTTTTTAAAAAATGATTTCGGTGAAATCCCACAAAAACAACGAATCATTGATTTAAGTATAAAATTATTTTCAAAAATTGGTAAAAATTGTTATTTTACAGAAACCGTACTTGTAGCGCTTTTTTGCTGCTCCTTTGAAGATATTTCCTTTTTATTCAAGTGCATATAATTAGTCTAGCTACCAGGAGAATAAAAAAGATTTTTCATGCGATTAATATTACGTACTTGCATTCAAAATGAATGGAGGACGAGAGTTTTAAGGGAACCAGGACATGTGTGGGACATGTTTTAAGGGAAGTGTAAAATGCCAAAATTAAGACCCTTTGTTTATGAGACATATATCTTTTAAAATTTTCAATAGAGCTTAGATATTTTACGTTCTTAATAAAGATAACTTAATTATTCTGCAGAACTACAAAAATAACTTTTTAGTTGAAAAGTATTTTTTTTTTACTACTTAATTTAAGTAATACATAATTTTTGAGAACTTATAATACATACTTATGTTTAGGTACCATTTTTTAAAAAAGTATCTTTTTTTTACACGTACATAAAACAATACACAAAAGACAGTGAACCTATTTTTTTTTAGTGAAAATAATTTAGTATAGTTTTTTTAAAAAAATTATAAAACTCTGAAATTTGGAAAATTTATATTTTTCTGCCTTTTTTATGCATAAAACCATTTTTAAAAATTTAGGCACTATTTTAATTGAAAAAAATTAGGTTCACTATATGCATAGGCATCTTGTATAGAAGTATAAAAAATCTGGAATCTTATCGTGCAATAGTGTTTTTAAAAAATGTACCTAAATGCAAAAAAATATGCTTTTGGGAGAGAGAAAAAGTGAAAAAACTAAGGGTCAAAAGGGGCGCGGTCATTTGTTTACATTTTTATTTTTCATATTTTAGGGCTATTTTATCAACAAACATATAAGTATTATACATTTTTAGGTTCAGAAAAATATGCACTATTTTTTAGAACTAAAATTGAAAAATCAATTTTTTGAAAGCATATGATGTCCTGGTTTCCTTAAGTCATGTTGTAAGATATATTATTTAGCAATCTGTATTGCGCATATTTTTATTTCAATTTGCAAAGAGAAAAATATCATGTACATTTAAAAGAAATTTGGTATGAGTGCTTGCTTCTTACATCACATATATAAAGTAACACACTGGCTTTTGGCAAAGGACCTCGTAACTTTGAGCCATGGTTAAGTGACGAGGACGACTGTTGAGCTGCCATCTTCCCTCTCCGAATTACCACACCATAGAACGGAAGGACTTTGATTCACAACAGATTTAAAGAGTATCAGCTCCTCTACACGGTGGGTCTTTAGTAGCTAAAGGCCTCGAATTCATGACATCCAAGCCACCAGGTCATGTCCTACTGCGGCTACTCAAAAATTTCTAATACAACAATATAAGTATTAAAAATTGAATTTATAAGATCCTGTTCAAACATACGGCATAAAATGTATATACATTCAACATTCTCTATATAACATTCTCTAGATATAGTTCTCACATAGCTCATGTTAAGGTATCCGACCACCCTAAAATTGAGAATTTTGTCAAAAATTGACAAATTTGTTTTATGATTTTATTTTAAAGGCCCATCTTATTAGCTTTATAAAAATACCAAGTTTATTACTTTCCGTTCTCTAGAACAAAAATTACAAGTGTTTTAGTAAAAGCAGATGTCATTACTTTAACCAAGATGTCATACTTTAAAACGCGTTTTACTCGAAATGTGTGTGTTTTTTTAAATGCTCGGTTTTGAAAATATTTAACTGAAACTATTTGTGTGTGTTCTGTATGTTAGTAGAAGTGTCTTAACCTTCAGATTTATCAATCATTGTTTTATTACAAAATTTACAGTCCCTTATGTTAATATATAAGCGCTGTTTTCTTAAGCAATTTCATACAATAACTAAGATAAAGTGCTCTAGAGTTTTTGTAAAAAAATTAAAATATCTCTTATCCTGAAGGTCATTTCAAAAATGAAATAACACAGCAACACATCAGAATTGAAAATTCTTTCATAAACTTTTGGTAAAGAATGGGCCCTGTTTATGTTATTTTTTGTAAATTTTTACCCATTTTTTCCCATTTTAGTTATAATAATTTCTTTTTCTTTCCTTAATTTTAGCATATTTTTTTAAAAAAATGTACTAAACAAATCTAAAAACCACAAAAAAAAAAAAAAAATAATCCCCATATCTCCATTTTTTAAGAAAAAAGTTGTCGCAGTAGTCGGATACCTTAATTCGTTTTGAAATTGGAAGGCTTGCAAAAAACCGTTAGAAATTTTAAAGCTCTAAATACTCACATACAACTCAGAAATGAATCAGATATACATTTCTTTATCATTTTTAAATGATGAAAATAAACTATAAAAAAACGGGATTTTTGAATATGTTGTTAAAGGATATTTCAGTTTTATATGTTTCTGTTCTTAAAAGGTTACTTTGACCGGAAAGAACCCTTATAGATCAAGAGAGAAGGTTTTTTCAACACAATGTTAAGTAAATAGTGACCTTAGAGGCAGAAATCGCCAAGTCGCAAAATTTGTTGACATAATTAGGTGCCTCCAGTTAAATTCGGAAGGATCTAGATCAATTATTTGAAGACAGAACCCCAAAAGTTTGTAAAATGGGTTCCCTGCTTGTATAAAGACGATGCAGGGAATCAAATATTTGTCAAGGACTGTTCGTTTCATTTATCTTGTGTGGAATCGTGATTACATTTGGACTATCAACCACGTGATAATATTTAAATTTAAAATATTATGTAATTGATGCAGGTATTGGGGTAATGATTTGCTTCAAGCATGTTCAAATGCGTGTGTGTCTTAAAACAAAACTGTGTGTTTATTCAACAACTTTAAAATTTGTTTACTGCCCTGGTGACCAGAAAGGAGTCATCGGCTTACTACAGCGGGTCGGCAACCAATGGCACGTGGTACAATGCTCAGTGACACTCTGCACTACTCTACAAATATGTCAATTTTTGAAGTGGATGGAAGTTGATAAATTTGTAATGGACCTTATTTGACAAGCATCTTCAGAATTATGAACATTTACGAGATAATGAAAAAATCTGAAAAAGATCTGTAAAAATAAATTTGCCACTATTTTATAAATTATTCAATGGCATTACTGTAGAGATTTAATTGTTTGAAGAGAGAAAATTGCATGCACTCTCTCTCAGCTTTTATCTTTGGCTTCTACATATCAAAGAAAAAAATATTTTCTCATATTGAAAAATATTTCGAGTCCGCAAAGAAATTGTTTAACAACTGAATGCTCAGAATCATGTCAGATTGAAAGTCCCACTTCATACCCCTGGTTTTGCGATAGTAGACATGTGCAAGCGCTAGATTCGCATTAATTTTTTTTATTTACCTTTTTATTTAACTGTAATGAAGGGAAATACTTAAATTTTAATTTGTCTATTTCCCATTTTAATATATAGATTTAAAAATACTTAATATATATATGTTCGATTTTAATTTGCTTTTATTTTTGTTGAAGAAATAGTTATACACTCATGTCCATAAATTAAGGATAATTCAGAATCACACAGAAATTGAACTCTAAAATAAAAATTTCACCTGTTGAATTATCACACACATCTTGAAGAAGAATGTGCAAATTACAGGAAGCCCCCAGATGGCACGTATAGTACGTCACAATGACGAGAGTGTAAGAGAGGGGTATATACGGAATGGTGGCAAAGAAGTAAAATTGTTCACAAGCGCTTTAAAAGCCTTTCAGTGCAATAACCGCATAGTTATGCACAAAGGAAGCATTTGGATATTTTTTAAGTGGTAGAATTATCGGACGACTGGAATGTGGACGTACCCAGCTGGAAGTATCCGAGGAACTTGGAATCGCCCAGAGTGTCATCTCCAGGCCTTGGCAACGATTCCAAGATGATGGTAATGTGAGTAGATGTTACAGCACAGGTCACCCCCGAGTTACAACGCCGAATGAGGACCGGTATTTGGCAGTTACTGCCAAAAGAAACAGACGGAGCACAGCATCAGACCTATCTCGTCAGCTCTCTTCAGCTACCGGTACGACAGTTTCAAGGCAGACCGTGTACAGACGCTTAGGGCACATTGGTCTATATGCTCGTAGGCCTGTCAGATGTGTTCCCCTTACCACAACTCACTGTCACCTGCGATTAACCTGGAGTAGAGAGCATGCATTGTGGACACCGCAACAGTGGTCTTGTGTGATGTTTTCCGACGAGTCCAGGTTTAGTTTGCAGTCTGATTCTCGCCGGACTTTCATATGGAGAGCGCCAGGTACCCGTTACCACCATTGAACGACACCGTTACGGTGGTGCAGGATGGCTCGTTTGGTGAGGAATTATTCTTGGTTCCAGAACTGACCCGCATGTTCAGAGTGTAACGATGACAGGCTACATCTATCGGGATGTCATTCTGGAACAACATGTACGTTTGTTTCGGGGCGCCATGGGTGCTGAATTTCTGTTTATGGATGACAACGCCCGTCCTCACCGTGGAAACATTATAGACGAATGCCTTCAATCGGAGGATATCACCCGTATGGATTGGCCAGCATACTCACCTGACTTGAATCCAATAGAGCATGTGTGGGATATGCTTGGCCGACGAATTGCAGCCCGTCAACCCCCTCCCACCTGTCTACCGGAACTTCGGAGGGCATTGCTTGATGAGTTGTGTAATATTCCCCAAGATCAGATTGATAATTTGATACTCAGCATGCGTAGGCGTTGTAAGGCCTGTATTGCATCGTCCGGGAGACATACTCCGTATTAACTATCATACTAACCATGTTATACTGTTTTTTGTAAATAGGTTCTTTTTTGAAATTTGCTCCAGGGAGTAAAAATCGCAATTTTTATTAATTATGTCAAACATATAGCATCTTTTTTGCTCTTTACCTTTTGTTTAATAAATGGACTTTACAAATAAGTCAAATTTGTTTTGCTTCTGTCTCTTTCTTTGCCTGAACTTCATTATCCTTAATTTATGGACATGAATGTATTTTATATGTTTATTTTTATATTAAGAATTATATTTCAATGATGCAAAATTAATATATAATAAAGCTGTAAATCTAAGTTATTGACCTTTATTCTCTAATTCTGCATGCATTTCAATGGGAATGGAATTGTTGAAAAACTGTCGTACTGTGTGGCACGTTGAATCCCATTGGTAGATTGGCTTGACACTCCACATCTAAAAGGTTAACGACCCCTGTTTTACTAGATGAATAATAAAAATGTAAGGAATGGGGATTTATAAATTTAACATTTTTTTAATGCCCAAGCTCTCTATGTGGAAAAAACCAAACTATAAATGCAATTTTAACACACAGTCTGCCTAACTCAAAAAATAAAATATGACTATAAGTTTTGCGAAACTGTGCAAATACACAAAATCTCACTACTGGTGTAGATAGATTAAGTTTTTAGTAATTTCTATTAAAAAAGTTCGTTATGAATTGTATTTAATATTTAAATAACAAGGATTATATGAGGGTCACTCTGAAATTTTTGAGATACTCCAAGGCTTTTAAAGATATGCTTACAAATTTTTAATAGTGTTCAAAGTAGTCTCATCCAGCTTCAATATACTTCTGTAGACATATTTTCTACAGATTATAAATGCCTCAAACCATTCATTTCTTGTAATTGATGAAAAATGCATTTATAACTACATCAATCTCTTCTGAATGAAAACGACGTCCACACACACACGTAAGTTCTTTACGTAAGTCCACGTAAAATAACTTAAGACACACATAGCTAGATCCGGAGAATAAGGTGGATGCTCTATCAGTTTAATCTGTTTTTGTTAAAGAAACTCAATTGTTAATCTGGCTGTATGGGAAGATGCATTGTCAAGGTGAAGCATTAGGCCCCAAACATTCACTTCTTGGAGAATTTCAGGAAGACATTTAGTGATATACCGGTTTACTGTTACTGTCTTCTGTTCTTTTATTTTGATGGCTTTCATCAATCCCTTTACTTCTGAAGAAAACGGCATATATCACTTTTTTCATTGACCGTTGACTTTTCACCATTTTCGACGTGGTATCAACTTCAAAGACCCACACTTTGCTTTCTTGACGTGTTGGAAAGTAAAAAAAAAAAAAAAGGCAAGTACGTTTCATCACCGTTACAATTTTAGGAATGATGCGGTGGCCACCATCATTTAGAAGTTTAAGGGTTTGTTTACTCATTCTGACACGCTCCTCTTTTTGGTGCTCAATTAGATTATGAGGAACCCAACGGAAAACTACGTTTTTCATAAGCAGTTCTTCATGAATAATTTTATACATGGTGGCGGATCCAATGGTAAGTTTCTTCTGTATCATTTGGTAGGTACAACGATTATCACCCAATAACATTTTTCGTATGGTAGACACATTATCCGGGAGTACTGCCGATCTCGGCCTTCCTGTGTTTTCTGCATCCTGAAGAGAATTGTGATTATTGTAAAGTTTTTTAAACCATCTGAATACAGTAGCATGACATGGAGACCTATCACCAAATGCTAATTGCAGTCGTTGAACGCAATCCTCTTAAATTAGCCCAGCTTTAAAATCATAGAAAATCATAGCGCGTTAATGTTCTCACGCCAACTCCATTTTCTCTTCTGCCTAAAATTTATTCTACGCCAAACAACTTAAAGTAGGTCAGCAAAAAGTCGTCTGCTGTTTTAAAATACTTTGTATTTTCAAATTAAACCATTAATTTTGTTTTGTAACTTCTCGTCTGCGCGCATCTAAAAAATTTCAGAGCTACCCTCGTATAAATTTGCTAATTTGAAGGCGAATGAGAAATTCATTTATCACAATTTTCGAAAGAATATACATTATATATAAATAGTATACATATTTTATTTTTTTAAATGTAGCTTTAACGTAGATTTAGCCGATGTAGCCTAGCGGTTATGGTTACGAACTCGTGAGTGGAATGTCATGAGTTCGAGCCCTAGGACCACTAAAAGACCGGCAGTGTAGAGAGGCTGATGCACGTTTAATCTGTCGTGATTCAAAGTCCTCCCGTTCGCGTTTAGAGAAGGAGATGCCAGCTCATGTGCCGTCCTCGTCATTTTAGATCGACTTTCTTAAAATTACAAAGTTGCCATCATTAGTCCTCGTATTGCTTCAGAGTACGAAGTAAATTGAAATCAAATAAATTCAAATTACGTATATTAATGAGTATAAATTAGTTTTTATAATTTAAATTTTGTTCTCAGTGTCTCATTAGTAATAAGTTTCTTTTAAGAGTATAGTGGAAATAAAAAAATTTACACAATAGAAATTTTTCTTCCAAAAAAATGTTGGTTGCTATTTTCGATTAATATAATTTTTATATTTGCCGAAAAACGTGAAAAGTTTGTGGGTTTCTTGGAATCATTTATACTTTCTCTTGTAGTAGTAGAAATGATTTTAGTCAGAGAAAAGAAATTCTTCAGTTGCTTTCTCGGAAATAAAACAACGTCATTGGTTTTACTGTTTTTTTATTCTATGTGATTGATGGAAACTCGGTTAATCTTCGTGAAATTGTCGGTTTGTGGAGACTTAGATACCATAAACTCTCTCTCTCTCTCTCTCTCTAAAACGGTTTCCTTACAAACTTGATACATAGAATATAAATAATATCTTTCTCTTCCTGATTAATTCAATACTTCACTTTGTATTTGTTCATTATTTCTTTTGTCAAACTTGAAATAAATACCCATGTTATACCCAAAATGTTATACCCATATGTATATCCGTTTGAGAATCAATCATTGACAATCACTGTGTTGGAATTTCGTAAAATAGGTGATAAAAATATAATGAAGTAAAATAAATAATTATTATTTAACAGTAAGACAATGCTTAAAACAGAAATAACTATCTTAAATAATTATACTAAGCCATTTAAATGTCAGTGTATATGTAAATGCAGGAAATTTTTCTATTAAAGAATTATAAAAAAAAAAGTGATAGCAAAAAATGTTTTTGGGCATAACCTTTTTTTTAGTAATTCTTTCAAACAGAAGACTGAAGAACCCATGCCTTATATTCATATCATCCCCGCCCCCTTGAGATTCGCGAGCCCCAATGTACGGATCTTTTAATTCGCAAACCACGAGGATAATTATTTGAAAAGATATCTCCAGAAGTTTCTAGAAGGACTTTACTACTTATACGATGGGGGAAAGAATGACACTGAAAAACAACATTCCGAGTCAAACATTTGACAGTGATTCTGCATTTTATTTGTGCAATGCGAAGTTGTCAGTATGGATTGGAATAGCGGTGTTTAAGATTTATGTGCTTTTTAATATTCGCTACCATATATTCATATGTGTTTGTTAATTAATCCTTGTTAAGAAAAATTACCTTAATTATTTGAGAATTGCAGAATAAATTGCAATTTACTCTGAAACAAACTGCTTGTTAATTATGTGGAACTGTCCTATATTTAAAACAAGGCAAAAAACATGCAATATAACGAAAGTTACAAAATGAGTTCCTTCCTGAATTCTTTTTTTAATCATGAAAGTAAGTTAATATACCTCTGCTTAGTGCGAACGCATATTGTTTTGAGGATCCATAGCTATACTGAACGTGGAAAAGTTGATGAGGAAATAAAATAAAATTTCATTTTTATTGCATCCTTTTAATTGCCTTAAAAGAGGATATTTTTCTGTTTTTTTCCTATTGTGCACCCAAGTTAAGTAGTTTTAATCAAACTACAAGATATAATGAATAAGTAGTAAAAACAATCTTTTAATGAATTTTATACTTAATAATCTTTTTTTTTAAAGTTATTTTAGAGTAGTAGATTTTAGCTTGCGAAGAATCGCCAATTTATATTCACTTTGAATCAAAACGGCTAAATATCTCTCACATGATTTTTTTAAAAAAATTTTCTAAAACTAAGACTAATTGGTACTAAGCACTCAGACCTAAAATGCCAGGCAGAGAAATAATAACACTGAATGAGCGTTCGTTAACGTCGCAATACAAGACCACACAAGGGCTATTGGTAACGGACCTTATAATTTAGAGCCACGGCCAAGTAATGAGCGTTTATTAACGTCGCACTACAAGGCCACACAAGGGCTATTGGTAACGGACCTTGTAATTTAGAGTCACGGTCAAGTGATGAGAGTTTATTATTAACGTCGAACTACAAGGCCCCACAAGGGCTATTGGTAACGGACCTTGATAATTTAAAGTCACAGCACAGGTAAGAATTAAGCGCATGAGAGCGTTTATTAACGTCACACTACAAGCCACACAAGGGCTATTGGTAACGGACCTTGTAATTTAGAGTCACGGTCAAGTGATGAGAGTTTATTAACGTCGAACTACAAGGCCCCACAAGGGCTATTGGTAACGGACCTTGTAATTTAGAGCCACGGTCAAGTGATGAGCGTTTATTAACGTCACACTACAAGGCCACACAAGGGCTATTGGTAACGGACCTTGTAATTTAGAGTCACGGTCAAGTGATGAGAGTTTATTAACGTCGAACTACAAGGCCCCACAAGGGCTATTGGTAACGGACCTTATAATTTAGAGCCACGGCCAAGTAATGAGCGTTTATTAACGTCGAACTACAAGGCCCCACAAGGGCTATTGGTAACGGACCTTGTAATTTAGAGCCACGGTCAAGTGATATCTATGCTGCCCCACTACGCCAACGGCAGGACTTTGAACTCCGAAAGATTTAAAGTGCATCAGCCCCTCTACACGGCGGTCATCAGTGGCACTAGGGTTCGATCCCATGACACGCCAGCCACACGTTAGCATAAATTTGTTAAAGTAATATTTTTGTAAGAAGTTTGCAGAAATCTTGTGGCATGTTACCCTTTTAGTTTATGGTAATCTGAGAAGGATTGGGTCTCTTATTATTTTTGAAAGAAGAATTTTTAAGAAGAATTATTAGTAGAATTAAATACAATTGCTATTGGAAAAGAATCAACTCGAAAATTTAAAAACTATTTTAAGAGCTAGATGTTACTAAATTTATAGCAATATGGAGGGTTAAATGGGCAGGGAACTTAATAAAATAATATGACAATCGAGCCACTGATAAAATCTTTACTAAAACATCAAGTACCCAAAAAAGGAGGGGCCACGGTAACCCAGTGGTCAAGGTATCGGATCGTGGTGGGCATGACACGAGTTCGAGCCCAGTGCCACTAAAGACCGCCGTGTAGGGGAGCGATGCTCGTTAAATCTGTCGAGAGCTCAAACGTCCTCCCGTGGGTGTGGTAGTTAGGAGAGGGTGCCAGCTCATGTGTCATCCTCGTCACTTGACCATGGTTCAAAATTTCGAGGTCCATTGCCAAAAGTAGCTGAACAGTGCGACGTTAATATACACTCACTCATCCAAAAAAGGAGACCAAAACTTAAAAGGATTAACTGCTTTGAAAAAGACTTGAAGACTATTAAGGTGATAAAGAGAAAAACTGGAAAACCTTAGCCAAGAACAGAACGGCTCGATATGGAATTCTGAGGAAGGACAAGGACTATCCGGGGCTATTACGCCAGGGATGAAGAAGCTTATGATGATAAGGTGAACTGAAATCTACTCCAATTTCTATTTTTAACTTACAACTCCCTACTTCCATTAAATCGAAATTCCCTCTTACCATGCAAAGGTCACCCCTACATGCCAATACTGTAACTTTATTTGAATAAAAACATGAGAAAACTCATAAATTACTTATCTCGCTTTATTACTCAAATATTTATATTTTAAGAGAGTTCCTTCCTAAGAATACTCCAACATGACTCGGGTTAATTGGGTTTTGTTTCAACTCTGTTTCACCTTGCCTCGATAAACGACCACACACACAACCCTCAGGTGAAGCTAAATTAAATCCGGTGGCATCTTCACTTTCCTCCACCCTTTTCAAATGGATGGGGGGGGGAGAAAGGGGACAGGGGGTGAACTGGAAACAGAGTGCGTTCGAATCTTCGACGTCTTCCTAATGAAGGCATTAGGCATTAATTAATTAGATCGAGGCACTCAAGACATATTCAGGATTTCGATGGGCCCTCTTCCATTGATCGTGAGCATTCGGCTGTTTCCGGTTCACTCCGGCGTAATTGGCGCGCGAATGGCGACGACTGATTGGTGTCACTCGTAGTTAGGGAAGTGTCGTGCCTCCACAAAAGGAAACAAGGGGAGAGGGGATTGGAGAATTCGTGATGTTTTGAAGAGATCTCCACAAAGAGATGCGTGCCATAGATTTCGTGGAGAATTTTTTTTAACGTTAGTTTGTTGCGTTTCAGTAATCTCGATAAATGTTACTAATGGTTCTAAACGTAAAATATACAAATAGTCTGGAGGTACAGTCGTAAACAGCAGTATGCATACCTCCTTTATGAAGGTAGGGAGGAGTTGCATTCTAAAATACACTTAACCGAAAACGCGAGGGAAGAAAAAGGTAAATGTTTTCCTTAGTAAAATTAAAAATCTGCAGGTCTATTGGGGGGGGGGGGGAGTTGAATCCCTGAACCTCACTCTTGTGTACTCCATTTGTGAATAAAAAAAACAACAACACAGAATCACTTTTAACAACTTTCGAAATTCACATCACGAAAAAAGGAAATTGGTCACAATAATAGAGGCTCAAAGTGAGTGAGTGAATATTAACGTCACACTGTTCAGCGACACGAGGACTTTTGGCGAAGGACCTCGTAATTTTGAACCATGGTCAAATGACGAGGACGATACCTGAACTGGCACCACCTCTCTTAAGTACCCCACCACACCAACGAGAGGACGTTTGAGCTCTCCGCAGATTTAACATGCATCAGCTCCTCTACACGGCAGGTCTTCAGCGGCACTAGGCTCGAACTCATGACATGCCTGCCACGAGTCTGTGACATTAGCCACTAGGCTACCGCGGCTTTTAGTGGCTCAAAAAGAAACGATATATGATGTTAATAGATTATTAATAATTTTCCAAGCAAAATTTTTCCAATATGAGATGCAGTTTTCATTCACGAATCTGATTTCTACTCTTAAAATTATTCTAAATCTCTGATTTTATAAAATCTTGTTTGTATACATATCGGTAATGAGGGTGTAAATAAATAAAATGTTAATTGTGTGTGCCTCACAAATACCTGACGTGGCCGCGGTAGTCAAGTGGTCAAGGTATCGGATCATAGCAGGCATGTCATGAGTTCGAGCCAGGTACCACTGAAGACCCGCCGTGTAGGGAAGCGATGCACGTTAAATCTTCTTCGAAAGCTCAAATGTCCTCCCGTAGGTGTGGTGTGGTAGTTAGGACGGGGGAGGGTGCCAGCTCAGGTGTCCTCGTCCCTTGACCATGGTTTAATATTACGAGGTCCGTCGCCAAATGCCCTTGTGTAGCTGAACTGTGTGCGACTTTAATATTCACTTACTTACACCACACTAAAGGGAGTCGCCCATCCGGTATAGTGGTTAGCAACGCTGACTGCTGTGCAGTAGGGCCTGGGTTTGAATCCCGGAGAAGACATGGATGTTTGTAAATGTATAGTGCCTTCGCGCGGCATGGGGGTACTCTAACTAGCCGTCAAGCCGCAAGTCCTCTCGTGTGGTTGGTGGAAGGGAAGAGAGGTGGGAAACCCCTGACCCCTCCCAGGGTGTTCTCCCTCAAAATTGGTGTGGAACCGAGACAAATCGTACTGTCACCTGATGGTGCTCAAAGCTACGGTTAACGACAGGCTTACAGTATAGCCCGATGCCATGATGAATTTCGTGGGCCTTGATCTGACTACGTCAGACAAGTGGCATTAACAACAACACTAAAGGGAAGACTTTAAGAGCCCCAACGCACTTTTTGTTGGTAATGCCAAATATCTGACGAGGTCAGATCTAGGCCTACGAAATTCATCTTGGCAAAGGGGTAGATGTACGACTGTCGTTAGGAATGTCTTTGAGCACCATCCAGGTGATAGTGCGATTTAGCTTGGTTCCACTCCAATTTTGAAGGAGAACGACATTGGGGGTGGTCGGGCCTCCAATCCTTCTTCCACTTCCACCAACCTGAGAGGACTTGCGCCTCGGTGGCTATTTAGAGTATTCCCATGCCACAAAGGCACTATACATTTACAAACATTCATACGTTCTCCGGGATTCGAACCCAGGCTCTATGTGTATAGCAGTCGGTTTCACTAACCACTATACTCGATGGACGGCATCAGCAAACTTAACGTGAACAGTGTCCCACTTCGTGAGTCTTTTGTGGTACTAGAATTTTAACCCATACCTCATCGATAGAAATAAATCCAGCAACTAATTTGCGTCCATGGCCACTCGGATACCTGACCACGTCACTGCTATTTCGAGTGAGTGAATATTAAAGTCACACTGTTCAGCTATACACGAGGGCTTTTGGCGACGGACCTCGTAATTTTGAACCATGGTCAATTTACGAGGACAACAGCTGAGCTGACACACCCCCTCTTCTAACTACAACGCTACACTAACGGGGTCACTGCTCTTGCAAAAGATCGGTAAAGTAGTGGAAGTGCAAAAATTGAGAAGATCTCCTAGTATCTTAAGATTTTAAAAAAATCAAAAGATAAATTGATCTTTCTCCATCACTTATATTTAAATTTATTTCTATGATAATAAATAAATACAAACACACTAAAAAAAACGGCTTTCATTAATTTAAGATGCGTTTTTTGCATCATTAATTTAAATTCTCTATATCATTTAAATTTTCTGCATTTTTCTTGTAAGCCACTGCATTTTTTTGGAGTTAAAAAAAAACCTTTTTTTTCTTTTCCTTTGATAAAAATTTATTTTCAACAGCAAGCACATTGTCCCATGTGTTTGTCACGAATAATTCTTTTCGTTCAGATAAATTTTTTTTGAAAAGATTTAATCGAACTTTTTTCCAACACTTTCGAATTTTCGCCTCTCTTTTCATTGCTTATCTAAACTCTGATTAAATTACCTTTTTTCTTTTTATTCCTTTTTAGAAAAATTTTATACAAAGTTGTTGTTTTTTTGTTGCTGTACATATTTTTGCTACAAACGTTTTGCTTACTTCTTTGATGATATTATTTTACTTTCGCATTTTTTGTCGCCGTTTTTACTGACCTTTTTTATTTTATTTAATTCATATATTTAATTCTTTTGTTCTCGACGGGTTTTTATGTATAAAGACATTTTCAGTAGCAGCTGGTTTCACTGTGTTTAAATATTGAATTGAGTTTTTTAAAAAAACTTTAAAAAATACCAGACTTATTAATTTAAACAAAACATCTTAAAAAAACTCTTTTCTTGAAAAAAATTAACATTTCTTTTGTTCTTAGTTCAATTGAATTAGAAATAAATTCGAACATAGACAATTCTCTTATGTTTAAAAATTTAAATGCATTCAATTACAGTTAAAAGAAATTTAATTTTTATTACTGAACTTTATTATAAAGAATTAAACTTTTTTACTGAATGATAAAACTGATACATTTTACTAGATTAAAAAAAAAAAAATTTTTTTTATTTCTCCAGTAAGTGAAAATCATTTTTACATGTATTTCTTCTTTTCTTAATTATATCTCTGAAATTGTGTATACTTATCAATTTGATTCAATTTAGTAACGATTTCAGTTTTTCTTCGTCTATGAAATATGACTTGTTGGATGCATTAGTAAAAACAATCAGAAAATTTTTTCAACCGGTTACCACAGATTCCAAATGAATCCATCAGAGAAATCCCGGCTTATGATAATTCTATCCCTAGCTCTTCTAAGAGACCTAGAGCAGACCTTAACCACTCATATCAACACTTCCCAGCTCTGAAAAGGATGATAATGTCTTGATACAAATTAAATTATTTATCACTCGTTGTTTCCTTTTGCAAGACTTCATTCACTCTAATTATTACCCCCTCCATGCAAGTTTTTGCATGTGGTTAGTGTGACAACTTGATCCTATTTTAAACTTCGCCACCTTTTCTTACTTTTTTTCCAAGTGGTTATTTAAAATCTCCTTTCAATAACCGCACGCAGATATTTAAGAGGTAATGAGTAACGGACTTAAAAATAATATTCTCTTTAATCTTTGATATTAAAGAAATTCCTCCCTTTTCTCCCCTCATTCCGTCGAGATGCGGCAGCCGGTTGAAAGACGGGTGTGGTTGTCGGAGATGTGACGTCATTAACTAAATCAACCGGATGAGTGGTTTCCCACTTTCCCCTCCACCAGCGTTGTTGCACTGCACTCATTGTGGACTGCTTTATATTCTTATGTAACACTTCAAAAAATTATTTTTTTCTATTTATTATGATGAGTGGATGATAGAGATTTCTCTAAGGTTCCACGTAAATGTATAGCCGTTACCGTTACCGGATGCATTAAATTTTCTTAAATATTATTTGTTTTTAAAAAAAAGATTTGTGTGTGTGTGTCAGTTACGTTTTATGTTATCTTTCTATTCTTTTCATTTTATGAAATATTAATAATAAAATGTACATGTTACTTTTCCTTTAAATTTACATAATTCTTTATTAAAAATAAGTTTAATCTCGTTAAATTTTGTATTGTAGATTTTTATTTTTTCTCTAGGTTCCGGTAGCCAAGTGGACAAGGTCATGGACTCTTGGCTGGAGTGTCCTGAGTTTGAGCCATGCCATTGAAGACCCGCCGTGTAGTGGGGCTCCAACATCCTCTCATTGGTGTAGTGTGGAAGTTAAGGGAAGGGAGTGCCAGCTGTGGTGTCGATTCCAAAAGTACTCGTGTAGGACGATCTTAATATAATCACTCACTCTTATTTTTTTCTCCTTAGTTTATAGCTATGCTGTATTTAAGATAGTCTTTATTGTAAAAGTATACTTAAAGTATATATATATATATTTTATACTTTTAAAAAAAATCCAACTATAGAGAGAAACCGGTTGACTAGTTTTTTACTTCAGGGTCAACCAAAAACTGGATTTTAAAATTTTATCGGGTTTCGCAACCCCTATCACACATCCAAATCTAAAAAGTAGCACAACAGCAGTAATTAATTACAATATAACACCCCTCCCTCTCTATGTGGCCTCGATAGCCAAGTGGTCAAGGCATCGGATCATGGTTAGCGTGTCATGAGTTCGAGCCCAGCACCACTGAAGACCCACCGTGTAGGGGAGTGATGCACGTTAAATCAGTTGAGAGCTCAAATGTCCTCCCGTGGGTGTGGTAGTTAGGAGAGGGAGGTGCCAACTCAGGTGTCGTCCGCGTCACTTGACCATGGTTCAAAATTACGTGGTCCGTCGCCAAAAGCCCTCGTGTAGCTGAACAGTGCGACGTTAATATTCACTCATCCCCTACCTTTATATAAATATGTATCGTACTTTTAAAAATCGATTAGAATTATATAATATATATTTTTTTCTGGTGTCTTGAAAAAATCAAAAGGAAAAAAAAAAACGGATTTGTGCGGAAAATTTTCCGAATCACAATATGAATTTTTTTTTTTTTGACGGGAAAAAATATACTTGTTTTTAAGAGTATTCCCGAATTTTTTGCTGCTTTTAACTATAAGAATATAAACTTTGGGTAAAATTAAAAATTTTAATTTGCTGACAAAAATTATGCCTTAAACTCACATTTAATGTTGGAAATTTTGTTTTGAAGAATCTAGTAAATTAATTCTTTCAAAGAAAAGTGTTAAAAATAATATATATTTCCGTCTCTCAAATCAAGCTGATCTTTCTCTGAAATCAACCGATTTCTTAAGACGCCTTTTACCGCCCTTTTAAACCAGTTTTGAGCCCTTATAGGATTTCTGGCAAAGACACATTTTCTACGTCCAAAAAGAGAAGGACAACATATTTAGAATTCTTCACTGCAGGTGTGAAGATATCCAAGCTATATAGATTCCCCTTTTCCCCTCCATAGCTTGACACGTGCCGTTATAACTTGCGAAAATTTATCAGTTTTGGATTTTAGCCATATCACCGCATCTGTTACTGCTTCCTGACCAATAAGTTACTTGTCTGAACATGTATATTTCTCAATTAATATAAGGAAATAGACTAGCCATTTTATATTGGAATATCTTGCATCATCTTTTTCTAAAAGGATAAAAACTCCGAATTCGAATATTCTAAATTCTTTTTTTTAAATAAATTTATATTCAAACCATAAATACTATATTTGCAGCCGATAAATTAAAGTACATGAGATAGCAAATGAAAAAAAAGATCCATTCTAAAATATAATGCCCGTTAAATGATTTGTATAAAACAAATCGTTTGATTATTAGATTCACATACTTTCGAACCGAACCAAAGGGAGAAAAAAGAATTATATATTCTAAACGAGATATTGAATTATAATAGCTCTATTCTTGTCATTGCTTATATAAGCGTTATCATCGAGAAAAAGGTATTTCATCCAAAGAAATAATTATACAATTTTTTTGCCGATCTTCCATGATGAAATTCTTTTCTTAAATTAATTAATCTAATTACTTTAAAAACTTTTGTTTTCAATAATGATTACTCTGAAACAAAATTAATAAATTCTCTACGGAGAATACTGCCGAATGCTATTATCAGGGTTATATTTAGAAGGAATTTCATTGTGGCTCAAAAAAGATGTTTTCGTGAAGTGTTCAACTTTTTTAAAATCAATCTTCTGAAACAATTAAATAAAATTCTTTTAATTCATTTTATAAGCAGAAATAATAAATTTTTTATCATCACGGGTAAGTTAGTATTTTAGAATTATTTTTTTACTTTTTGATTAATATTTAGATTTAATTATTCCAAATAAAGTTCACATAAACGCATAACTATAATCCGTAATTCAATGAATTTTCCATCCTATGTTCATGATTTATTTCTTATTTAGAGATAAAGTTAGATCTTAGTCTCCTGTTTAAAAATAAAAATGTCATTATAATTTTCTTTTTTTATTAGTTGTACAAGTGTACACATTTTTCTAACGGCTCTTAAAGTCTAGGTAAAGCTATGGATAAATCATCAATTGTAGATAATCACATGATATGAATCATGTTTGTAAGCCATTCAGATTGATACAATCGCTAAGTCAATACATAAAATCAGATTCCGTTATTTCGATTTTAAAATTTTACGATCAATAACTCGCTATGTAAATGTCATATTATCATTGTTATTACAATTAAAAAATATTCCTTTTTGACAATAAGTTTTAAAAGAGGTAAAGGCAGTATAATCACTACTTTAAATAATTATAGCAGAATTAAATATATATAACAAATCTTATATATACATATCCTCTTATTTATTTCACTATTTTAGAATAATCTTTATTTAGGAAAAAGATTATTTTGAATAATCTTTATTTCGATTTCTCTTTCATCGAATTTTTCTGATCACACGATTTGTGTTACTGAGTTAAGATTTTAAAATATTCTTACAACGTTAAAAATGTCTATTTTTTAATTATGATCCAATTACTTGCAAATGAAAATAACTTTGCCTATTTCTGTACTTTCTAGGTATGGATTTCCAACTTTTTTTTGACCCAGACAATCATTTCCTTTCGCTTCCATTCAGGCGTCTGAACTGAAGTGAATTCAGTTAGTATTCTGAACTGAAATGAAAACAGAACTGCTGTGAGATATACCATTGCGAAGAGTACCTTCCTTTTCTTAAGCCATTTTTGTATTATATTTTCCTTTTCTTTTCCCAAATCCTTTTAATTTTTTTTGTGTGTGCTCCATTTTTCCGAAAATCGTTTTCTGTGAGGTTTGATGTATTATACAATCACCTGGGAAAACCATTTGTTTTGAAAAGAATGTAAGAAATGGGGAAATGAAAATTCCGTACATGAAAACGAAAAATAACAATTTGACTTCAATAAAAGAAACGGGATTTCAGATATGCTGACATAAAAACTTACTCGATATGCGACCAAAAAGACCATTTGATGTCATTTGAAATAAGATTTCCTGGAAAAAAAATACCATTTCTGTCTCTTGAATAAGATATACTTCATGCAGCTTTAAGATTTCGGAAAATATATCTAGCATTGCGATTTAGAAGAAGGAAAAACATCTATTTGTTTTTATTTATTTCTTGGTGAAAAGGTTGAATATTTAATAATCACCACAAAACATCAATAATATCTCAGGCTTTTTGTGGATACTTCTTTGAGTATTTTCAAACGATAAAATAAATCCAGAATTATTACGTAATTCTGTTTTAACATATGAAAAGTCATGAAATTGAATTGTAAATAAATAAAATATTCCATCGTGATACAGGCTTATTTATACGATTAAGGTATTCAACTACTTGCCACAACTTTTTTATTTTTAAAAAAGTGGAAATATGAGGATTTTTTTTTGTTAGTTTTAGATTTGATTAGTTCATTTTAAGAAAAACATACTAAAATTAAGACGGGAAAAAAAATTATTACTAAAATGTGGGGAAAAATGGGTAAAAATTGACAAAAAATAACATAAACGCGGCCCATTCTGTACCAAAAGTTTATAAACAGATTTTCAATTCTGATGTGTTGCTATGTAATTCATTTTTGAAATGACCTTCACGATAACAGATACATTTATTTTTACAAAACTATTATTTTATTTTTTACAAAAACTAGATCACTTAATCTTAGAAATATGAAATTGCTTAAGAGAGAAGAGTGATTATATTAGCATAAGGGACTGTAATTTTTGTAATAAAACAGTGATTGATACATTTGAAGGTAAAAACATTTCTACTATCATATAGATCATACACAAAAAAATTTCAGTTAATTATTTTCAAAACGTTTTGAGCAATCGCTGGACCCATTTGAGCATTAAAAAGACACACACACATTTCGAGTAAAACACGTTTTAAAGTATTACACCTTGCGTAAAGTAATGGCATCTGCTTTTATTAAAACACTTGTAGTCTTTGGAAATATGAGTCCATCATATGAAAGAATTTCACAAAAAGCTACTAAAAACTAAAAGTTAGTTTGTATGGTAATAAAACTACCGAGTACACAGTTTAAATAATCATCAAAATAATTCTTTGCATATACTCAATAACATTTTTCTCGTTAGTTTATTGCGCGTAATTTCAAAGAATTCTTTGTTGAAAGTAATAAATGTTTAACTAAAGTAAAATTTTTCAAAATAATTATTCATTAGTATAAAATAAACTTACGGATCTACAGAAGCAAGGGTAAAAGGACCTTTAAAAACTCTTAATATACTAGTTATTTATTTAGTCATAGTTAGAAAAGAAATTTTACTACGCGCGCGTTATAAATGTGTGTTCTTCTCCAAATATTATTCTTTTTATAAAATCGGTTGCCACTTACGAAAATTTTGAAATGTAAAATGATCTATAAGAATATCGTTTGTGTATTTTGCATTTTGTTCATGAAAAATAAAATATTTGCAATCATTTGGATTCGAGTATTCTTAGTGATGGTTTATTCTTATTATTTGTAAAAGATCGCTAAAAATGATTAAATACCTATAACAATTGAAATATTTTGCCTTTTAAAACTACAAACATTGTGCAAGGAAAAGAAATGACGTATATTAATTAAAATAAATGTTATTGTGATCTACTTTATAAATACAAATATTCGAAATTAATTCTGTCGATTTTTCAACACAGCTCTAAAAAATTTATTAATTTTTTATCATTAAACCATTTTATTTGCAGTTTAATTATATTTGATAGGTACAGATTTTTTAAGCCGTGCGGTGAAAAATTTGTGAGCTCTGACCGGAGTTGTCATCTCATTATTAGAAGTGTGAACAGGTATCCGCGGGAGGTCTGAAAATGCTTGTTTTTGTTTGCATTTGTCTCATTGTAATTTATCGATAACAAGAAACACACACAGTTTACCATTCGCATGGTAAAATTAAAAGCTTTATCATTGAAAGAGATGATAAATGGAAAGATTTAATTGAAGATAAAATTAAAAACGGTAAGTTACGATTATCCTTTTACATTGATTTCCACAAAACTGTTTACGCAAATAATAGATTTAAATGAGCTATACATATTTTGTACTTAGCACTTAATAGCATTCTTACAAACAATCGAGAGAGAGAGGAATTTCTATTGTTTTTTTATTCATTATAGCTGATTAACGTCATTTAATTAAATTGTTGAATAAAATGTTTAATGCAATTCTAATTTTAATTTGGAATAAATCTTAGAATCTTTACTAAGAATTTTTTAGCTGTAAATTACATAACCGTTTTTTATTTAAGATGATTAAATATTCAATTTACCTCCTGCTGAGGTTTGCTGTTATTTTAGATGTCAAATAAACTGAGAATTTCTTATATGAATTTATATAATTAACCCATAAAGGAGTATAAGGTTACTAAGAATAAATATCAATATTTATACTTGTTTATTTTCTTTTGTTTAGCTGAACAAAGATACATAATCATAAAAATACTTAACAAAAAATATGTAGTTTTTTTTTTTAAATCACAACGTGTCAATTTAATTTGTATGAATCGTGTAGTTTTATTAGGATTTTGTTTTAATTTTTTCAAATAGAACCAAATTATTTTTTATATATATATATATATATATATTGCACAAAAAATCATACTTAACTGCACACAACTAGTTATGTATTATTACACGGTATTCTCTATTATTACGCGACACAATAACTAAAATAAATAATAGTAATAAGAATACAGCTTACGAAAATTTTATCATTGTCACCCCATTTAATTTGACAGTTTTTCCCCCTCTAAACGTTCCTGTGTTTTTGCGTAAATGCTCTCAGCGTGTGTTCTATTTTGTCAGTCTGAATAAAAAAAATGCAGATAAGGTTATCGCGACCAAGCGGTCACTAATGAAGTTTGGAACTCCGAATAATCACGCATTGTTATAGAAATAAATAAGTTTATTTGGTTCTATCAATTTACAATAAATCAATGTTATTAACCAAAGAGCAGTTAAATTTAGTTGTTATCCTGAATTCTTAAAACAAGTAATTAAGCATTGAAATGCGAGTGATCCGCTGTAACTCCATTCTTCAGGTCTCAACCGAGTCAACTAGATAAGTTGGGCTAAATATTTTTTTTAAAAAGAACTCCAAAGACTTCCGATAGAGACTTCGCTAATCTCACTCAAAAACCGGGTAATGACTAACTCTAACACTAACTTTGCTAGAGTTTAAATAGCATTCAAATTAGCATAAATTTAAGTTCTCTCTACGGAAGGAGGTTTTAAACTCAAATATTTAAAGAAGCCGCCCATCCGGTATAGTGGTCAGTGAAGCTGACTGCGGTGCCGCAGGGACTGGGTTCGAATCCCGGAGAAGGCATGAATGTGTGTGTTGTAATCCTTTCTTCTGTCTGTGTTATTTACCCCCGTGTTATACGTTGCGTGGTGCACGGGGTTTATAAATGTTGTTAAGAAAAATATTTAAAGAAGTACTTTTCCTCAAGAGGATGAGTAAAAGTGCGCGAATAAAAAACATCACGGGTTACAATTAAATACGATAAAAACCAATTTAAAACAAGAAAAGTATTTCCCTTAATCGTCAAAGAGTTATGTTATCCGACTACTTGCGACAACTTTTTCTTAAAAAAATGCAGATATGGGGGATTTTCTTAAAAAAATTTTAGTACATTTTTAAGAAAAATATGCTAAAATTAAGAAGAGGAAAAGAAATTATATAGTATTACTAAAATGGGTAAAAATTAACAAATTATAACATAAACGCAGCCCATTCTGTATCAAAAGTTTACGAAAAGATTTTCAATTTTTCAATTCTGATGTGTTGCTATATGTTATTCATTTTTGAAATGGCCTTCAGAATAAGAGAGATTTTAATTTTTACAAAAACTAGAGCGCTTTATCTTAGTTATTGTATGAAATTGCTTAAAAAATTATATTAACATAAGAGACTGTAAATGCTGAAATAAAATAGTGATTGATAGATCTGAAGGCTAAAACACTTCTACTATTATACAGAACATACACAAAAAATTTCAGTTAATTATTTTCAAAACTTTTTTAGCAATCGCGCTGTCTCCTTGGAGTATTTAAAAAAAAAAACACATTTCGAGTTAAACGCATTTTAGGGTATTCACAATTTTAAGGTAGTGGGAAGTAAAGTAACTATTTTTTTGAATTTATATCGTATTTTAGTTATTGTAGCACTTCTAACTCTGAAATATCAATGCATTTTATGCTAATTAAGTCAAAATTCCTGATATTTAAAAAAAAATCTCCTCATAAAAGTTAAGTTATTTTCCAATCATTAATGCAGAAGTAATACATGCATGCTCAAGGACAAATCATACTTCTAAGATATAAACTATATGAACTTTGATATATTCAAGATGAAATTACTACTCTGACCGACGAGGTAAATTTCGATATTATCCCTGTCAAATATCGTTACATACGGCCATTTAAAAGCATCAGAAAAATTCGAAAGAGCTATTATTTCCAAATATCGATGCTTAAAATCAATTTTTGAAGATGCCGATACTCCTAATAAAATCGACAACTTTTAAGATATTGACATTTTTCCAGATATTGATATTTTCGAAGAGATCTTTTTTTTAAATATCGAATTTCAATTTTGAAAAATCAATTAATCGATTTTGTACGATGCATCGAACCATAAGATAAATACATAAAGATTTTCGTTTGATATCTTTGTCTGATATATACATATATAACAATGTATAATTTGTGATATTAATAATATCCTAGTTGATTAAGCATTAAGTATTGTTCGTGTAGAAATAATTTCACTCATTTTTATCTGCGGGTTCATTTTCATCAAGTAAAAGTAACGTAGTACGAAATATGTATATTTACTAGGGTACTTTTATCCCTCTCTTAATTCATGTTAGTAACAAGAATACTATACCTTCTGGTTTGTACAGTATATTGTCTGTAGTGAAGCCCTATGCTATATATTTTTGGTACATCAATTGTTTTATTACATATATCAAATAAATTATCTTTTACCTTACAACTAAAATAGTGCAATTCTTACTTTTCGTGAAAATACCGATATTCGTCAATATTCTCTTGTCTTACCTAACCACGTAGTGGCCGCGGTAGCCTAGTGGTCAAGGTAAAAACCTGGGGGCTGGCGTGTCATGAATTCGAGCCCAGTACCTTTGAAAACCTGCCGTGTAGGGAAGCAAAGTACGTTAAATCTGTCGAATGAGTGAGTGAACATTAACGTTGCACTGTTCAGCTACACGAGGGCTTTTGGTGATGGTACGCGTAATTTTGAACCATGGTTAAGTGACGCGGACGACACCTGAGCTGGCACCCCCTCTCCTAACTACCACACCACACCAACTGAAGTACGTTTAAGCTCTCGACAGATTTAACGTACTTCGCCCCCCTACACGGCGGGTCTTCAGTGGTACTGGGATCGAACTCATGACACGCTAGCCATGATCCAATGTCTAGACCACTTGGCTACCACGGCCACTAAATCTGGTGAGGTAGTTAGGAGAGGGGGTACCAGCTCAGGTGTCGTCCTCATCACTTGACCATGTTTCAAAATTTCGATGTCCGTCGCCAAACGCCCTCGTGTAGCTGAACAGTGCGGCGTTAATATTCACTCAATCACCTAATCACGTATCTTCAGTAAAGACAGTGGCGTAACGTACATCGCTATTACCCACGCACTGCGGGGAGGGGCGCAGGATTCTAGGGGCCCAAAGCCTGACTGGCATCAGTACCCTTTGTAAGATCTGAATCGGTCCCAAAATTGACTTTGCAAGGAATTACTAATATTGTCCGTTACGCCACTGGGTAAAGATATAGTGGTCACGGTAGCCTAGTGGATATGATTTCGAACTCGTGACCGATGTATCATTTTTTCGAGACCTAGTGCCCCTGAAGACCCGCCGTGTAGGGGCGCGATGCACGTTATATCTGTCGAGGCTCAAAGTCCTCCCGTTGGTGTGGTAGTTTGGACAGGAGGGTTCCAGCTCAGGTGTCGTCCTCGTCATTTGACCCCGATTCAAAATGACGAGGTCCTTTTCTAAACGCCATCGCGTTCCTTTAAAGTGCGACTTTAATAAACACTCACTCGGTTAAGATGTACTGAATTCACAAGTTTCTAAAATAAGTTAACACAAAAATTTTAATAAAAATCAGTATTTCTTCTTGAATATTAATTTACCATGCACAGAATAATTATAAGCGTAATGTAAAATAAACGTATTTTACTTGTTTTCTGAAAAAAATCGAAATATTTAATATTATAGGCGCATTAGAGCAAGGTTTATACGAAGCGGTTGGTACTATTTTACTACTATCTGTTAAAATATTAGTTGCTATTGAATAACAGCTAATGATGCGTCGATTCAGCACGACTAGTAGTAGTTTAGTGTCAAATGTCGTGATTCGTTATCAAAAACTGCGTATCATTAGGAAGTTAAAAAAATTTAGCTACGGTATTTGTAGTAAAATTTCAGCTACATGCTCAAAGCCATATTTGAATAGATATAGTTACAAGCAGATTTTGGTTACAGTCTTGACACAGAGCCTCATAGGCGTTAATTGGGGTCCCTCATATAGGGTTAATTAAGCGTTTTAAGGCATGGGCCGATTGGGCCCAGCCCCAGGGTCTCATCTCGTTCTAGACTCGTGGTCAGTAAAATCAAGATTCGAATGATTTTAATCTTCAGTTATTTCTAGATATATTTTCCAAAAAAAACTGGAAATTTCGAACTATAAGGATTGCCCAGATAAAAAGTGGACAAGTTCTATAAAAAGAATGATTTCATTGGAAATCCAAAGAAACCTTTCTGAGGGTTGTAACACAGATCCCATTGTTTCGGCAGCAGCTTATCTTTTGATTCTAGAACGAATGTAGTTTTCTTGAGAAAATCTTGCACAGTTTCCTTCACTTTTTCGTCCAAGTAAAAACAAAAAATGCTCTCTTAAGTGGCATAAAGGCCCAGAAGTCACAGGGTGACAATTGCAGACAGTACGGTGGGTGTTCTAACATTTCTCAACGAATTTTTTTGAAGTTGCCTTGGTTTTATGGAAGACGTGTGGGCGGATATTGTCAAAATGATCCGATATCATTTACTGCCCTTCTTGAACACTTTTACACCAATTGTTCCAAGACATTTGATATAAACAGTGATTGCCATAGACTGCCACTATTGATCGAAATATTACTGTATTAAACTCACCTTCAGAAAACAGAAATCGAATTACCGTACGTTGTTCCAATCTGGACGCATCCATATATGGCACAACTTTCCATTAATTTCCTCTACAACTAACAGGTCACAATGTTAAACATCGTATGCTATGAACACTTCCCTACGGTCCTTCGTGTCCATGTTTGGTAACTCTGCTATAGCTGCACTCATTTTGACGAAATCACCTATGTCCACTTTTCATTTGGGCACCCTTTATATATACCAACTGGCAACGGTGTCAAGACTGTATTTTATGCATGCCCGTCATGCATGTCTAATCCTGGGAATAACACCATACATTATAATTGTTTATTTAGTTGAAAGAGACACAGCAGTCGATCGAGTGGTTTGTGCTTAGGTTTGTGAGATCTTGAGTCACGCACATTTACTTGCTACGGATTACCGTTTGTACGGGTATTTGTCAACGTGCACTACATACAGGGACGTCATAAGACTCTTTGAGGCCCTGGGCCTAAAGAAATCTTAAAATTTTTTTGTGGCCCTAGGCTTCTACGCAAAATTGAGTCCTACCTGAGATCTTTAAAAGTAGACAGTAAACAGCATGCCTTATCAAATACTCGTTCAAACGGTACTTGAAACAAATAAATGTGCACCATTCACAATCTCAAAAACCTAGGCACAAACCGGCCCGGCCGATGGCCTCATTTCGACTAAATGAGTTGAATGATTATTCTTGGTTTTAGAGGACTAGACCTAAATACGGATATCGGTCATCACATAACAATAGTCTTACCACTTTTGCCAGTTGACATACAGTTTGAAATTTCCTATTTTTTGGAGAATATGTACGGGGATAATATTTGACCATAAAGATTATCATGATCATGATTTTGTGACTGGCCTATCCACGTTTTTCCTAACAATCCTCTTGGGGAATAACTTTCTTTAAATGTTATTTAATTGAAAACTTCCTCCCAAAGAATACGCGATATATGTAAATTATGTGTATTTAAGTATAAGCTTTCGGGTTCGAAAGAGAGAGGTTAAAAGCTAAAAGGATAGCGGCGAGGATTATTGTAAGATTATGTAGAGCTAGACGAGAGCACTTTGTAGATTATTTGATTAATATTAAGTATGACGATTTGGTCAATTAGCTGTTAAATTGGATTCGGTCCGTTTGGATTGGATTACTTTAGAAATTATCTTCAAGTATAAGAAGTTGTATTGCTTAGAAGTGCTAAGTGTAAGTGATCAGACTTATTATTATATCTCCAATAATCTCGTCTACCTCGCTATTGCTCCCATATTTATCAATTGGTGCATTTCTTAAATTGGTTGTTGTATTTGTGCCATTGTTTAGAATAGTATAAATAAATTGTGTTGTTTTGACTATGGCTAGTTTTCCTTCTAACTCTCATACACTAATGAATGAGATGGCTTCATCCATTACAATCTTATTAAGGCAGAGTCGAGAACGAAACGAGACTCCCCCCACGGAGGGTGAGGCCCATGCCTAGTTGGCCTATGCCTTAAGACGTCGCTGGTGCGCGGTCTATTTTTACAGACCCAAGGGTCCAAGAAATCTTAAGATGTTGCATGTGGTCTGCATGTTTTACATGAATTTCATCAGTAGTGCAGCCATTCAAATTGACATAGAAATTAGACTAGTGAAGGCATCATCCCACATGTTAACGTTGTATCCTCTAACGCAGCTTAAAATTATATCTATTGTTATTTAACCATTATGGTGTAATCTAGGATAATTCAGGGAGCGAAAATTCTCGAAGATAATTCAGAGCTATGCAATGCAAGACAACGCAGCGCGATGATACAAAATATTCGTCCCACACCACTTTCCCGTACGACACCTGAGTACATTGGTCTTTATTCTTACTGTTTTCATGTAACTGAAAACTTCAAAGTTTCAATAGGTAATACGTCTAACTGGGAACTCCAAGAAAAGTCAGCGATTTTAATTTATTAATCCGAAGACGGGACGATAGATAATATATAATACAGCATAAATTATAGTTTAACAAAAAAACTAAAAAACGCCTCTCTTTTTATAGTTAATTTAAGTTGTGTAACTTAATCTTTTTGTCGCCAAATCTGGAGTGAGTGAATATTAACGTCGCACTGTTAAGCTACACGAGGGCTTTTGGCGACGGACCGCTTAATTTTGAACCATAGTCAAGTGACGCAGACGACACCTAAGCTGGCACCCCTTCTCCTACCTACCACTTCACACCAACGGGAGGACGTTTGAGCTCTCGACAGATTTAACGTACATCGCTCCCCTACACGGCGGGTCGTCAGTGGTACTGGGCTCGAACCCATGACACGCTAGACATGATCGGATACCTTGACCACTTGGCTACCGCGGCCACAGCCCTAATCTGGAAACGGCATCTGAAATTAGTCAACAGATGCGGGATGGGATCTGAAAACGGAAATAGTTGATACTGATCAGGACAATGGAACAAAATTATTAAATTATTGTATTGTCATCTGTATTGGACAAGTGAGCGAAATTTCAAACTAATCTGACCTTTTAAAGTTTGTAAAAATTGAGTTTAAAGATTCCGTTACATACACGTGAAGCTTATAAAAGGGTGTTAAAAAGCAAGTGTTGATTAAACATAGAATCAGACTCAAATTCTGCCCATCCGGTATAGTGGGCTATCTGCTGTGACGTAGTTCCTGGGGTTTGAATCCCGGAGAAGCCATGGATTTTTGCAAATGTATAGTGCCTTTGTGATATGGGGGGGGGGGTAATCAAAAAAGCCGTCGAGCCACCAGTACTCTCGTGAGGGTGGTGGAAAGTGAAGAGAGGTGGTAGGCTCTTCACCACCCCAGGGTGTTCTCTATCAAAATTTGAGTGGAACGGAGCCAAATCGTACTGTCTCCTGAATGGGGATCAAAGCTTCGGCTAACGACAGGCGTACATCTTGCCTCTTGCCACGTTGAATTTCGTGGGCCTTGAACTGATGTTACTGTAAATCAGGTGGCATAAGTAACAACAACAACATCATCAGACTCAAATCACAAAGGACATAACAGCATTGAAGGGGGGAAGCATAATGGATTTAGAGTTCTCGTTTAAACTATTCATCCAAACGTTATTTGGTTATATAGGCTTGGAAGCAGAAGACAGACTATCATAAAACAAATAAGAAAAGAAAATTCTTGGTCAGAACTGCAGACTTGAAATTTGTTAAACAGGTTTCTTTTGTTGAACAGAGATTTACTAAGAACGGGTTATCGACTCCCAAGAGGAATTTAAAGGGGTTAAGGAGAAGGAGGTGCTTCTGATAAAAATTCCCGCTTTTGAGTTATTAGACCTATAAACTATGAGACTTGAGTTATTAGACTTGAAACATGGTAAGCGTATTTCTTTTGTTGATTATAGATGTGCTATAAATGTGCTTTTTGCCAAAAACTGACTATCAAGAGAGGTTAAGGGGACTTTATAGATAAAAATTCCCGTTTTTGAAATATTAGATTTATAGATATGAAATTTAATAAGTATTGTTATGAATTTTGTGTAATGCATGCTTAAAATAATGCAAATAATTTTTATTTGGGGGTGTAATGTGCTAATATTATTCTCTGTTGTATTTATATATTTTATGCTAAAATTGTAATATATGCAAGCAACGCCGTTCCTTACATTATAATGGCGATTCTCAATCGTGACTTGGCGAAATGTTGGTGATAGAGCCAAGTTGGCATCCTTTTTGGCGATAATTTTGGTCTGCTGGCAACCATATGGATGCTTTCGGAAATTACTGGAAGAAATCTACTAATATCTCGATCCATGACGTAAGCGGATTTTTCGAGAAAAATCCCCATTCAGCTTATAAATAGGGAGTCGCTCGCCGAAACTGAGTCAGCATTGTCTTGAGCTGTTGAAGAGTTGCTACGAATGAGCGGTTGCTTGTACATTATGTATTTATATTTTTAGAGATTGATTGTTGTGACTGAGCGTTGCAGAAGGTATGAAGATCTTCTGGGATATATTTTGCCTTTTTTACTATTGTATCCTGCATTTCTAAGGATTGTTTTTCGACAATAAATTTTAATCGCTCCTTAAGAACTGTTTTGCTCTTTGAGACTGTTTGTATATAAAATCCTTGAACCCAGATCTTCGTAGCAGTATATTTCCTTTCTTGAGTAGAGATCCGGGAATTATCTGAATTATGTGACGTAAAAGATAACTACATTTCCGTTTTAGAAATTTAAGTCGTATCCTATTTTAAATTAAGAAGTGAGGGCTATAAAAATGTTTTTAAATACAATCAAAAGCGTAATGCATGGTCTTAGATTTCGATATCTAATAAACAATAAATCATACATCTTCAATAACTCGAAAACCCTGGGTGGGCCCTGGCCTTCTCGAGAAGTTTTCTCCTGTCATCTCTACTTTTGGCAACTGTTTAACGGTTTTTGACCTTTAAAATATTTAGGTCTTTTTCTGCACAGTCAACATGTGACGAATCTATACGCGTCCTTCCACTATAATTCTCTTGGGAAATTTTTGGGCTATCATTCACAGCCAACCCTTTTGGAAGAAGAAACCGTATTATGCAGATTAGGTCAATTATATATAGCATAGGTTTTCTAGCTAGAGAGTTAGATAGCGGAGAATAGATGAATAGACAGAGTTGCCTGGAGATTGAAATATTGAGAAGCTGACGCTAAGGAAATATATCTACCGATTAGGTATTTGTAAACATTGATAGCGCGTTTCGGGCATTAAATAGTTGAAGATATTGAAGTGACGTTTGGTCACCCTAGCTAACTTGTAATAGAGTAGTGGATTGATCCATAAAAGGAGGATCAATTTAATAGAAGTCGTCACACACACACACACACACACACACACACACACACACACACACACACACACACACACACACACACACACACACACACACACACAGAATTCACGTCTCTCGTAGTTAAATCCCCTCTGCTCTTTATTGGAACATCTCGTCTTATTAGAATACTTGAATTGTGTCTCTTGATAATTAGTGTGCTGAATAAATAGGTGAAAAGTATTATGACGAGTCGTCCTTCACTTCCTGCCACACCTTTAGCCGGGTCCGAGAATAGGTCCCGAATGTTACAAATATATAATCATACAACATCATTAAATACCTAGCAAAGCGGGTGGGAAACAACCAGTATAAATATATCAAAAGAGAGGAAGAAAAAGTTTTTCTTTTTTCCCCTTAAAATAAAGAAATTCACTGAGATTAATTATTCCAACAAAGATTCTTAACAAGCAAATCAATAAGATCCTCATAACCGAAAACACACTGAAACATTTCCCCTTTTTACGAAATACGTAAATATTTACAGCAATAAAAGTTCAAAAATTTGACATTTATTGTTTGACATTTTAACCAATGATCCTAAAAAAGAAGGAAAATCGCATTCTTTCCAAAACTTATTCAACATCGAAGCATTCTTACCGCTTTAAATTTTAATGGACTCGAAATTCCTCACTGTTGACTGAAACAGATATATACTCTTGAACCCAGAAAAGAAGCGAGAATAAGAAAAGAAAAAAAGAAACAGTTGTTGCAGTCGATGAAAACAAAGAATGGAACGGTGTTCACTCTGTATTCAGGGACGGCAGCAGAAATCACATAAACAAAACAAACATAAAGGACAGAGAACAACGATTCCCATTCGAGTTCTAAGTAAACAGAATGAACGATCCTCCGGCAGTATTTTCTCCTGTACTCAAGTACCGCATTCAGAACACAACAATACTTATACATAGAAAGGTTTATCCTGGCAACACAACAAACACAAATATAAAAAAAAAATGGCGAAGAAGAATTCGAAAGCGATTCACGTATACGGTAATGCTAATTAAAATTAAACCCACTAGAGAGAGGACTTTACTCTGCTGAGGAGAAAAGAAAAATAAAACGGTGGCGAAGCACGGAACTGTTTTTAATATTATATACGCGAACAGATCTCGCAGAACAAACAAAAAACCTTTCATTAAGAAACAATAACTCGGCGTTTGTCAATTTCTTTTGGGGATTCCGTGCGAACGGCGATAACTTTCCAAAACGGGGAAAAACAAAAGGAGGAAGGGTAAAAAAAGAAAAAGAGGGGTGGGGGCGGAAGAGGGAAGAGATGAGGCGAATGAATAGAAGGAAAGGATAAACAGGGAAGAATTTTCCGTGGCAAATTAAACACGGCCCTTTCAGTCCTTCGCCGTTAATTATAATATTTGCATTTGAAAGTTTTGGCCAGGAATAATTAAGCATTTTATCTCGCTTTAGTTTGAGCGTGCCGAATTAATAAGCGTATTGCCATTGCTGAGGAAGGGAACGGAGGGGGGGGGGATAAAGGAAAGGGAACAGTGCCATCTGTCGGAATGAGTTTTCTGGATCAGGGGTGTTCTGGAACGACTGAAGAAAAGGAGTACAAGGGATTGTGGCGTTAGTTTAAAGGGAAAAAATGAATAAAGGGAAAGACAAAAGTGAGAAAATAAAAGCGCACAATGAAATGTTCATAAAAGCAGGCATTGTAATTGGTCTTAAGCAGCAAGGGATCGTCTTTTCATTGGTGCGGAGGGGAGTTTTGTTAAGACCGTATTCTGCAGATCACTGCTTATTTATTTATTAATTTTTTAACATACGTCTCAAATAATGAATGGGATAGTTTGTAATAATGTTATCTCTTGATTAATCACGCTTAATTTTATTTAAAAATAAAGTTTTGATGTATCTGTTTGTTTTTTAACAAAACCGGAAGAAATAGTTTTAGTTCTGTTTTAATTCGCTAAATAAAGACTGAACATGTGCTATTTTTCTCTTATTTTTACTAAGATTTTCAAGAATGAAAGATCTAAGAGATTCTAAAATATTTTCATTCTAAATAAATACACTAAAAGAGTAAACGGAGGGAGAGAGAGAGAATTGTTGTTCGGAAGTTATAAGCATATAATATAATTCCCTTTAATTTAATCTAAGCAACTTTTAGATTTGTAATGGCCCTTACTTACCCTTCAGGATTCTCCCGTCAGGGCCGGCTTTAGCAATTTTGCCGACCCTGATAAAAATGGAAAATGCCGCATCTCTCTCGAAAGCCAAACATTATAAGTAAAAAAGATAAATTGTTCACATAAATACGCATAATTCTACTGAATAATTTCAGCGAACAAAAAGGCTCATAACATTATATATATACACTGCTGGCCACCGTAAATGCAACACCAAGAAAGATAAGAGATATCACAACAAAATTTATTTTGTACATAACATGTTGACCAAGTATCAAATGATTAAATTTATATACTTCTGTGAAGTGTGGTTCCTGGCAGAATCAGTCGCCAGAGTAGCCCCCATTGTTGGAGATCACCGCTGCCACACGCATCGGCATTGATTCAAAGAGACTCTTTGGATGTGTTCTTGGAGTACAAGCAGCTTCCACACGTTGCCAAAGTTGATTTGGTGTGACAGCTGGGGGCGTAATCTGGGTCAATCGTTGAGCAACGATGGACCACGTTTTCTATCGGCGAAAGATCCGGAGAGCGAGCCAGTCAGGGAGGCAATTTAATCTAGTGATTGACGAAGAACCTTTGGACAATGCGGGCTACGTGTGGTCGCGCATTATCCTGTTGAAATATGTCTGTGGCCAAGCCCTGAAGGTAAAGAAGCGCTACATCTCCAACACCTCGGATATGTAACGCTGGCTGTTTAAAGTACCGGCAATGCGTACTAGAGGAGTGCGAGGATGATATCCAATACCGCCCCATACCATAATACCCGGTGCAGAACCAGTGTGGCGGTGCATAACGCAGCTGTTCAGCATCCTCTCTCCACGGTGTCTCCAGACTCGAATCCGACCATCGTGGTGTTGCAGACAGATGCGTGACACGTCAGTAAAGACAACTTCCTTCCATTCTGCCGCCCACATCTTTCTTTCATCGCACCATTGGCGGCGGAGACGTCTGTGGTTCTGCGTCAAGGGTAGAACAAGCAATGGACGTCTTGCGGACAGACCACTCTGCTGTAAACGGCGTCGAATGGTACGCGCAGACACTGAATGATGCGTTACAGACTCAATGTGCTGTACTATGGTTTGTGATGTGACTGAGCGATCCGTCACTGCCATGCGCACAATTTGCCTTTCCTCACGTGAAGTGGTGCACTGAGGTGGATGCGATTGACCACGTCGATCCGTCGTACCCTCCTGCATACAACGGTCCCATATCTGCATTACAATTATTTGGTTTGCATCCACATTACAGTTTTTGTCCAACACGACTACCGATTTCCCTAAAAAATAATCCACAATTTCGGTAGGCCACTATCCTTCCTCTGTTGAACTCGGATACTTGATCAAAAGCTAATCGTTTTTTTCTACGAGACATAACTGATCGTTTTTTGAAAAAACCACAAGAAAAACACAATTGCCGAACTTGAAATCGTCGAACTCTCCAAGCCTTAAATAGCGCTTTGAGGTGGCGCCACAGGCGTGCGTGATGTGAGTCTGCGCTGAAATTCTAATCATTTACATATCTCACCTCCGCTAATGCATGTTGTAAATTTGATGTTATTTGCGTGCTTCCTTCAGGGTATTGCATTTACGGTGGCTAGCAGTGTATTATATTTCCTAGAAAAAGCGTTAGTTTCTTCCATAAAAATAATTTCATGGTTTTTAAAGAAATATATTCCGTAGTTAATGTATTCAAATATAAAAATTATTCAATTTTTCATCTGAAATTTAAAAAAAGCTAATCATTTTAAGTAAAAACATGTTAGATAATGATTTCTAGAATTTAAAAAAAACTAATTTTTCTTTTGTCATTTTTTTTTTAAATAATGAAATAGAAACTAACTATCTCTACAAATTAATACTTTATAATTTTTAATGGTAAATTTGTATTCTGTAAAAAAGCCGAATTAACTGTAAAAATAAATTGAAAACAGTGGGTAAAAATTTCTCCGAGGATATATATTTCACATTCTTGAATAAAAGGTACAAGAGACATTTCAATTTTAATACACTTTAATAGAACATTACAATGATAATTAAAAATTAACATTCAGGTACAAAGTTTAATCATTAAACAAGAACAGATGAGTTGCACACGCACACAAAAAGCATCTATCGAACACATTTGTTAATCAATACATCATTTCATAAAAACAATACTGGTAGAATGAGAGCCCATTTTATATAAAAATGTTTAATTTTACTCACACACAAACATAACTGCACAATAAAATATAATATATAAATTTGATACACTAAATTTTATAAAATTCTTTTTATATAAACATTTTTGTAACATTGAATTATATAAATTGAAAAAAAAAAAATTCACTACATGAAAAAGATTAAAAAAGGATTCATGGTTAAATAGAATTTATTTTCCTTTTTTTTTTTAGTGAAAAAGAAATAAATATTTACGCACTCAGAAATTACAAATTAGAACTTTCAAATTAGTATAATTTATATTTTAATACTAAATTTGCTGTTGCTCTTTTTGCTTTTTAAAATGCGTATCACAAACTACATGAGCTGTAGCATAGTGCAGAAAAATTAATGTGTGTGTGAATATTTTACAATGACTAAAAGTAAACGTGAAAAAATAATTCATTTGTACAAAAAATTTGATAAAATATTATAAAAAATAATATAAAAACCATGTAAAAAGTATATTAATATAAAAAATAAGAAAAAGCCCATAAAAAATAGAGGAGCTGTACAAAATATAAAAAAATTTATATACACATTGCGAAGTATCACTGGCTCTTTTCAGAGCAATAGTTGTCAACATTTGTAAGCTCTACATACAAATTTTAACAATATGCATATATGTTTATGTATAATAGAACAATTCTAATACTAAATTTTAATTTCTTTTATAAAAAACAAAAAGCTCTATATTTTTGTGCGAACTTATAAATTACAAATGTCTAAAATATTTCTAAAATTTTTCTAAAATTCTAAAATTAACATTACAAAAAGTAGTTTAGTTTAAATATATAACCATTAGGTTTATAACAAATTGTATATGAATACATTTATTTTAAATATATTTTATTCTATTAGTAAAAGACTATAGAGAAGCTTTGGCTTCAAGGATACATTGAAGCCTCTCAAATATATATATGTATAAGGTATATAATTATATTTTCAATTTCATAACAATTTAATTTTTATCATGATGAAAAGCATATTTTTCTGCATTTAACAATCATTTAAAAAATTAAAGCATCATGTTTATAATCTTTTTGTTAAGGGGGACATAATACGATTCAATTGACAAAAATCTGTCAAAAGATCAAATTAAATTTTTTTAGCTTAAATTATATTTTCAATACTTTACCTGACAAAATTTGAAACCTCTAAACTTAAAATACACAGAATTAGGATAGCTTTTGCAAAAACAGCAAACCAAAACTTTAAGGAGTCTCAGGGGTGTTAACTTTTTCTGGGGAGGGCTGAAAATATAAACAATATTCAAATACATATCTCTTTTAAATTAAATAGTTCGAATCTTTTACACATTATTTATAAATAAATGAGGCTTCAGAAAAGTGTAAAATGTTTAAAATACAATCATATTTTTAAAAATTATAAGCATATGAAAATAAGAATTTTTTTTTATAAGAAATAATTAAGTTTAACTGCGCGCTTGTTATTTTCTAAAATAGTAGCCTTTGATGCATAAAACTTTACAGAACTATAAAATGTAACATACACTAAGCCCCAGTTAATTAAGAATAATATGTCTTTTGTATTTCAAAAAATATTTGAAAAATATTGAAATTTTTAAAAAATTTTTTGAAAATGTAATTTTTTAATTTTTAAAAAAATATAATTTTTTATTCTATTTATTTAAATTTACTACAGTGTAATAAGGATACATTTAACTTTACAAATCAATTTATTTGCTAATAATTAAAGCTAATACTTTTTAAAGTAGCATGCGCGCAGTAAAACTTAATTAATATTTCTTATAAAAAAACTTTCTTATTTTCATATGCTTATAATTTTTTAAATTATGATTATATATTTTAAACATTTTGCACTTTTCTGAAGCCTTATTCCCTTATAAATAATGTGTAAAATATTCGAACTATTTAATTTAAATTTAAAAGAGTCGTATACATTTGAATATTGTTTATATTTTCAGCCCTCCAGAAAAAGTTAACACCCCTGAGACCCCTGAACTTACTTATCTCGAAAAAATAAAATAATCAAAAAAATTTTGAAAATCCTTAAATTAAAATTTTTTGCTTAAATCGTACCATGTCCCCTTAATGCAGAAAAATATTTTTAAAAGTATTAAAAAAAGTGGATTTTTCAGAGTTTATTGGTTTTTTATTACAACAAAAAATAGCAGATATCTATACTTTGTTGCAATGTATATACTTAAGATTACATCAGCATTTTAAAATTTGTTCTCCCTATTTGTTTTGCAAAGACTATAAATTTATGGTAGGAAAGTAAAAACATATAATTTGCAGGAAGACTTGAAGATATTATATGCTTTTTGATTCTTCCTTCATGTAAAATACATGAACATTGTACAAAAATATGCTTAAGTGGGCTTTCACAACAGAACTGGGTGAGCATATTAATGATAACAAGATATAATGATGACATTGAAGATGCTGAAACAAGATCGTTTCCTCTGGTCTTTTTATAATTGTACACAAATCATGTACTTGATAGAGATGTTGAATAATACAAACAAATGATGATCACACTGGCAACAGATTTTCAAAAGTATTAAATGTTAATAACAAACTTGATGAAGAATGCTAAACTCTCATCTTTCTTCTTCGTCTCCATCTCTCTCTTCTTTCGTATACATCTCATCTTTTCTATTAAATTCTTACTAAAATTCGGTTAAAATTACTGCTGAAAGAAGTAAAACAAAATAATGTTATTAATCTTGTCATATATTCAGAAATAAAGGTTCTGAACTGACAGCAGTTATATACAAAAAAATGCACTGTACATGAATTTTTTTTTTTTTTTACATTTAGTTCTAAAAATGTGGCTTAGCTACTACATTTAACAAGTAAAATCAATTAAAAGAACAATACAAAAGGTAGTGTAACAGAGGAAGAGTTACAGCAGGTTTAATGAATCAGGTTTACAGTTATCATTAATTGAAAGCAATCAAAAACCTCACATTTCTTCCCCCAAATCCAATATATGTATGTGTATGTAATTTGACACTCATTTAATATTTCTAATTGTTGTGTTGTTGCTTATGCCACCTGTCTGACGTAGTCAGATCGAGGCCCACGAAATTCATCATTGTAACGGGCTAGAGATACGTCTGTCATTAGCCTAAGCTTTGAGCCCATGAAGATGACAGCACGACTTTGCTCAAGAAAGATGGCGACACCATTCGGACCCACAGATATAACGAGCACGTTCTCCGTTTGTACTCGGCGAGTATTTGGTGGCATCGGGCATCGAACCCAGGCCTTTCGGTCTGGCGTCCGATGCTCTAACACAGGGGTGGCCAACCCGCGGCACGCGTGCCACATTGTGGCACGCGAAGACTTATTGAAGAATTACAAAAATTTTATGAAAAAATTACTGAATTAATTGAATTACAATAGAAAATTATCCTGAAGAGAATATGTAAGAAACAGAAATTTTCAGCGTGAGATATCAAAAGCGCTAAGCAAGATTTTTTCTTTTCTTCTGTATAGCGCCAAAAATGAGATCATGCTCCAAAATTTACAACTCCACAGCATTGTAACGTACCGAGAAAAGTGTTGAGTAACGAGAAACTAAAAACAAATAAATTATCTCTCTCGGACAGTTGAACCTGCACAAAATCACGCTCTCTCGGGGACGGTTAATTTTTAACATCTCGGATTTCCATTCGAATTTCAGCTTCCCCTTGCAGTGCTGAAGTTTAGTGTGATGTCAGATAAAAAAGTTTTTCCGAAGGTGTTGGTTATTTACGATTTCTGTAATGTCAAGAAGTAATTCTGCAATATATTAGGAGAATAGTTGTTGATACGGTAGAAGTAATTCTATCTGCACAAAGTAGCCGCTTTATAAAGCAGAGGGAGTGGGAACTTGCATCCATGACTAATCAGAATACTGGATTCGGAGCCTAGAAAATTTGTAGCGTAATATTGGCAAATTGTTTCTCGCTGTCAGACTCGGTTGATTTTAAACTCTGTTTAGCAAGACGTTAAGCTTTTTTTGCTTTTCTAAAATTGTTTTTAGATTTTAGCGTTGAGCGTATTTGCTTAATTTTTTTAAAATTTTCAATATGTTTATGAGTAAACCTTCAACATCGAAAAGAAATTATGAAGAGGATACTGCAGCACGCGCGCGTGGTTTTAAAATTGTCAGGGGAGAACAATACTCGTTTACACATCAAAATGCTTCCAAACTTGTTTGTCTGATATGTGGAATTTGTACAGCTGTTCCAAAAACATTTAACTTGGACCATCATTTCAAACAACTGCATAGTGATTTCAACAGCAAATATCCTGTCAGATCAAATTAGCGAACGGAATTCATCAATAAAAAAAAGAAATATTTAGCCGGCTAACAATCTTTGTTCCAGAAGAGAAGTGACGAAATGGAAACTGTGGTGAAGGCTTCTTATGAACTTTCTTTGTTGTTAACCCGCAAGAAAAAAACCATATTCAGACGGAGAGGAGATAATAAAAAGTGACCTTTTAATTTTCGCCCATGTGGGGGTTCTAAATGTCAAAAATATGGTTGATAAAATACCTTTGTCTAGAAATACCGTCATGCGTCGTATAGATGACATGGGCTAGGATGTTGGAACACAAATTGTCTATGGACTTCAAAATTGCAAATATTTTTCATTAACTTTGGATGAAAACTGTGATATCACAGACAATGCGCAGTTGAGCATCTTTGTGCGCTACACGAACAATAATTTTGATACTGTGGAAGAACTTCTTGATTTGCGTCAACTAGTTTTAACTACAGGTGAAGACATTTTTAAGTAACTTAAAAATGTAATTGAAGTTAACAAAGTATAATGGACAAAATTAGACAGTGTTTGCACAGATGGAGCTCCTTGCATAGTTGGCAGAATAAAAGGTTTTGTTGTATTGCTTGAAAATTATTTGGGAGAAAAGTTTTCGAAGTATCATTGTATTATTCATTGAGAAGCTCTTTGCGCCAAGGACTTAAACTTATGTTTCGTTGTTGACCCCGTGGTGCACTGAATCAACAGAATACATAGCTCGTGCTCTGAATGGACGAAGATTTCGTACGCTTTTTCCCGAAGAAACGGAAGAAAATGGTGAGTTATTCCTTCATTGTAGTGTGCGCTGGCTTTCCAAGAAAAGTTCACTTGCGAGATTTTGGAGTTTGAGGTAATGTGTTTTAGAATATCTGGAAGAAAACGATGAACTGCCGAGTGAATGCTGGCTCCCCAGGAGTGAAAATTGGCTGTGGTATTTAGCTTTTCTTACCGATATAATGGAACATTTAAATAGTTTAAATTTAAGATTACAAGGAAAATGTTGTAGTCTTTCTACCCTAGTTGGTCATATATCTTCTTTTGTGAACAAAACTTTTGCTTTATTTGTCTGGATTGTGGAGAAAACAAATTAACTTTCCCATTCATGCAGGAATTATCTGTTAAAGTTAGTAATGTTCCGAACTATGATAGATTTAAAAATTTTATATCTATTTTGCAGGATTTTTTCAGTGCCAGGTTTGAAGATATTAAAGATGATAAAAAAATGCTGAACTTTTCAGTAATCCTTTTTCGATTTCTCTTCAAGACATTAATTTTTACCCACCTCAGGTACAAATTGAAATTATTGACCTACAGCACCATATTACTCTGAAAAGCAAATATAAGGAAATTGTTTTAACCGCAAAAATGATCCAAATTTCATCGAATTTTGGAAATTTGCGCCACCAAACAATTTTCCTAATTTACATGATTTAGCGGTCAGATATTGTTGTAGGTTAGGATCAACATATGCTTGTGAAGAAATATTTTCTGTTATGAACGTAATTAAATCAAAATATCGCTCAAAATTAACTGATATGCACCTAAAACTCCTAATTTTGTTAGCATCTTCACGAACTCTAATCAAAATATAGATGATTTAGTAAAAAAAAACTACAAATTCAAAAACCACATTAAGAAAGAACTGACTGCTTAATAATCATTTAGAATTAAATGTTTCAAGTTGCTTATTTTTATTTTGTACCTAAGCTAACTGATTGATCCTGTAAAAATTTATCAACAATAAAATATATAAGTTTATATGTAAAATATATGTTTTATTTCTAAGAAATTTTTTCTTTTCTTTTACTTTTCAATCTATAGAACTTGCATTTAAAAATATGTTTCGGGTGTAAATAACCCATAATAAGCCTATAAGTAACATTTTTTTACTTTTGTATATTTTTTTAGTTTGTTGGAGAAGTTGAATGTGGTACGCGTAACTTTTTTTTATCAGATTGTGGCACGCTTTCCAAAAAGGTTGGCTACCCCTGCTCTAACCACTAGGCTACCCACGGCCCCATTTATAATTGTATAAATTTTTATCTAAATCATAATTAAGAATACTCTATTTCGAAATGCAATTTTTTTTTCATTTCTCTTGAAAGGATTAAAACCTATTTTTCGACAAATTAATTCGGGATTCCCAGTGAAAGAATATCTTGATAGCTGAGACGTGTTTTACTGAGTGGCTAAAACTTTTCCCTAAAACACTGGCGTAATTTCCCTTCACTTAAGCATGTGATTGTATTTTTCCTGTAACATCTTTATTTCTCTTCATTTTTGAGTATAAAAAGGTAAAAATCTCTCTTCTTTGCCTGTCACTTGAGCAGAGAAGATGCTCTCTTTTCTTATCTGAGGTTAAAATTACCTAAATAAACAATATATATATCTATATATATAAAGGAGAAAAGCGACTCAACTCACTGACTGACTGACTGACTAATCACGATATCTCTGGAACTATTCAACCTACAGACTTGAAATTTGGTAGACATGTTCCTTTCATAGAGTAGACATCAGCTAAGAACGGATTTTCCGAAATTCGAAACGCAAGGGGCGTTACGGGGGTTAAGGGGCGTTATAAATGATTGTTTCCATGTTTAAACTACTCAATGTACAATTTTGAAATTAGGTAAGCAGATTCCTTTCATACAGTAAAGATCCACTACAAAATAAGTTTGGTGAAAATCGACCCCTAAGTGGCGTTGTAGGGGCTTAGGGGGCGTTATAGATAATTATTTCCATTTTTAAACTATTTGACGCACTGTTTTAAATTTGATATAAATAGATTCCTTTCGTAGAATAATGATCAGTTAAAAAACGGGTTTTGTGAAAACAGACTTCTAAGTGGCGTTGCGGGGGATTAAGGGGCGTAATAGATAAATATATCCGTTTTTAAACTACTTCACCTACCTGCTTGAAAATTGGTAAGTAAGTTTCTTTAATGGAGTAAATATCCGCTACAAAATGGGTTTTGGGAAAATTTACCCCCAAGGGGTGTTGAGGGGGCAGGGGTGTTGCGGGGGCAGGGGTGTTTAGGGGGCGTTATAAATTCCAATTTTTAAGTTATTATACGTACAGTCTTGAAACTTAGTAAGCAGATTCCTCTCATAGGGTAGAGATCAGCTACAAGATAGATTTCATGAAAATTGCCCCCAAGTGGCGTTGCGGGACTTAAGGGGCGTTATAGATAATTATTTACATTTTTAAACTATTAGACGCACACTCTTTATATTTGATAAATAGATTTCTTTCATAGAGTAGAGATCAGCTATAAGAAGGTTTTGTGAAAACAGACCTCTAAGTGGCGTTGCGGGGATTAAGTGGCGTAAGAGATAAATATTTTCGTTTTTAAACTACTTGACCTACCTGCTTGAAAATTGGTACGAATGTTTCTTTCATGGAGTAAATATCCGCTACAAAACGGGTTTGGGGAAAATCGACCCCCAAGGGGTGTTGCGGGGGGTTAAGGGCAGATATAAACAATTATTTCTATTTTTAAACTAGTAGACGCACAGTCTTGAAATTTGATAAGCAGATTCCTCTCATAGGATAACGATACACTATAAAATGTGTTTTGTGAAAATTGACCCCTAGGTGGCGTTGCGGGGGTTCAAGGGGCGTTATTGATATTTTTTTTTGCATTTTTTATTTATTGGAAGCACAGACTTCCAATTTTGCTAAGCAGATTCCTTTCATAGAGTTCAATTCCCCTACAAAATGGGTTTTGTGAAAACAGACCCCCAAGTGGCGTTGCGGGGGCTCAAGTGGCGTTATACGTAATTATCCCCATTTTTAAACCATTAGACGTACAGTCCTGAAATTTGATAAGCAGATTCCTTTCGTAAAGTAGAGAACCGCTACAAAATGGGTTTTGCGAATATCAACTACCAAGTTTGATTTCGGGAGATTAAGAGGCGTAATCGATAAATATTTCCATTTTTAAACTATTTGATCATCCTGCTTGAAAATTGGTAGCCATGTTCTTTTCATGGAATAGAGTTCCTCTAACAAAGAGTAAAACGAAAATTTACCCCTAAGGATAGTTGCGAGGGGTCAAGAGGAGTTACAGAAAAAAATTCCTGTTTTTAATTGTTAGACCCATATACTTGAAATTTGTTAAGCATGTTTCTTTTGTTGAATAGGGATCCACTAAGAACGTATTTTAAGCAAATCAAGTTCTGGGAGGGGGGGGGTGCAGGGGGGTTACTGGGACGTATTGTCAAAAAAAATTCCCTTTTCGAGCTACAAGAAGTATAATAATGAAATTTTGTTTGCATTTTTCTTTTGTTGAATTGAAATCCGCTAAGAGCGGTTATTTTGGAAAACGGCTCTCAACGGGATTACGGGATATTGATAGTAAAACTTTTGTTTTTTTCTGTTAGATTTAGACTTGAAATTTGGCTTGCATGTTCAATTTACGGAGTAGAGATCCACCGAAAATTGGTTTTGCGGGAATCCATTTGGTTTTTGGGTTACGAAAGAGTAAACATCATTCTATACTTCAATTTTAGAGATTTTTAGAAAATACAAATTAGATGAGTTTTGCCCTTTTTTTTTTATCGACAGGCGACAGTTACAGGTTTAAGTATATTTTTCAATACAATCGAATTCTTAATGCAGCACTTAGATATCAATAATTTATACATATATATATATAAGCAGTAAAAAATTATAAAACATCATAAAATACCCAGCGAAGCGGGCGGGTAACGGCTAGTATATATATATATATATATATAATGATGATCATAAACAAATTTAGTAAAGATGACGAATTTGGGCGAAGATTTTTGTAGCGTGGCCGGTGTTGGTATTTCCTTATATGGTTACTATTTATGACGTTTGATGTTGCATATTCAATATTATTGATAAGGCAGTCTTGGTGTTAGTTATTTTTTTACTACACACTGAACATGTAGACACACATATGGACGTAATCACGAAGAAACATACACACACATATATAAAGCAGAAGCAACACTTAGTAGCGACGTGGACACATCATTTGCAGACAGACAAAGCACAGAGAGAGGGCAACCGACGGCTCCTAGCTTTTTAGACTGGTGGTGAAGGACGTACGACTCTTTTATAACAGGAGTCGTGATTGGATGCAAATGCGCGCGAGCAATTAGATTAAGATTATAACGGTCTTATGCCAAAGAATTAGGAAATAATTTAACGGGGTAAAGTTAAATAGTTAGAATAAGTCATTACATATATATATATAATGTGTGTGTATGTATGTATCTATGCATATATATATGTATATATATATATGTATATGTATATATATATATATATATATATATATATATATATATATACACTCATGTCCATAAATTAAGGATAATTCAGAATCACACAGAAATTGACCTCTAAAATAAAAATTTCACCTGTAGAATTATCACACACATCTTGAAGAAGAATATGCAAATTACAGGAAACCACCAGATGGCACGGATAGTACGTCACAATGACGAGAGTGTAAGAGAGGGGTATATAAGTAATGGTGGCAAGGAAGTAAAATTGTTCACAAGCGCTTTAAAAACCTTTCAGTGCAATAACCGCATAGTTATGGCACAAAGGAAGCATTTGGATGATTTTTTACGTGGTAGAATTATCGGAAAACTGGAAGTATCCGAGGAACTTGGAATCGCCCAGAGTGTCATCTCCAGGCTTTGGCAACGATTCCAAGATGATGGTAATGTGAGTAGATGTTACAGCACAGGTCGCCCCCGAGTTACAACGCTGAATGAGGACCAATATTTGGCAGTTACTTCCAAAAGAAACAGACGGAGTACAGCATCAAACCTATCTCGTCAGCTCTCTTCAGCTAGCGGTACGACAGTTTCAAGGCAGACCGTGTACAGACGCTTTGGGCACATTTGTCTATATCAGGGGGGGGGCAACCTTTTTGGGAAGCGTGCCACAATCTGATAAAAAAAATTACGCGTGCCACTTTCAACTTTTCCACCAAACTAAAAAATATACAAAAGTGAAAATTTTTTACTTATAAGCTTATTATGGGTAATTTACACCAAAAAAATATTGTTAAATGCAAGTTCGATACAGTGAAAATGTAAAAAGAAAATGGTATAACAAATAAAACATAAGTAGAAACTTATATTTTATTGTTGATAAATTTTCACAGGATCAGTCAGTTAGCTAAGGTACAAAATAAAAATAAGCAACTTGAAACATTTAATTTTAAATGATTACTCAGCAGTCTCTTAATGTGGCTTTTGAATCTGTAGTTTTTTTCCTAAATCATCTATATTTGGATTAGTTCGTGAAGATGCTAACAAAATTAGGTGTTTAAGGTGCATATCAGTTAATTTTGCGCGATATTTTGATTTAATTACGTTCATAACTGAAAACATTTCTTCACAAACATATGTTGATCCAAACCTACAACAATATCTGACCGCTAAATCATGTAAATTTGGAAAATTACTTAGTGGCACAAATTTCCAAAATTTGATGTAATTCGGATCATTTGCGGTTAAAATAATTTCCTTACATTTGCTTTTCAGAGTAATATGATGCTGTAGGTGAACAATTTCAATTTGTACCTGAGGTGGGTAAAAATTAATGTCTTGAAGAGAAATCGAAACAGGATTTGTGAAAAGTTCAGTATTTTTTTTATCATCTTTAAAACCCTCAAACCTGGCAATGAAAGAATCCTAAAAAATCGATATTAAATTTTTAAATCTATCATAGTTCAAAACAATACTAACTTTGGTGGATAATTCCTGCATGAATGGAAAATGAGATAATTTTTTCTCTCCAAAATCCAGACAAAAAAGCAAAATTTGTTCACAAAAGAAGATATATGACTAACTAGGGTAGGAAAAAGACAATTTTTTAACTGTAATCTTAAATTTAAATTGTTTAAATGTTCCATTATATCGGTAAAAATAGCTAAATCCACAGCCAATTTTCACTCCTGAGGAGCGAGCATTCACTGGGCAGTTCATCGTTTTATTCCAGATATTCTAAATCACATTCCATGTAACTTCAAAATATCGCAAGTAAACTTCCTTTGGAAAGCCAGCGCACACTACACTGAAGGAGTAACTTGCCAATTTCTTCCGTTTCTTCAACGAAAAGCCTACGAAATCTTCGTCGATTCAGAGCACGAGCTCGTATTTTGTTGATACAGCGTACCACGGGGTCAACAACGAAAGACAAGTTTAAGTCCTTGGCACAAAGAGCTTCTTGATGAATAATACAATGATATTTGAAAACTTTTCTTCCCAAATAATTTTCAAGCAATGCAACAAAACCTTTTCATCTGACAACCATGTAAGGAGCTCCATCTGTGCAAACATTGCCTAGTTTTGCCCATTCTACTTTGTTAAATTCGCGATTACATTTTTAAATTCCTTAAAAATATCTTCATTTGTAGATAAAACTAGTTGGCACAAATCAAGAAGTTCTTCCACAGTATCAAAATTTTTGTTCGTGTAACGCACAAAGATGCTTAACTGTGCATTGTCAGTGATATCACAGCTTTCATCCAAAGTTAATGAAAAATATTTGCAATTTTAAAGTCCAGAGACAATTTGCGTTCCAACATCCTGGCCCATGTCATCTATACGACGCATGACGGTATTTCTGGACAAAGCTATTTTATCAACCATATTTTGGATATTAAGATCACCGACATTTTGGGCGAAAATGAAAAGGCTCCTTTTTATTATCTCCTCTCCGTCAGAATGTGGTTTTTTCTTGCGGGCTAATAACAAAGAAAGTTCATAAGAAGCCTTCACCATGGTTTCCATTTCGTCATTTCTCTTCTGGAACAAAGATTGTTAGCCGGCTAAATATTTCTTTTTTTTATTGATGAATTCCGTTCGCAAATTTGATCCAACAGGATATTTGATGTTGAAATCACTATGCAGTTGTTTGAAATGACGATCCAAGTTAAACTTTTTTGGAACTGCTATACAAATTCCACATATCAAACAAACAGGCTTGGAAGCATTTTGATGTGTAAACAAGTATTGTTCTTCCCAGACAATTTTAAAATCACGTGCTGAAATATCCTCTTCATAATTTCTTTTCGATGTCGAAGGTTTACTCATAAACATATTGAAAATTTAAACAACTACGCTCAACACTAAAATCTAAAAACAATTTTAGAAAAAGAGAAAAGCTAAACGTCTTGCTAAACAGAGTTTAAAATCAACTGAGTCTGACAGCTAGAAACAATTTGCCAATATTACGCTACAAATTTTCTAGGCTCCGAATCCTGCATTCTGATTAGTCATGGATGCAAGTTCCCACTCCCTCTGCTTTATAAAGCGGCTACTTTGTGCAGATAGAATTACTTTTACCGTATGAACAACTGCGCTCCTAATATATTGCAGAATTACTTCTTGACGTTACAGAAATCGTAAATTGCCAACATCTCCGGAAAAACCTTTTTATCTGACATCACGTTGACAGCCAATAGCTATAAACTTCAGCCCTGCACGAGGAAGCTGAAATTTGAATGGAAATCTGAGATGTTCAAAATTAACCACCCCCGAGAGAGGGTGACTTTTTGGGCAGTTTCGACCGTCCGCGCGAGAGAGAATTTATTTGTTTTTAGTTCTACGTTACTCAACACTTTTCTCGGAACGTTACAAAGCAGTAGAATTGTAAATTTTGGAGGATGATCTCATTTTTGGCATTTTTCTGAAGAAAAGAAAAATCTTGCTTAGTGCCCTTAAAATCTCACCCTAAAAATTTCTGTTTGTTACATATTCTCTTCATGACAACTTTTTTATTGTAATTCAATTAATTCAGTAATATTTTCATAATATTTTTGTAATTTTTCAAAAAGTCTTCGCGTGCCACAGTTACGACCCCTGCGTGCCACAATGTGGCACGCGTGCCGCGGGTTGGCCACCCCTGGTCTATATGCTCGTAGGCCTGTCAGATGTGTTCCCCTTACCGTAACTCACTGTTGCCTGCGATTAACCTGGAGTAGAGAGCATGCATTGTGGACACCGTAACAGTGGTCTTGTGTGATATTTTCCGACGAGTCCAGGTTTAGTTTGCAGTCTGATTCTCGCCGGACTTTTTGATATGGAGAGCGCCAGGTACCTGTTACCACCAAAAGAACACCATTGAACGACACCGTTACGGTGGTGCAGGATGGCTCGTTTGGTGAGGAATTATTCTTGGTTCCAGAACTGACCTGCATATTCAGAGTGTAACGGTGACAGGCCACATCCAACGGGATGTCATTCTGGAACAACATGTACGTTTGTTTCGGGGCGCCATGGGGGCTGAATTTCTGTTTATGGATGACAACGCCCGTCCTCACCGTGCAAACATTGTAGACGAATGCCTTCAATCGGAGGATATCACCCGTATGGATTGGCCAGCATACTCACCGGACTTGAATCCAATAGAGCATGTGTGGGATATGCTTGGCCGACGAATTGCAGCCCGTCAACCCCCTCCCACCTGTCTACCGGAACTTCGGAGGGCATTGCTTGATGAGTGGTGTAATATTCCCCAAGATCAGATTGATAATTTGATACTCAACATGCGTAGGCGTTGTAAGACCTGTATTGCATCGTCCGGGAGACATACTCCGTATTAACTATCGTACTAACCATGTTATACTGTTTTTTGTAAATAGGTTCTTTTTTGAAATTTGCTCCGGAGAGTAAAAATCGCAATTTTTATTAATTATGTCAAACATGTAGCATCTTTTTTGCTCTTTACCTTTTGTTTAATAAATAGACTTTACAAATAAGTCAAATTTGTTTTGCTTCTGTCTCTTTCTTTGCCTGAACTTCATTATCCTTAATTTATGGACATGAGTATATATATATATATATATATATATATATACATATAATCAAAATTTCTTTACAAGAGAGAGATGAATTAACATGATTAAAACTGAAAAAAATTTGTAATTGCAAGATAACCAGACAACATATATGTATATATATATATATATATATATATAATGTGTGTATGTATATATATATATATACATATATATATGTATATATAAATAAATATATATATATATATATTGTTGGAGTGGGTGAGTGTTTATTTACAATGCAGTATAAAATAGCACAACTGCCTCGTAATTTAGAGCCCCGGTCAAGAGACAATGGTGACACCTGAGTTGTGGTATCCTTCCTCTCTTCCGAACTTCGACACCCCTCCAACAGGAGGATTTTGAATATAGATATATTTTACTCGCATCAGCTCCTCTACACATCTGGTCTTCAGTGGCACTGGGATTGAATGCTGTCCACGAATATATTATTGGAAATCATGTTCTATCGTCGGTCAACAACAAAGAACTGAATTTCAATTTCATAATGCATGCTCTTTTGAACACATTAAACATTAAGAGCAGCATTACTGCTTACATCATTCAGTTTTCTTTAGGGGGAGTAAGGAATGAATTTTCAATCCGTAAAATTCCTATATACCGTAAAATCGGGCGTATAACGTGCACTTTTAACACCAAAAATACGATCGAAACTTTCGGGAGCGCGTTATACTTCGGATGTAAAAATGAGAGCTTCAAAAATAAATGAATATAAAAAAAAACTGGACTTCAATGTATTTCGAAATACTGTTTGGTAAGAACTCTATAAATTGCAAATTTTTCAATTTTTTGAAAAAAATATATGTTAAAGCATTAACATTTCTGAGCATTTTGATACCAAAATTTGGTTGATACTGTAAAAACTTCGGAAGTTATTGAGAAATAACCAGGGAAATTTAAACAAAAACCCTATCTCTTTCGTATCTTTAACTTCATTTTTCTCAAATCAACAAATGTTTGCTTGCGCGCAGGATTTCTCAAAAACTATTTGTGATATCAATTTAAAATTTCATACACGTGTTCAAAGTAAGGCTCTTTATAACTTATACTAAAATTTTCAAAAAACATTTAAAATAATTTTTTTTATTTGAATTTTTAAATTTATTTTTTTCTCAAAATTTTAAATTTTTCGTTATAATTCTATTTAAAAAAATTTTTTCCCTCTAAATTTCTTAAAAGTTAGTATAACTCCGAAAGTGAACATTTTTTTGACCAAATAAGAATAATTTTGTAAATTTTGATCCGTTTTGTACTTCAAAATCCTGCGCGGTGTAAAATACTAATTTTCATATTTTTAAAAAATTGTCCAATTTTTATTTCTTTATAACTTTTTTAATGTTTTCTAAAATTCTCTGAAAATTGGGAAATAATGTAAATATATAGGATTATCACGTGATAAAAATTTCAAAGGATTGTTTTGTTTTATTATTAAGTTACATTGGTTTGAAGATGGATGTTTTTTTCGAGTTCACAGATATATGTTAAGAGTCCTGAGACCCCTTTTAAAAGAAATGGCATTCTTATAAAGAACGCAAAAGGTTGTAGTTCTAAAATTATGCTATTTTTGCAAAAGCTTTGGAAAATACCTCGAATAAATCGCTTCAAAACATAACAGCATTGCATAAGTTCATTTCAGATTTCTTCGTATAAAAGGGGGTAAGTGTTATACGGCGAATAAACTTAAAAATTAAAAATTATAGCTTGAAAGTACGGATGCGTGCGATACGCTGGATTTTACGATACTTAGTTATAATAAGTTATTTTATTAATAGAATCAATGGTGTTCACACAAAGAGAGCATATCATTGGTGACTAATGGGGGGGGATTGAAATCTGTTCCATAGACCCAAGGTGGGCATTACGTCGATCGCGATCGACCGGTGGACCGCCAAGACATTTTGTGGTGACCGCCTGAAAATTTTACCGGTTAGTAATTATATACGGATAATTCAAGTTTGGCTGACAGTACGCAGACTAAGCATTCTACTGACTATAACAACTAAAACTAAACTTTGATCAAAATGCTTTATTTTTAATGTATTTTGAATTGTTTCATAACAAAGAAATGTATCCTTTTATATAATTATATTTGGGGCTATTATTATTGAAGTTTGTAACTTGCATTTTGCTTTAAACGCGGTTTTAAAAGCGTTGTTTTTTATTTTAGTTCTGTAGGTAAGTATATATTCCGCACTTATATTATTAAGTTATAATAAAATAGACTTTTCCTTACTTCACACCACACCTACGACATTGGGCGGTAGGGCACACAAGAGTTTTTAAAGGGATGGGGGTAGAGGGTTGAAAGTCTGCCATTCTCTTATCATACCCTAATAGGCAGTCAAACATATTTTTTTATTTTATCGATAACAAAAAACAGCAAAAAATTTGGAGTATATATCATGTTTTTATAAAGATTTGACTACGATCAGTATTTTAAAATATGTTACAGAAGATAGCATAAAAGTTATCTTTTTAAAATATATTAATTACTGCACACACAATTTTATGTTATTCGTCCTAATATTCAAATAGAAAACGAATTTCTGAGCTACGTACGTCTTCTATTTAACACAATCACTTCTAACTTCTGATTGTTACTTACGTTACGATTTCTCTCGTCAAAGCCACCCGGGTTGCATATGTGTTCTAGAGGGCGATTCCATCTCCCATATCTAATCCGAGTTCCGCAGAGGATACATCTTGGTGCAAACTATATGCCAGGGGAAAAAAAGATTTTAAAAAAAAATTATATATTTTTAAAAAATTAAAATAAATAATAAACGCCTTAAAAACTTATGAATTATAGTAAGTATACTTAATACTGGTAGATTAATTTTTTTGGTTGCTTCTCCTAAGTGTATGTACGATGTAAAACAAATTTTGTGTTCAAAATTTCATAAAAAAAGATAACCATTTAATTTCTTAGGGGAAAATCTTGAAACTATGAAGTGATTTTAAAACGCTACGTCTTCTACAAAAATTAACTTACATATATGAAATTTGATATACAAGTATGCCATCCTATATATAACAAAAGTTGGTATGAGTTTTGCAATGACATGATTGGTATTTATGCAATACTTCTTTTTATGAATGCTTATTGAAAATTCCTTAAAAAAAGTACAAATTCTGAGTTCAATTACTTAAAAAAAAATAAGTACTGCTTTTTTTCAAAAATTCATACCAACTTATGTTACATGTACTGTTATAAATAGGTAAAAAAAATTCAAGGCATTAGGAACAATAGAAAAAAAAAGCCTTGGCATTTTAAATGAAGACAAACTAGTTATTTTATCTTTCCGAGATAAGTAAGTTTAAAGTTTTGATTAGCCATTGGGATGTCAATAAAAACAAGTTATCACAACTCTGCGTTTTTTAAACTTAGAGCTTTCCAATTTTGTGAGTTTGTAAAAAAGTATATAAAAAACAATTTCGGCTAAAAAAATTAGATTTGATTTTTTGAACGATTTTTATCAATTGAATCGTTCTGTGTCCCCTTAGCGAGCATCAGCCCATGCACAAGGTGGGTCATCAGTGGCACTAGGACTTGAACTCATGACCCACCGGCCACGAGTTCGTGACCATAAGCACTAAGCTACCGCCACCCCAACAGTTAGGAAGTATAGGTGCCCCCGTAAAATAGGCGTTATACGCCAGATTTTACGGTAAATATTTTCTCAATAAATATTGTCTTTACGTGAATCGACACACACACACACACACACACACACACACACACACACACACACACACACACACACACACACACACACACAACTTCAAGGTTATTAATTAAACTTACCCACTAAGGATTATTGTTCCTTCTTTGTTCATCCCGAATATCAAATAACATTTGTAGATTCCGGACGGGATCGTTGTTTATTACCTGATAAGCTAAAGGGGAAAAAGCTTCATTAATATAATTCTTCGCTGTTTTTTAAATGTAATAGACACTCATTTTATATAAATTCAATGAAAATCGTTTAACACAAAACTGAAGAAACTAAAACATTTTTTCGTGTTAAGGGATATTGCGAAAAAAAATCCCATGTATGCACCAAAATTAAGTTTATAACAGTACATTTAATTTACACAGATATGTATTTTTGCATGAACTTAATACAAATCAATGAAACAAAAACATCTAACATGAAATTTAATGCAAAGTTTTCAAAATTTTGAAAAAACAAAACATTTATTAAATTTTGGAGAAATTATCTGATTTTTTAAAATTTTTTTTTTTAACTTTTTGCATAGTTTTTTTTAGCATTATGGTGTTTTCCATATTTTGCTCATCCCCAGATGGGAAATCTCTTCGAGTTAAGTGATTTTCGTTTTGTGTTTTGAGAAAAGAAAATGTATAGCAGTTTGTCGGGACCGTATTAACTGATAGACTCAGCACATATATACGCACCAAATGAACTATGATCATTTCAAAATTTAAAATATTTCTAGTTTTATAACAAAAACATAACAAAAAAACCCATGAAATTCGAAACTTTTTCTTCAAAGGTCTACCAAAAATCCAATTTTTTATATTTTCAATTGATCATAATCCATTCTCTCTCGGTGCATTTAAACTTATAGATTAAAACGCCATTAATTTTTTTTCTTCAGATGAGCCAATCAGCCGGAATCTTGGTGGAAGTGAGCGTCCATTTTTTTTATGTGGGTGTGTTCAGAGCGTTATAGCTCACGTTATATTGGATTTTTTTGACTAAAAATTTATATACATACTCTTAATATACAGATAAATAAATGATAAAAAACTTAAAGTTCTATCTTTTTACTGGTCATCAAAAAATATTCTCTAAAAATGCTTAAAAAAACAGGTCATTACATGGATAATATGATGACCTTAAGATGATGACCTAGCTGTAAAAAATCGCCAGGAAAATAATTTATTTCAACTGGTTTGAAATATATTGAAATATATTTTAAATAAAGAACATAGGAATAAATTTGAAATAGCTACAATAACTAATATCAATATAATATAATAATATATATAATAATTGTGTGTACTATGTAATTATATTATTATACCTGAAACTATAACGTAATATTGCGTCTGAAATTACTAGGGTTAACACGGGGGAAAATCATATAATTAACTATAATATACGTCATCCCCATGGCAACCACGTCACTGCACTATAAAAATATCAAGGTAACCACATTGCAATGTTATCCCCCATCTTGGCGAATATAAACTGCAACTTGGTGCGTAGCACTCCGTTTTCTTGCACCCAATTTGTGACGGTTCTATCCGCGCTCTTTTAACTAATACTCCTCTTGTGGAATTTCTGGTTTTTAAAAATTATTTTATTATAAAACTCCTCCTCGAAGAAGAGACGTGAATATGCAAATTAGGATTAGTATATAGAGTCTAGGCTTTCAGGTTAGAGGGAGAAATAGGATAGATTGCTAACGGAACAGTGATTAATCAAATTGAATGTGAATAGCGGATATTTGATAATTGAATTACTTAAGGTAACGATCTGCCACTGGAGATTGAATCTAGATTAAATAGGAAAGAAGTCAGAGCTATTTAATTGAGTAAGTGCATTTTAAGTTTAAAGTCTTCTTATATCTCGCGTATCTCATTAATTGAGTGCATCTCCAATCCTTGATCATTAGAACTTGAGTTGTGGTTAATATTGTGAATAAATCGAAGTTTTATTGATCATGGATAGTTTTCCTTCCAATTCTCCCGCACCTTTAAGTGTGGAGGCAAGATCATTTATAAATTTACGAAATGATTGGCTGGACACACGTGATTGCAGTTATCACGTGACTATGACGTCACATGAGTTTAGGCCTAGTATTAATCGTTAGATTATGAGTCAGAAAAATATTTACCTCTGTTTTCCAATCTCACTGGAGTTACCGGCGAGGTTTTCGGTGCATAAGGTATGCTTTTCTTCTCTAACTCATATTCCTCCAAAAGTTTCGATACTTTGGGGGAATTTACAAACAATGCGAGCTCCTTGAAAAATCTTTCCTCATCCATTGGTAACTATTAAAGGGAAAAGAAATGAATTTAATGTAAAATAGGAGGTAAGGAGAATATAAGTGAGAAATTTTTGAAATAAAATTCAAAAAATTGATAAGTTAACATCAAATCAAATTTTTTTAAAAATCCTTTAACAAAAAAAACCTTATATATAAATAATAAATAAAAACAATTATATATATATATATTAAATTAAATGCAATTTATTTTCTGGAAGTTATGTTTTTAAAAGATATACTACTGTTAACAAGAATGACTCGCTTAAGGTATCCGACTACCCTAAAAATGTAAATTTTGCCAAAAATTGGCAACTTTATTTATGATTTTATTTTATAGATCATCTTATTAGCTTTATAAAAATACCACGTTCATTATTTTCCGTTCAATAGAACAAAAACTACTAGCGTTTTAGTAAAAGCAGATGCCATTACTTTAACCAAGATGTCATACCTTGAAAAGTGTTTTACTCGAAATGTGTTTGTTTTGAAAATGCTCAAACGGGGACAGCGATTGCTAAAAAGGTTTTAAAAGTTATTAACTGAAATTTATTTGTGTATGTTCTGCATAATAGTAGAAGTTTTTTAACTTTCATATTTATCAATCACTGATTTATTACAAAATTTACAGCCCCTTATGTGAACAAAATCACCGTTTTTTTTAAAGCAATTTCATATAATATCAAAGATAAAATGCTCTAGTTTTTATAAAAATTAAAATGTCTCTTATTCTAAAGGTCATTTCTAAAATGAATAATATTGCAACATATCAGAATTGAAAATTTGAAAATCTGTTCATAAACTTTGGGTACAGAATGGGCCGCGTTCATGCTATTTTTTCTCAATTTTTACCCATTTTTTCCCATATTAGTAATAATAATTTCTTTTTCTATTCTTAATTTTAACATTTTTCTTAAAATGTACTAAACAAATCTAAAACAACAAAAATCTCCATATCTCCATTTTTTTTCTTTTTAAAAAAAAGTTGTTGCAAGTCGTCGGATACCTTAAAAATAAATTTTGAATTGAAATAATAGATTTTTTTAAAATTGAAATAAGTAGATTTTTTTGAAACAAATACTAGTGGCTTAGTATGCAGTTTACGAATTGAAGTTAATTTTTTGTAGCAATTAAAATTTAATGGAGTTTTTCGAAGCTTAAGGTATATAAAATTACTTTTTGTAAAGAATGTTTGAAAAAAAAAACATTCTGAATATTTTTGCGTGAAGGGAACGAAATAATGAATAAAAGTGCTAGGGATTTAAAATAAAAAATAAAAATATTATATAGTATTACTGACAATTTATACTTTTATTCTGAATCCATAAATTCTGAGTAGTTAGATTAATATTTTCTCAAGAACCCATTTGATTATTTAGTTATGATGCGCTAAGAGTTACACTCAAGCTATTGGCGACGGACTTTGCAATTTTGAGCAACTGCCAAGTAACGAGAACGTCACCTATATTGGCATACTCTCTATAAACTCTCTATACCAGGGGTCATGAACTTTTTAGCTGGACGTGCCAAACCAATTTACCAGTATGATTCAGCGTGCCACACAGTAGGGCATTTTTAAACAATTCGAATCAAGCGATAATGCACATGCTGAGTTAGAAAATAGAGGTCAATAATATATATAACTTAAAATTTTATTATATGTTAATTTTGCATCATTTAAAAATATTTCTTAACATGAAAATAAACAGCATGAAATATAACTATTTCTTCAAAAAAATAAAAACTAGGATTGTACATATATTATATATTTTAAAACATATTTAAGTATAAAATAAGAAACAGTCAACATAAAACATAAGAGTTTCCCATCATTTTAGTTAAATAAAAAGACACAAAATAAACATTTTAATGCGCACCTAGTGCTTGTGCACCGCTCTGCGCTTTCTTATCGCAAAATCAGGAGTACAATTTGTGACTGAATTTGACATGATTCTGAACTTTCAGTTTCTTTGCGGACTCGAAATATTTTTCAGGATAGGAGAGAATTTTTACTCGGTTATGTAGAACCAAAAGAGATAAAGCAGAGTACATGCAATTTTCTCTCTTCGAACAATTAAATTTCTCCAGTAACGACGTTAATAATTTACAAATTAGCTGTAAATTTATCTCTAGAGTTATCTTTCAGATTTTTTCGTTATTCCTTAAATGTTCAAAATTCTTTTTTTTTTCAATGGGCTGCGTATTGGTATTTTTTACATTTGCAGATCTAGTTCACTCCCCAGGAGCTGGTATCACTTTTTAGTGCGGCACCGTACAGGCAACACCAATTGCCGCAAGTAATTACTACTCCCAGTTCCCTCCCCTGATGGAGGCACCTGAGTTCTGATGACACGAAATTGAAATTTGGAATTTAATTTTGCCGAGAGCACCCAAGCCAATCGGGCACTTCAAGAGATTTTTTACATGCCGCATAATCATACGACATGGCCACTGTCGATTTTCTGCATCATGAAAATCCACCAACTTGGGCCGGGGTCGAACCCGCAATCTTGGGCGCAGAAGGCCAGCGACAAACCAGCTACGTCACCCAGTCGGCATGTTCATAATTCTGAAGATGTTTGTCAAGAAGGACCAATACAAATTTATCAACGTCCAACCACTCAAAAATTGACGAATTAGTAGAGTGCCACTGAGAATTGTACCACGTACCACATGTGGCATGTGTACCATGGGTTGCCGAAAATTGTTCTATACTATACTCTCTACAAATTTCCACACTGCGTTAAAAGGAAGACTTTGAGTATTGACAGATTTAACGTGCTTCAGCCTCTTTACAAGTCGGGTCTCAGTGGTTATAAGCTCGAACTCATGACACGGCGGCTACGAGTCCGGGACCGGAACCACTAGGCCACCCCTCGGCCGCATAATCACCCGAGACGGATAGAAAATTAAAAAAAATTTTTTTTTTTAGTGTTATATTAATATTTGTTCTACAAAGCGATTTAAAATGTTTAGATTTTGAATAGAATTTTTAAAATATCGTTTATCGCGTACATTAACTTTGGCATTTGATAATATTAGATCTAATAAAATTAACCGATCAGAAACTTGTCTCCTCTTTTCTTATTTGATTCTTCATGTCTTAAAAAATCGTTATTTTAGTGATCAATGAAGTACCGTAAAATCCGGGGCTTAACACGCACTTTTAACGCAAAAAATAAGATTGAAATATAAGGGTGCGCGGTGTATACACTGGGTAAAATAAATGATAGCTTTAAAAATAAATCATTTTATTGATAAAAAAAGTTTTTATGTACCATGTTTATATAACTATTTTCATGCATTGTCATCCCCTTCTGAGCTATGGTCTAAATTTCGAGTCTCCAGCTTATCGGGAAGATAGTTTAAAATCGATTACAAAGTTCCACTCGGACAGACATACAAGAAAGTGAGTTAATAAAAACACGGTGACCCAGAACCAAGAAATTAAATATGTATACGCAACTCGACCCGTGCTATCGACAGGCGGTCTTTCTTTGTGTAAATTCATGTATTTCTGAGTTACGGGACCCATTGTCGAAATCGGGGTCCACCTCTTCGGAACCTGGGTTCAAGAGTAGAACTCCTTTTTTTCACATTTTCATGCATTGTCATCCACTTCTCAACCATCTTCCAAATTTCAAGTCTCTAGCTCTTCGGGAAGTAGTTTAAAATCAATCACAAAATTCCACCCGGACAAACATACAAGCCTCTTTGGGGGCCCGGGATCGAGACTATAAATTCTTTTTTTTTTTACATTTTCATGCATTGTCATACACTTTTGAGCAACAGTCCAAGTTTCAAGTCTCTAACTCTTCAGGAAGTTATTTAAATGCAATTAAAAAATCCCACCCGGACAGACATACAAAAGAAAGCGAGTTAATAACAAAACATGCTAACATGGGGGCCACTCTTTGACCCCAGAGCCTCGATATTGTATACGTAGACACAACTTCACCCGTGCTATGTACAGGTGCTCTTTGTTCGTGTAAATTCATGTACGTTCCTGAGTTACGCGTCCCCTCTCGAAATTGGTGCCCGCCTCTCCGAGGGCCCGAGTTCTAGATTAGAACTTCTTTTTTTTTCACATTTCCATGCATTGGCATCCCTTTTTGAGCTATGGTCTAAATTTCAAGCCTCTAGCTCATCGAAAAATTAGTTTAAAATCAATTACAAAATTCCACCCGGATTGACAAGAAAGTGAGTAAATAAAAACATGGTAAAAAATTAGACTTCTAATATATATTTAAATACTGTTTTTTTAAAAGAAGTATTATTTTTTATGGAAGCCCAATGGGGCTGAGTGGTTAGTGCATCGCGCTTCCACACCACTGATCCGAGGTTCAAACCCCGGGCTGGGCAAGGTTGATTCAGCTTTTCATCTCTTCACAGGGTCGATAAAATGAGCACCAAGCTTGCTTGGGAACTTAACACTGGGGGTTTCACGTCAGACTGACCAACTGACTGGAACAACTGCTCTTGCAACTTAAGGCTCAAGGTCGCGTATACTGAGTTGGGCACAGTTGGCCTTGGCCCTCATGGGCTGTTGCGCCACTGAGTTGAGTTATAATTCCTTATGAACTTAAAAGGCTGTAATTTTAGAAGTATACTATTATTTCAAAACTTGGGATAATACCTCATATAAATGACTTCAAAACATAGCAGCATTGCACGCGTACATTTCAGGTTTGTTTGTAGAAAAGGGGGTGACTTCCAATATATAAATTCATCCCCCTCCGAAACATTTAAAAAATTTTAAATATCAAGCTTTTAATTTTTTTGTTTTTCATTCTGAAATTCATTTGAGAACTTTTTTAAATATTTACATTATATTTCCTGTGTTACTTTTTAAAAAAAATATATATATATATATATCACCAATCAACTATATTATACGGAAGTTAGATGACTTTCGAGTCATGAAGTGTTAAAACAATTCTTCGAATACCTGAAAGAAGTGATAATTTTCTAGGGGGGGGGGAATAATGAATGTGCTGAATTAAAAGATAAACAATGAATAAAGGACTTGACTAATATTATTGATATTGCTTAAGTCATTTTAATCAACTTAATCTGAAGCTTCAAGGCAAAAATGTGGCCACGGTAGCCAAGTGGTCTATGCATCGGATCGTGGCTAGCATGGCATGAGTTCGATCCCAGTACCTCTGAAGACCCGCTGTGTAGGGGAGCTATGCACGTAAAATCTGTCGAGAGCTCAAACGTCCTCCCGTTGGTGTGGTGTGGTAGTTATTAGAGGGGGGTTCCAGCTCAGGTGTCGTCCGCGTCACTTGACCATGGTTCAAAATTACGCGGACCGTCCCCAAAAGCCCTCGTGTAGTAGCTGAACAGTGGGACGTTAATATTCACTCACTCAAGGCAAAAATCATGCTGAAACAATGCTGTTTGATAATATTAAAGCTTTGAAATAAAAATTAATACTTTCGTGAAAGCAAATAGAAAACGAAAATTTGTCTCAAAAAATATTTGGTAGTTGTCAGTATTTATTAATTAAATCACTTTGATTAAAATCTATATAACACACTCACCAAATTAAATGGTTAGAAACGGAATTTGATCGAGAATTTTCTAATTTTATAAACTGTAAATTGCAATTTTGTCTTTTTACTTTTTATCGATATAGAAGCTGTCGATTAAGGTTCAAATGGAATTAATTGAAATCCAATCTGAAGCAGAAATGTATGGAAGTTTGAATTCCACATTTTTATACAAATTTATCTATACGCATATAATGGCTATGTTCGGAAGCACATATTTAAGCAAGCATCTATTTTAATTAATAAAAAAAAAATTCAGAAAGGTTAAAATTAAGGTATCCAAACACGGTTCAGAATATTTTTTCAAGAAAAGCATATTAAAACATTTTAAATATTTCTTAAGGGATCAGTACCCCCCCCCCCACCGAATAAATATTTATACATAACCAACATTATTGAAAGTAAATTATCTAAGTTTTACAAAAATTACAATCATAAGGGAAATTTAGCAATATATTTCAAAAACTTCAAGGCAATTAGAGAAAAAATAATAAACATATCAATAGTATTACTAAAACGGATACATTTATCTAAATATACAATTTTTTTAACGTTTTATTAAAATATAAGTGTTTTAGAGCTGCTCGAATAATTTTGTAAGAAATGTGACAAATTCACGAGGCTATTAGTGGACAAACAGGTCATAACATACACAGAAAGAATTATCTGTTATATCCCTAGGAAATAATACAAAAATCAGGTACAAAGAAAAAGTTTCATAGAAATACATTCATAAAATTGTTTTCAGTTATTAGACTCGCCATGATTATTTTTGATCAATTTAAATGTCCACTTCTGGAAGATTAAAAACCCCTTTCGTTTTTATATAATTTATTTAATCACTGCCTCTATGTAATGCAGAAAAAAAGTAATATGTGTTTTATAAATCCAAAAGAATGCTCTACCGAATTTGATCACTTTAACGTAATCGGATACTTTAACACCGACCGGCATTTAACATAAGTTTCAAAAGTTGCATCAGCTCGATATATTCAATAAAGGGGATCAAAAGAATTTTTTTTTGAATTTCAAAACCTACCAATGTGAATATATATATGTAGACCAGGGAAAAATATTTAAAAAAATGAAAAAAAATTAAGTTAAGTAGCCCCAAGGGGAATAAAGTTTAAGAATTTGGGTTTTTTTCAATTCCTACTATTATATATATATATATATATATACTAGCTTTCATGGCCCGGCGTTGCACGGGCTTTTACCGAGTGCATACATATGTGCATTGATAAAAAAAACGTACAAAATGACAAATGAAATTCATAAAGTGTCTTTTTTGAAACTAAATTTTTAAAAAAAATAAAGATAATCAGTTTTATAATATTTTTTAAAAATATATGGCTAACTATGTTTTGCTCATTATTTTACATATGTGTATAAAATGTTTCACATATTCAAGAAATATTTTTTATAAGAATTCATAAAATTATTGGTAATGAATTCAGTGGTATGAAATTTCCTGAATGAAATCAAAAACTATAATAATTATATAAAATGAGTGAGCTTGTGAATCATGACACAGTTATGAAATAGCAATATAATAAGTAACAAAATATAACATGCATGCATCTATTTCATGTTTAATTATGTTTTGTTTATTATGGTACATATGTGTGTAAAATATTTTTCATATTGAATAAATATTGCTGTAAGAAGTGGTATATAAATGAAAAAATGTATTACAAAATGATATTATGTTCAGTAAAACAAAGAAAAAAATACTTTGAAATTAAAATACTTTTGTAACCTGAGAGAATGCTTGAAGTATTACAAGGCTCGGGAAATAGACTGGCAATTAATAATGAAGTATATAATTGATGAACATTGCTATTAGTCTTTCTACGGAAATTATGGTTATTTAACTGAATAAACCTTTTTTCTAACAGTTAAAAAAAACATGATAAATGAAATTGATAATAAAAGTATCCATTTATTTAATTTTTGTAACATTTAAAACTACCTTTGTATTGGAAAAAAAATTGTGTGGAACCATTAGCCTGTGCATTGAATATTATATTTAAAGCACAGTTTCCAGAGTGAGGGGCGAGGACCCTGTTCCACATTTCACACCACAATACACAAAATAAGTGTTTACATAAAAAACTGTTTTAATAGTTAATTATCTATACACTTATCTTGCATTATTAATGTCTACATTTTTAAATTTCAGAATCAAAAAATACTAACGCACATATGTACATTGATAAAAGGGTATATTTATTTTAACTTTTTAAATTTCAGACTACCCTTTTCTTTTAAAGAAAAAAAGTAAAGATTATCAGTTTTATTATGTTTTTCAAAGATAATATGCAGGTATTTAATTCAAAAACTTGTTAATTATATTTTTTTCATTATTTTATACATGTAAAATATTTTTCACATGCAAGAAATACTTTTATATGTGATACATAAATGAAAAAAAGTATTACAAAATTACATTATGTTTCATAAAACGAAGCGGACATCATCCTTCACATTGACCGCGCACGGCAGTGCTGCAATTATAGTCTTGAGTGTAGCGAAAGCTCTCAGCACTCCGCCACCAGACAGTTAACCAATGTTTGGCTAAATGTAAAATCGCCTATTTTAAATTATTTTAAAAAATCATTACCTTTATTTTAAGGGCATAATTTTTACGTTAATGCTCTCAAACATCACCGACTATTTGCAAAAATAACGTACTTTGAAATAAAAAATGTACAAATTACTACTTTTAATTTATTTCTCAGAAAAAAACATAAGTTTACGAAAATCACAAAATATTTTTTAAAATCCGTAATTTTGAAGCAATTTTTTCAATCTTCGTATATGTTTCGGATAATATTACTGTACAGACGGAAAAAAGATTTTGTGAGATTATCTTCATAAATGACGAAGTTATTCAATGTGAAGTAAAAATTAAGACTACTTTTTAAAAATTCTTTAAAAAAAAAGTTTTGGAAATTTTATTTTTTAAATGAATGGATCTAAAAGAGAAAGGCTTGAAGTTAATTAGTGTAGAATATCGATTTAATAACACGAAAAGTAATTCATACCCAACGATTTAGAAATAGTTTTCATAAAAACGCATCAGTTTTAACACTATTTTAAAAAATTCGAAAAAAAATAGAAAATATCGTTATTTTACAAAAAAAATTACACCGTGTTGTGGCGAAATAAATGATCTTTCCGATTCTGTAATTATTTTTTGTCTAATTGCGACACCGAAAATCGGATGACAATTTTAATATGGTGGAAAACGTAAGATTACCGCTCGGCCGAAACGGAAGGGAAGTTCCGCCAAGTAAGCAACCGGCAGGAGTAAAACAATTCGGCGTTTTAAGGTTTTTAATTAATATCTTTTTAACTAATTACAATATCGGAATATAAATAGGCAATACGGCTTCCCCGGAAAATTCCCGATCTTTTGGTACCTTCCGCGACTTTCTGCGTTTTGCTGTTCGTGAGAAGATAGACGCACATAGATAGATACATACATACATACGTTTGTTTACCTTCGAATTTTAATAGTGTAGATATATAATCAAAATTTCTCTACAAGAGAGAGATGAACCACATGATCAAAACATAAAAGAATATCAATTGCCAGATAACAATACAACAGAATTTAGAAGGAGATATGAAAGATTGAAACAGAGCAAAATACAAAAAAATGGATGCTTCAGTATTATCAACATTGCTGACTTAGGACAGCTAGTATACATAAAATTTTTTCAAAAAAATCCTTCTGTATAAAAGTGGGGTTGAACATGTTTTTTGGCCAGCCAACCTTCCCCCTTTTTTTTGTTAATAATACCGAGCAAATACCAATTGGAAATAATGGATAGGAAATCTAAATCTATTATAAGGAAGAGGTAACTTACCCAAAAATTGCATACTGAAATGCAGAGCCCGCGCTAAATCTGAGTACAATAACCAAGTTATTGCCAGATTCTGGACCCAAATACAATTTCAAAACAAAGCAAAGGCTGAAAAATAGCACTTAGCAAAAGTATGAAAAGAATAGAAATAATAAAATAAGAAATGTAAACATACTACCATTATCTTAGAGACTCTTAATATAGTTTAAAAGTTATAATATATTCTAAAAAAGTAATTTTATCTAAAACTAGAAACTGGGGGTATTTAAAAACTATCTAGGAAGAATAATAAATCTATAATATAAACCTTTTAAAACTATGGAAATTTAATCCTTACTATTTAGAATTTCATTATTTAAATATCTATTAATAAAATTAATAGGGTAGTTTTGAATTAAACAGTATTTAGTAAAATGTTTATAATTTTTTATTTTTTCTGATTTATTAGAAACTAGAAATTTATTGCGTAGTGTGTAATTAAGAACAATATTTCTGAATATAGATACATGCACATTACTCTCCCAATGCGGTACTTTTATAATATTGAAATTAAAGTCTTCTCGTTTATCATAAATATTAGTAACTATTTTATAATCTTTTAATTTAATTTCTATATCAAGAAAATTTGCTTCGTAACTGTTACTATTTGTCTGTAATAAATTAAGATATTGTGGATAAAAATTAATATTAGGTATAAAGTTGTCTTGCTTGCCAAAAATGATTATATCATCTATATAACGAAAAAAATAAAATTCTAAGTTGTCTGTGAAACTATTTTCAAAATAATGTAAATATAAATTGGCAAGACAGTTGCTAGCTGGGCCACCTTGTGGTAGACCCTTAATCTGTTGATAATAATTACCATTATGATAAACATAATTCTCTTTTAGAACTAACCTAAGTAGAGAGCCAAATCTATCATATTTGACATTTTTAAACAAATTATCTTTATGAAAATTTACTAGTGTTTTTATCACATCATCAATATTAATTGAGTTAAAAAGATCTTCAAAATCTAAACTAAATACTGAAAATATCTTTTTATCTTTAATTTGTGCAATAAGTTCTGTACTGTTTTTAAGTATGGCTGAAGTTTTTAGATTATTTATTGTATCTTGTAACATTTTATGTAGAATTTTGCCTGATTTGCTGATATATGTATTAAAACCATTAGTAACTGTTCTAAACTTTATTGGATTTTTATGAAATTTAGGAGTAAGAAATACATGTGGAAATTTAAAATTATTATTTATTTGTATTTTTAATTGTTTATGAAAAGCCAAAATTCGATTATTTATTTCTCTATTAGAAATTGATGATCTAATAAAAGCTGTATTATTTTCAAAATGTTTGTTGAGCATTAAACTATAATAGTATTTACAAATGAAGGCAAAATTTCCAGGCACTTTATCAATATAAACTATAATAAATTTATTTTGTAATTTTTTAATCTGATTTTTAATATCATTAAAAAAGATATTATTATCTGTACTAAAGTTATATTTATTAAACTGTTGTGTAATGTTACATATAAACTCTGTGAATGCCTCTATAGGCATACTATATTTAATGGCAATTTTGTATATGAATTGCTCAATATCATTATATAACTGATTTTTGATAATTTTATTATTATTGGATATCATAAGTCTAAAACCAGTACCTTTATTCATTATATTTCTAAGATTATTGTCTTTTACAATATTGAGATCACCAGTAATAACATGCTGGTGATAGTTATCTTTGAATTCTTTAAATTCATTACAATAACATATTAAATTTTCTTGCTTGATAGGTGCATTATAGTTAAAAATTGATCTACCTATTTTTTTATTATATTTAAAAGCTTTTTTAATAGTGATATTATGAATTGGGAAAGTTGACATGTGTTTTTTAAAAATGCTAGAAAAATTAATATTATCAAAAGATTTATTCATATATAATAATGTACAATATTCTGTTTGATATTTTTTATTTACATTGACATTTATTTTATGTTTATGCTTCAGAAATTTGAGAATGTCTCTTATGATATGTAAAGCATGACTATCTGTAAATTTATCTGAATTTAGTATATTATCCGTAATACATAATTCTGTCTTACTTAATCCAAACATGAAAGATTTAATGTGCTTTATATTAAAATTGTTCTCGAAACTATTACATATATCGCTAATATCTTTTGAAATAACATTATCGTCTCTGCTTAACCTTTTAGTCCTATTACCTCTAGTTTTTCTTTTATTAGTCTTTTTGATTTCTTTACTGTAATAATAATCTTGAGAATTTTGTTTAATAGAATTAAGAATATTTTTTCCTAGATATAATACATTTAGTCCATAAGGATAAATTGTATTATAATACTTAATGTAGAAATTTTCCCACCATAGTCTATCTTTAACATTAGGGACTACTTTAATAATATTGAGCACAACATTTTCAAAACCATGTGTATGGAAGTGTCTAATTTCTATTTTATTTGAATTTTTTATACTATTAAAGTTTTTTGTATCTGATCTATGTTGATTAATTCTAATATTAATTTTGTTACTAGTCTGTCCAATATATTTAAATTGACATAGTTTACATGTCAATGAGTAAATACAATTAAATGTCTTGCAGAAGGTAAATTTAGAATTATCTTTGATTTGATCATTATTTATCATTTTACAAGTTTTACATCTATTGTCTCCACATCTTTTGTAAAAGTGCATTTTTTTATTGCAGAATTTACTATTTTGATGTTTACTGGAAAAATATTTACTGCTTTTAATGTCATTAGAGTTAATAGAAATATTGTTTACCCTGCATAATATCCCCTTTAGCATTCTTTAAGTAATTCTTATTCCAGAATACTCTGGTATAATATCGTCTAGTAGAATCTCTACAATCAACTACATTTTTCAATCTCTTGTCATGATTTACTGAATTCATCTTCACTAATATAAACAATCTGTTAAAAAAACTAGCCTAACAGATGTAAATAACAAACGTGTATGAGAATACCAATTGCTATCAAAAACCTATAAACTAACTGAGTAGCCTACTAATTTAGCAATATAACAGTTTTAATGGTTACTTTCTATCGATGCTACATATACCATTATATACCATTATATATATATATATATATATATATAGCTCACTCTCTCCCTAAATAATATATATACACTCATGACTTATTGCACTGTATTAATCTATTTTGGTTATTAAAGTTTCAGAAAAATAACCTAATTTTGAGTCTAAAATAATCTTTCTAGCTAAATTAAGTCCCCCCCCCTCCCACATATTACCGAAAATGTAACTCCTTTGTGGCACTATTAAATTTTGACATTATTTTTTCACACACACACTATTATTTTTTTCTAATCTCTCTACCATATTAAATCTTTTCTACATAGGTAGATTCCGATCATTAAAAAAAATTTTCTTTAAGCAAACGTGCTCCACAATAATATTCCTTCAAATTTTGATGACCTGGATTGCAAGGAACCATGTCAAAAAACTTCCAAAAATATAATATTAAACTGCAACTTTTACTTTTGGTTGTAATAAAGACAATAAAATATTTATAGTTCGATTTAAAAAATAACTTGAAATATAAAATTATTTTGTACGTGTAATTAACACAAAATAGATCAAGTGGCCTGCAATATCATATGTGTTTGAAATGATTGATCGAAATCATAGATTCCCAACCTTTTTTTTTGAAGTGGCACCCCCTTTTCTATTTAATATTTCGATACCACCACCTTTTCTAGTGAATATTTCATTACCCCGCCCCCTCCCACTCTAGAGAAATAAGAGCGTACACAATACATGGTAAAAACAAGAGTTAAGTTTTAAAAAATATCCTATTACTGATAGAATATATTTTTTAATTTAATTTTTTTCTAAAGCCCCAATTTTTTTACTTGCGAATCTGAAATATATATTGCCATAAATATATTTAAATAATATTATATATTTTAGTCATAGATAGGATATTGTTAGAATTGAAAGGCTACTGAGTTTCTTCTTCACTTAAAAAAAGTGGAATTAAAGTTTTATCTTACCTGTTATAAAGACAGGGAGGGGTTTTGATGATACAAAGCAATTCGTAATAAACTATTGCTTTCAAAATAAATATAAATGATCGTTTCAGTCTTTAAAGAATCCCACTTTAATTTCTAGTTAACATATTTAATTATGTTTCTTAGATAATATACGAAATGAAATGCAGTGGCGGAACATTTTTTCTACTGCTCACAGACAGGGACAACACGTGCACTCCAGAAATTAAAAAATGCACTATATCCTTCAATTTAATGTAGGTCTGAATGTAAAGTAATCTTTAAGTTTTTCCTCCACTTCCCGAACTACAGAAATATGTGAATTTTCGTACATGTGATATATAGAGAAATGAGATTTAAATACATACAATCAACATAAGGTAAATAGTATTATTTTACTTTTGTTAGTTCATAATCAGCATGTTTTTTTTAGTCTTTTTAAGACTATATTTGGTTAATCTTCCCAAGCCTCTCGGCGCCATCTCAAGGCCCCCTAATTTTCTCTAGGTCTCTTACTCCCCATTGAAAGCCTTAATCGCCCACAAGGGACGTTATCACCCTCGTTGAGAACCTATACACTAAATAATGCTTAATTTTTTTAAAAAAAGTTTTATAATTAAAATTTTAAAAAAAAAGGAATTAAAAAAATTATGAAGCTATAATATTTTTTAAAAAATTGTTGCCAAGATTTAACTAAAATAATTGGTTAATTTTGTTTTGTATAATGTTTTATATGTTTAAGAAACATCTTTAAAAATGGTATATAAAATACAATACGTATCAGGAGACCTCAAAAGTTATGTGCATGCTCACTTAATAATAATAAAAAAAAATTTTACTTAAATTATACCTACACGTTCGGAATACTTTAAAAAAAATAATATACTAAAACTTTATAAATGCTTTTTTAGGAATTAATAACAATATATACTAACATTAATTTATAACAATATTTTTAAAAAATTATCTAAATTTCACAAAAATCACAATTATAAAAGAATTTTTAGAAATAGTTTTGAATAACCTCAAAGCAATTGAAGAAAAAGTAACAAGCATATCAATAAAAATATTTTCTGAACCAATTTAGATGCATTTATCTAAACAGCTAAACAACTAAATTTTAATTTTTAATAAAATTTAAAAAATTTAGAGCTGATCCAATAATTATTACAAGAGATGTGATTTTTTTATGAGTCCATTATTTAAATAATAGGCAATAACTCAAAAAATATTCTTAGAGTAAGAAATGTTTTTGTGCTTTCTCTATAAAATGATATAAATATCAGGTTTCAAAAGTTTATATATATATATATATATATATATATATATATATGTTTGTATAACATCGCTTCACTCCAACACTGTTCAACCGAACACGATGAAAATTGGCATGTACATGTATTTTTTGTGGAGAAGGTTTTTGTGCTATCCTCTTTGTTTCAACTCCCCACCAGGTTGCGCTACAAAATATCAACTTCTGCACAGTTCAATTAATCGCCAAATTGCCAAAGTGGTCGTCAAAAATGATGCCAACTTGTCTCTATCACCAACATTTCGCTGTTTCCATTAAATTGCCATTATAACGTAAGGAACGGCGCTGCTTGCTAATATTATAATTTTATTATAAAATAAATACAACAGAAAGTAATATTAACATATTACACATCCAGATATAAATTATTTATACTATTTTAAGCGTTCATTACACAAAATTTGTAATAATGTGTTACTTTTGCTGAGCAGAGATCAGCTTAGGAAGGTGTTTTCAAAAATCGATCCACAAGAGAGTTACGGGGTGTTATAAATAAAAAAAAATCCTTTTTATCAGCTGTTAGACCTTTTGACTTAAAATTTAGCAAAATGGTTTTTTTTTTATTCAGCTGAGATATGCAAAAAAGCTTTTTTTTTTGTTTAATTTGCAATTCACGTAAAATTAACTCATTAAAAACTTCTTTATCCTTCAATCTGTATTGTTTAATTTTCCAATTCACCCATATGAAGAACGGGTGTACCAGTTAATAATATTTTGAGTTATCAGCTTCTCCATGATAGATTTTGAACAATCTAAATGCCCATTTCTAACAGATAAAAGACCCGCTTCTGGTTTTTCGAATTTTACAAAAGTAGTTGTAACTTGGTCTCTAGGTAGGGCGTAGAAACAAAAAAAAAGTATGTTTTGTAAAGTCAAAATATAGTTCTATTGAATAAAATAAAAACAAAAAATATGTATTGTAACCGAATTTGGTCACTTCTCAACGTGTTCGGATACCTTAAAAATTATTATCATAGTTTTAATGCAATGTTTGCCAAATCGTTGATTGCCAGGTACTTGTAGTTTATAGGAACATTTTTGTCAGTATGCATTAATGCTAGCAATATGAAAAAGAAAAAGAAAAAAACAGATTTACTGATGAACATTTGCAACACTTTAATTCGGATGTTAGCCCTGCCTACTCTCCCAATATTAAAAAGCATGTTAATTACGAAAAATGATTTCCATCTTCCTTATTAAAATTAATAAATCTAATAAAAAAATCTATTATTACATATGGTATTTACCACTAACTACACTTCCATTTTACAAGCTTTTATTTAACTTACAATGTATGTATGTATGTATGTATGTATGTATGTATGTATGTATGTATGTATGTATGTATGTATGTAATTTGTTCGGGTGGAATCTTGCAACTCAATTTTGAAGCTGATATCTTCATCCTATTGAGCTGAAATTTTGTATACACGTTTAGTTTGGATGACAATGCATGTTTTGACCATTTATATTCCGATATTGCAATTAATTAAGAATATATTAATTAAAAACCTTAATAACCATTAACATTATTACAACAATGCAGACCAACTTTGATATGTCTGTATTGTTGTAATAATGTTATTGTTACAACAATAACAAAAGTTGGCGTCGAAAATCGGTTTTCAGCCAAACTGGAATTTCATAACGTTGCGCTATTGACTATAATAATTATTTGTTTAAAAATAATTACGTTTCTACTACGTAAAAATAATCTAATTTTTACAACGTATGCAGTTTTTTTACAAATTTCTATCTATTTTCTTGAATTTAAATTCAAAACAAAAAAGTAGAGCTATTTTTCAAGTAGATTGTGGTACATTGTATTCCTTTCTCAACGCTGCCAAGTTAAACTGAGATGGAGTATTGTAGAAATTCTTTAAAAAAATTATATAACTTTAATCTATGAAACTCAGGAAAAAAAATAATTACAGAATCGGAAAGATCATTTATTTCTTTCCGATACGGTATAATGTTTTTTACAAAATAATAATATTTGTATTTCTTACGATTTTTTTTAAATGAGTCACAATCGATGCGTTTTTATGAAAATAATGTCTAAATTATTGCGCATGATTTTTTTTTTTGTTTAAATGAATCGACATTCCGTACTAAAACAGCTTATGCGTTGCTCTTTTGGAATCAGTCATTTAAAAAATAAAATGCCAAAAACTTTTTTTTTTACGATTTTTCAAAAAATACACAAAATTTTAACAACATTAATAACTTTGTCATTTATGAAGATAATCTCATAAAACTTTTTTTTCGTGTGTAGAACAATATTACCCAAGATCTGTACGAAAATTGAAAAAAATTGCATAAAAATTATGGATTTAAAAAAAAATTGTGTTTTTCGTCTAGTACACTTTTTGCGAGAATTCATTTAGCTAGACTGTTCGAAAATAACCGGCAAACGACCTAGCAACAAAGATACGCTAAATGAGGTGAACAGGCTGAGAAACCTGTCCAGTGATAACTAAAAAGTAAAAAATAAATTAGAAGTAAAAAAACCTTTTTAAAAACAAGCTTTTATTCAAATGCGCTAAAAAGAATAAAATAAACTTTTCTGTAAAACTTTTTTTACTATCAACTGATATCGTCATTACACAATTTATATGATATAAAAGCTCGTCGCGAGATTAAAGTACTCTTATTTACTTAGTTTGAAATTTTTACAAATTAAAATCAATCAGATCAATTTACTTGTTTATCTGCAGAGGTAAATCTCGCGACAAGCTTTTATATCATATAAATTGTGTAATGACGATATCAGTTGATAGTAAAAAAAGTTTTACAGAAAAGTTTATTTTATTCTTTTTAGCGCATTTGAATAAAAGCTTGTTTTTAAAAAGGTTTTTTTACTTCTAATTTCTTATATACTGTTCAACTTCAGTTTTCTTTTGTTATATAGCTTAATTGAAATTGATTTCATATTTACTATAATAGAAATGTAAATATATCGCCAATAAAAAAATGGAAATTTTTTTAAAAAAAGTTGGTAATTCACTGCACAATTTAAAAACGGTATGGTAGCTGAGACGTTCCATAAGTTTGGCGACAATTGTTCTAAAGCAGTTGTCTTCAAATTATGTTCCACGGAACCCTGGGGTGCCATAAGTCACAATAAAAAAATCGAGAAAAAATCAATACATATGTAAATTGGATTCCCGTTTTCTATGAAGTTTATGTAATGACAAGTATATAAATCTCATCATATTCATGCGGCCGCGGTAGCCTAGTGGTCAAGGTATCGGATCGTGGGTGGCATGTCATGAGTTCGAGCCCAGTACTACTAAAGACCCGCCGGGTAAGGGAGAGATGCACGTTAAATCTGTCTAGAGCTCAAACGTCCTCCCGTATGTGTGATGTGGTTGTTAGGAGAGGGGTGCCGTTGTCGTCCTCTTTACTTGACCATGATTCAAAATTATGAGATCCGTCGCTAAATGCCCTCGTGTAGCTGAACAGTGCGACGTTAATATTCACTCACTCATCCTATTCATTAAAATTGAAAATTTTATTTTTATGTAATCTTATTTTGTAACACTTTTTAAACTTTTATTATAACATATGATAAAATAATATTAAAACTTTTTATATCTTTTTATACATATACTTTTGTGATGGATCTATACGGAGCTCTATTAACCCTTTCAGGACTCCTTAAGGAAAATATTTAATTCAACCAACTTTCACCGTGTGAAGAAAGCGTGATTATGCAAATTAATTATATTATATAAATTCTGTATTCACGAGTTTTAAGAATTAGTTGGTTAGTTGGAGAGTGAAGGATCGTGAAATGATTAAGTGCAATCGGAGTTTATCAATGGAAGATTTCTAAGAGAGGATCAATCGACGGTGATTAAATCCGGATAAGGATCTCATTCAAGGACTCAAGTGTAGGACTTGAATTCATAAAAGTACAGGTATCGTGATCCTTATTTAAATAGAAGTTTAGCTTATTAGAGTGCGATGTATATATATGTTGAGCTTGTTTAAGTTTTCGTGGAATCAGTTGAGGGTCCGTATTTATATCCCCAGGCTATTGAGTCTCACCTCCGTGCTCTGCTATCTGATCTGTAATCTTAATTAGATAATTATTGCGTCTGCTTGATATTTTGCTGACAATAAAATAATTAGAGGGAATCATGTCTACTGATTGTTCAGTATTTTTGGCATGCCAGTGATCAAAATGGTTTGCATTTTATTTCAAAATTCCAAAGCTCACTGTGAAATATTACGAACAAACGGAAGTGATCGGTCGCGCGACGTCGGGGTGAAGACTCGTTTGTTATTGTCTTGCCTTGGTTAAGTCGTAGCTTTGCTTATCATACAAAGTTTGTCTACGTATAGCGTAGTCATTTTCAGTGACGCCAATGTATCTTAACTTTATCTATGTTATATTAATAATTTTTAACTGTTATTCAACATGGCTAGTTCAGCAAAAAAAAATGCTTTATAGTAAGTGTAACAGAGGCTGGCGGCTTGATCGCTACAAGAGTTGGACCTCACGTAGATATATCTTTACAAGATCCAGCTAAAGGACTTAGCTTCTTCTCTGATCCTAAAGGGAGAAAACAAAGATCCCAAGGTCTAGACCACAGGGAGTCCCTCCCGAATATAGGAGAAAAACTTCACTTCACTTCGAGGGTAGCGAAGAGACCCACCAAGCGAGCTGATTGGTCAAATTAAATAGTTTGCACTTCTCCAACTTCCTGTTACGCATTTCCGTCCCTTTTCACGAAATCACTCCCGCTAATCTCCAGCAATCGAGAGGAAAGATGTTACACATCAAAAATACTAGAAACTGTGTAACAGAGAATTTCAAATTTGGTGGTCCGAGAAACATGGCATTATTACTAAAGGCGACAAAACGGTGTGTGTTTTATGTACTGGAATAGTTGTACAGAACATCGTCTGTAAAACGGTATTTTGAAACATATCACAAACCCTCTTGTCAAAAAAAAGTGAAAAACCGTTAAACTAAAAAAGTTACCGTTAAAAGTAGTCAACTTCAGATGACCCAAATTCACACAGCATGTCATCTACAAAAAGTAACATCTTACAATCCTAATATACGTTACTTGTTATCCAGTCTGCAACAACAAAAGTCCCACTAATGTTACTTTAATTTGAATTATACGTATAGCTGAAACATTTATAACTATAAAGGGCAAAAGGTATATTTTTGTAGTAAATAGATTTTTGTGTATTTATTATTATTTTCCCAATAATCCCAAGTCAAAATTGTTTGACGGCAAGTCTATACCTCATTATATATCATTTTAGAAAAAAATGGCACATTGATTCATAAAGGTTCGCCACTCCTGTTCTATAGAATACCTTGCTAAATCGTAGAATTCAATAATTTTATATACTTTATCTGAATTGCCTAGTTGTTTCATGAAATAACGGATTTCACACTTTAACGGTAACATATATATATCGCAGAAAGAAATGTTAGCTTAGATATTTTACTTATTTGAGCATGTTATATTATATTTTGAAAATAAACTAAATATTTAAAACTAAAGCCTTTATCTTACAAAATTCACACATAAAAATAATTTTTTTTTGCAATATACACCGTCAATAATTTATCACACAATACAAGTTATCAAGATATATTAAATAAGCAAGAGGTTTTTAGTAAGAAGCCCTTTGATGTCTTTTACAGCAGAAATTGTAAAGTTAGAACGGAGAGAGAGACACACACACAGAGGAAGTACTATATTACGTGCAATATAAGTTCAACGGATCGAATCTTCATTTTAATAAGAGAGAGTTAAATAAAATAAAAGAACTTTCATCCGGATCAAAAGGGAAGGAATTCTTACCTATTTCGGATGAATGTCCAAGGAAAAAGGGAACTAAAACTAATTTGAACTTATTAATTATATACTGGAAAAAACAGACACGACATCTCAAAATGGCTAACTCTTTCAAAAAGATTTTGCTGGAAAGATTTATCAGAGTTCTGTTCGAACGCTATTGGTCAATGGTGAATAACCAACGAAAGCTCGCAGACCCCCAAGCTCGCAGACCGCTTGTATTTGCCCAAGAAAATCACTCAGGAATTCCAAATGGCTAAACGCGAAAGGTTAAAAAATTTTACCCCCTGAAAACGCTACCGGAAGAAAAATCAGATCTTTTAATTTTTGTTATTTGGTTTGATGTGAGCGTTTTGCTGAAATATAACTTTTGTATAATGTCTAAAGATGTGCGAAACAACATCTAGAGAAAGATTTAAATGGAATTTTTTTTCCATTTTGGAATTTTATCTTTAAGAAATTGTTTAGGGATGTATTACGCTTCTCATTACCTCCTGCAAAAAAAACAAAAACAAAAAACCTCGATAAGATGCATTTATTCTGTTGCTAAAAAGTTCATAAAGGATTATATATTTTTTTTAAAAAAAATATTGATATATTTTTTCATTTTTTTTAAAATTAAATTTCTATTCAAACGTTAAACTTCACTCTCTACAGCAATTTTTAAAACACTTTATTTGGTTTTTATTTAGAAAGAAAATAAGTAAAAAAGCAAATTATTAATTAATTCTAAGCTGATTTTTAGAATCATTAAACCGTATTCCACTTTTTTCCCAAGCAAGATTTTTGTTGTTTGCCATGAAATTCTTAAAAATATTCAGTAACTGAAAATAAAATTATTGCAGTGGCGCACTCAAGGAAAGATAGGAGGTTTTTTCCGATTGATTATAACCCCATCTTTATACTACGTTTAATTCAATTTAGTATTTGTTATTAATAATTAATTTTATTAATAAATGCTAATTAATTATGTATTTTTTCTACTTTTCCCCCCGACAATTGACAAAATTAAAAGAATTTTTTGGGTGGGATATTAAGGTATAACACGAGAATGGTGGACATTTGACCCTCGACTTCACCCTCTTGAAAAATTCTTGTGTGCGTCATTGTTTATCACTATTTGTTTTTAAAAAATGTTTTTGATAATAAAAAAATTTTTAGCAGCTTTTATTTTTTTTAAAAAAAAATACATTTTTTCTTCGACTTACGATCTGTGATACCTGATCATTTGCAATTACAACCATAAAAAAAATGATTGAATAAAAAAGGCCAATAATTAAGACATGCTCGTAGAACATGGAGTATAAAAAATTGGGATGGGCCATTTTAAGTATAATTTGCAAAATTCTCTATTTTTAGTTCAGAATATTTCGACACAGCTTTCTGCATAATTTATAAATGTGAATTCTATTGCTTATTAACTCTATCCAAGAGGAAATGCCTTATTTAGCCCTCCCAGGCTCATCTTATTTCGGGATTATCGATAAAAAAACTGTCAATTGCTTATGCTTATTTAGAAAATTATATAAATATATATGAGCAAAAGCATTAGAAACCATAAAAAGCACATGCAAAGTTATTCGGGAAAGTCCGATTGCACAATATAACCATTCACAGAGACCGATTTATACTCGGAAGAAGCAAGGAAGAGCAGGAAGTCGGCACAAAATCAACTGTGGAAAAGCCGGAAGGCAGTTACATTTCAGTAAGTGGTATTTTACACAATATAATATCGAAAGGATTATATATCACTGCGTTTGACATCACTTGTTTTATTTATTATCATTCTACGTGCAGTAGAAGTATTTGTAATAGTTTTTTGAAAATGTTTTACCACCTGTCAAAGTCTACTAAATTCATTAATAAAGCCCATTTTTCTCAAAACTTACAGCCCAATACAGTTCTGAAACACACACGTGAGAAGAGAAATTGTTAGCAGCATTAACAGCTACTATGTCGGTAAGTCCAGGACAAGAGTCCAGGTGGTCTCCACACATAAGTACAATATACATAGACTTACAATCAGTCGAAAAAAGATCTAAGATGATAGGTATTTTGTACTGCCCCCAAGCTACGACATGTGTAACATTTTGACAATTCAAGTAAGTTTTATATTGTGATCATTTTTATATATATTCCAGACAAAAGACCACCAAAGAATTTCGATACAGGGCTCACTCACGACTAGCTACGCCAGTGTTCCTTTAATATTCAATTTTTAAAAAACTTAGTGTCGAAATCACTATGCACATTAAAGTTAAAGAAGGATAACAGCTTGGATCAGGCTGATACGATGTGTGGGAGGAGAAAGCTAAGGTTTTATGAAATGGTGCAATGTGCTTTGTACTATTCACTTCACTCAGTACTCAGTTATCAGTAACTAGCCGTTCGCCATCCGCTTTGCTGGGTATTTCATGATGTTTTATAAATATATACTGCTTAAATATATATACACTGGTGTCCAACAGTTAAGCATAAATCGTAAAATGCGAAAAACATGGAGTAAATATTCGTAAAATTATTCCTAATTTTTTGCGGGTATTAATTGGGTGAAGAAGAAACATTGGGTTTATGCAAAACTTTTCAGTCGACTACGTCCTGCGCAAAACACCGGCGCATGTTGGAACGCGGAGAAACCGATTCACGCAGCATATGCAGTTCAGACCAGTTTCATGCAACTGCTGTACGAAGAATCGTGGTTAACTATCAAACAAGGTGAATGATGGCAAAAAAACGCCAATTGGACATGTTTACGAAAGGAAGAATCGTTGGAATGCTGGAATCCACACGATCACAAACCGAAGTGTCTTGAATTCTGAATGGGGATCAGTCTGTGATCTCAAGACTATGGTAGAGGTTTCAAAGAACGGGAGATGTTACCCGTCAACCAGTATCAGGTCAACCAAGAGTCACAACCCCTCGCCAAGACCGATATCTGGTAATAAGTGCGCGACGTCAGAGGGGCAGTACTGCCAGAGCACTGAGATCGGCGCTCACAGTGACCACAGGAATACGAATTTCGAGACAAACTGTTTACAGGAGACTCAATCATGCTGACCTGTATGCCAGAAGACCAGCAGTTTGCATTCCCCTCAAGTCTGCGCATAAACGCGCTCGTTTGAACTGGAGTTTGAAACATCAACATTGGAGCGTGGGAGAGTGGACCAATGTGATGTTCAGTGACGAGTCCCGGTTTAGTCTGAGTAGCGATTCTCGGCGGGTAACGATATGGAGAGAACGTGGAACACGTTTCGAACAAAGAAACATAACGGAAAGACATAATTTTCCATCAAGGGGAGTAATGGTATGGGCAGGCATCATGATGGACGGCCGCACAGACCTCCATTTCTTTGACACAGGGTCTGTGACTGCTCAAATATACGGAGACGAGGTTCTTGAGCCTTATGTTCGCTTGTTTCGAGGTGCTGTCGGTCCTGACTTCATATTCACGTGTGATAATGCGCCATGACACCCAGCGGTGCTGATTGATGACTTCCTTGAAACGGAAAACATCCAGCGCATGTCGTGGCCTGTGAACTCCCCTGATTTAAATCCTATCTAGCATGTATGGGATATGCTCGGGAGACAAATTTCAGCCCTTTCCGCACCCACCAAGCTCCGTTACAGAACTGAAGAGAGCTCTCCAAGAAGTTTGGAAGTGTTTGAGCCCACAACTCATTCATCATCTCACAGCAAGTATAGTAAATCGCTGTGCAGCTTCCTTGGCTGTTAGAGGTGACCACACGCCTTATTAAACTGCAGAATCAGTATTTTATTTAATGTATTCTTTAATTTTTTCTTTAAAGTGTGAATTCTTGCTATGCTAATTTTTCTTTCAAACTGCTACTTTCGATTATAATAGGAATTATTATCATTCTTTTGATTTGCTTCCTTATTTTATAATTATTTTACACTCGAATATCCCGTTTCCCGCCATTCTGATTTACAGTTCCTTCTTTATTCACATAATTATCAATTATGTTTAACTTTTGGACACCAGTGTGTATATATATATACACACACACACTCAAGAGCCAAAACATTATGACCACCTGTCAATAACGAGTTGGCCCACCTTTGGCACGCAACACAGCTTAAACCCGCCTTGACAAGGATGCCACAAGTCCTTGGTAGATGGCCGGAGACAGACTGTACCAGATGCTTAAGCAATGGTCACACAAATCCCCTAGATATTGCGAATTGGTGGTATTTGAACTCTGAGCTACCGTCCCATGACATCCCAAATGTGTTCTATCGGATTGTGATTCGATGAGTAAGGCGGCCAGGATATTAACTGGAATTCAGCATCATGTTCCTGGAACCACTCCAACACAATTTTAGCCTTGTGACACGGGGCGTTGTCCTGTTGGAACATTCCATTTCCAGCTGAAAAAACAGAGGCCATGTAAGGGTGCAACTGGTCCGTAATAATGTTCAGATACCCTGTAGCATTCATGGTCTGATCTCCCACAACCACGGGTCCCAGAGACGCTCAATAGAACGTTCCCCAAAGCATAATACCGCCAACACCGGCCTGGGTATGACCTAATGTACATTGAGGGAGCAACAGTTCGCCTGGAAGACGGCGTATCCTGATACGGTCATTGGCGTGATGAATGACAAACCGTGATTCATCCGACCCGGCAACTCTCTCCCACTGATCCATGGACCAGTCGCAATGTTCCCGGGCCCAGCGGAGGCACAGTTGGCGATGACGCTTGGTTAGCAAAGGCACACGAGTGGGACGTTTGCTGCGTAGGCCCCATTTCCAACAGTGTCCGCTGAACAGTGTGCTCCGATACTGTTCTACTTGGCCCTGCATTGTATTGGGCTGTCAGCTGAGCCACTGTCTGGCTCCGGTTTTGCTTCACCATGCGAAACAGTCTCCGACGACCTTTTTCTTTGATAGAGTGTGGACGTCCAACACCATGTCGTCTACTGCTAGTTTCACCGTCATTCATCCCCTCTGCATAAGTACTTACAACTGTAGATCGCGAACAACCCACGAACCGTGCAGTTTCGAAAATACTTGTTCCGAGCCTTCGAGCCATTACAATCTGCCTAATAACAAAGTTGCTTATATCCGAATCCTTTCCCATCACACACAGAAGTAAGTGAAAGAATGATCCTTCAGACTCTCCAGCAGCAGTTAAATGCTACTTCCACCTGATCACGTGCCTTCCACGTCATCCAGGCGAGTTCATTGCAAAATGTAGGGGTGGTCATAATTTTTTGGCTCTTGAGTGTATAGTATATAAATTATTGATATTTAAGTCCTCGTATTAAGAATTCGATTGTATTGAAAAATATACTTATACCTGTAACTCTTCCCTCTTGATAAAAAAAAAGAACTTCTAACTTGTATTTTCTAATAATCTCAATCTCAAAAATTGAAAAATAGAATGATGTTAGCACTTTCGTAACCCTATAACCAAGTGGATTTCCGCAAAACCAATTTTCGGTGGATCTCTCCTCCGTAAAATAAACATGCAAGCGAAATTTCAAGTCTAAATCTAATAGAGAGAAAACGAAAATTTTATTATCAATACCCCCCCCCCCTTAATCTCGTTGAGAGTCGTTCTCCAAAATAACCGTTCTTAGGGCATTTCAATTCAACTAAAGAAAAATGCAAACCAAATTCCATTATTATAGTTCTTGTACTTAGAAAAAAGGAATTTTTTTTGTCAATACACCCCAGTAACCCCTTGCTCCCAAACACATTCTGGGAACTGTACACTATGAAAGAAATCTGCTTACCAAATTTCAAGATTGTAAGTCTCGTAAATTAAAAAAAATGGAAAAAAATTATCTATAACTCTCTTTTAGCCCCCGCAATGAGAGGAATCTGCTTACCAAATTTCAAGACTGTGAGTCTAATTCTTTAAATATCGGAATAATTATTTATATCTTCCCTCAATCATCGTCCCACCGCAACACCCCTTGTGGGTCAATTTTCCCAAAACCCACATTGTAGTGGATATTTACTCTCTGAAAGAAACATGCCTACCAATTTTAAAATAGGTAGGTCAAGTACACTATCTGGCCTAAAGTATCCGGACACCCCTTAAAAAGGTGGTTCTGGCGAGTGACGTAATTTGATACGTAATTGAAAGCTATAAAAGTTTTGGTAGTGGTTTGTCAGATTGTATTTATGCGTTTGTGAGGCAATGAGTAAGTCAAAGGAGCTTAGTGAGTTTGATCGTGGCAGTATAGTGGGATGCCACATTTGTGGGAAATCAGTTCGTGAGATTGCGGACATTCTACAGAAGCCCAATTCTACTGTGAGTGATGTAATTATGAAGTGGAAACATCGAGGCAGTGAAACGGCAGAAAAACGAACCGGTACGCCGAAAATACTTGGTGAACGCAGCCGCAGAACTCTGAAAAGGGTAGTGAAACAAAATCGCAAGTCCTCGTTGGTGGAAATTTCTCAGGAGTTCCAAAGTTCATCAGGAATTAGTGTTAGCAGCAGAACTGTCCGTCGAGAGTTAAAAAACTTGGGATTCCATGGTCGTGCAGCCGCTCACAAGCCATGCATCACTCCACAGAATGCGAAGCATCGATTGCAATGGTGTAGAGCCCACCGTCATTGGAATGTGGACAGTTGGAAAACTGTTCTTTGGAGTGATGAATCTTGCTTTACAGTCTGGCAGTCGGATGGCCGCGTCCGGGTCTGGCGGATGCCCAGCGAACGTTTCTTTAGGGACTGCATTGTGCCGACTGTTAAGTTTGGTGGTGGAAGCATTATGGTGTGGGGGTGTTTCTCGTGGTTTGGCCTGGGTCCGTTAGTTCCTGTGCTTGGAAACATGAACTCTGAGATGTATGTGGACATTCTGGACAATGCTACACTCCCAACTCTATGGCAATATTTTCGGGAAGGCCCATTTCTCTCTTCCAGCAGGATAACTGCTCCATTCACACATCGAGGTTTGCACAGACGTGGTTTGACGAAATGGGTGTTCAAAAACTGGATTGGCCTTCTCAGAGCCCCAATCTAAATCCTATAGAACACCTTTGGGACGAGTTAGAGTGCAGATTACGTAGCCAGCCAAATCGACCATCCACACTGCAAGCATTCACTTCAGCTATGATGGACGCCTGGAAGGCAATTCCTATGGTCACCTATCAAAAATTGGTGGGAAGACTCATAAACGTGTGCAGGCTGTCATCCATGCAAAAGGGGAACCAATATCATATCAATTTGTGCCTCAGGACGCTTTAAGTCCATACCACTGGGTGTCCGGATACTTTTGGCCAGATAGTGTAGTTTAAAACGAAAATATTTATCTATTACGCCCCTTAATCCCCCCCGCAACGCCACTTGAGGGGCTATTTTCCCAAAACCCATCTTGTAGCAGATTTCTTCTCTATGAAAGGAATCTATTTATCAAATTTGAAAACTGCGTCTTATAGTCCAAAAATGTAAATAATTATCTATAACGTCCCCTAAGCCCCCGCAATGCCACTTGGGGGTTGATTTTCACCAAACTCATGTTGTAGAGGATCTCTACTCTATGAAAGGTATCTGCTTACCCAATTTCAGGATTGTACGTGGAGTAGTTTAAAAATGGAAACAATTACTTATAACGCCCTTTAACACCCCGTAACGCCCCTTGAGGTTCGAATTTCGTAAAATCTGTTCTTAGCGGATCTCTTCTCTCTGAAAGGAACATGTCTACCGAGTTTCAAGTCTGTAGGTTGAATAGCTCTGGATATATCGTGATTAGTCAGTCAGTCACTTTCTCCTTTGTATATATAGATTATCGTTTTTGGTTTATATTGTAGAAAAATAATTACTTTGAGTCTAAAATTATCAAATCAAAATTAAATCTTTACCAATTTTTTTTTGAAAATTAAACTCTTTGTGACAATATCAAAAGTTTTGAATTTTCCCCCTTTTGTGTGTGTGAGATTACTTTTCTTCTATATAATCTCCATACCGTAGAACATATTTTCGGCATACGTATGTTCCATTTAATAATAATAGTTTTTTTTCTACAGACAATAGCTCTCCAACCCAGTACTTCTCAAACTTTCAATATTTAGGACCCAATATTCAGTCTTGATTTTCATCGCACCCCTCCATACAATAACAATGTTTTGAATTCAATAATTCTATACTTTAACACTAAAGCTACAATACGACTTTGTCCTCTTACGTGCCACCGACGTATATAAACGTCTCTCTAACCAAAACGATAATTGCCAAGGATGCATATATGCGTCTTTCCAAAGTACGATCTTTTCCATGCAACTGCATCCATAAAATTATTCCGAAGTCTTTGAAATACAGTAAAAGAACCTTGACAGTGTTTACGAAGGATTTCAGGGGATTTGCTTATGTTTTTATTCCTTTTCTTCTCCCCCCTCCCCCAATATATCACATACGCTGTGCCTACGTGGAAAACGGTGATAGTTAAGAAAGTAATTATAAACCATACACATTATTAAGATAAGTGTTAATTTTCGTATATTACTTTATATATGACAAGCCCATGGGGAAACCGGTAATTTTGTTAAACTTGTTCTTAACTTAGTATTGTTACATTAATTATACAATACATTGTGTAGTACTGATACATTTATAAGTTTATTATGTCAGTGTAACAGTGTATTTTATTTTTTGTTACGCCAGAATGTATTTTGTTTGTTTACTTTCAGTAAATTAATAATTTTTTAAAAAATCTTTTATTTTCGATATTTTAATATGTTTGCGCCTTCCTCGTTGTGTTATTAAGCCCCCCCCCAGGGGGGAGCACCCCACAGTTTCAGAAACACTGATCCAGCCTAATATTCAACCAAATTTTAATGATGCTTTGCGAAAATCCATATCAAATGCCTTCTAAAAAGTAGTATTAAACAGTATTTCTTATTATGACCATTATTTTTGATTTTTATAAAAACTATAAGACATTTATAGCTTAAAAATAACATGAAATATAAAACAACTTTATATGTGTAGTATAAAACACATTGAGCTTGACATTTGAATCTAAGAAAAAACATAATATAATTATTCTAAAAATCGTATTTTGATAATTTTTTTAATGATGAATGTATCCTTCCACACACACAACTTACACCCATGCCCATAAATTAAGGATTATTCAGAATCACACAGAAATTGAACTCTAAAATAAAAATTTCACCTGTAGAATTATCACACACATCTTGAAGAAGAATATACAAATTACAGGAAACCACCAGATGGCGTGGATAGTACGCCACAATGACGAGAGTGTAAGAGAGGGGTATATAAGGAATGGTGGCAAAGGAGTAAAATTGTTCACAAGCACTTTAAAAGCCTTTCAGTGCAATAACCGCATAGTTATGGCACAAAGGAAGCATTTGGATGATTTTTTTACGTGGTAGAATTATCGGACGACTGGAATGTTGACGTACTCAGCTAGAAGTATCCGAGGAACTTGGAATCGCCCAGAGTGTCATCTCCAGGCCTTGGCAACGATTCCAAGATGATGGTAATGTAAGTAGATGTTACAGCACAGGTCACCCCCGAGTTACAACGCCGAATGAGGACCGGTATTTGGCAGTTACTGCCAAAAGAAACAGAAGGAGCACAGCATCAGACCTATCTCGTCAGTACGACAGTTTCAAGGCAGACCGTGTACAGACGCTTAGGGCACATTGGTCTATATGCTCGTAGGCCTGTCAGATGTGTTCCCCTTACCGCAACTCACTGTCGCCTGAGATTAACCTGGAGTAGAGAGCATGAATTTTTTGTCAGTACGCCTCAGTAACCCCCTGCTCATCCAGGAGTTGATTTCCATAAAATACATTCTTAGTGGATCCCTATTCAACAAAAGAAACATGCTTAACAAATTTCATGTATGTGGGTCTAACAATTCAAAAATAGGAATTTTTTTCTATAACTACTCTTGACACCTCGCAACCCTCCTTGGGGGTTGATTTTCGTTTTAGTCTTTGTTAGAGGAAACTCTTTTCCATAAAAGGAACATGCCTACCAATTTTCAAACAGGTAGATCTAATCGTTTAAAAACGGAAATATTTATCGATTACGCCCCTTTATCTCCCAAAATGAAACTTGGCAGTTGATATCCGCGAAATCCATTTTGTAGCGGTTCTCTACTCTACAAAAGAAATCTGCTTAACAAATTTCAAGACTCTAAGTCTAATAGTTTAAAAATAGGGATAATTAGCTATAACGCCCCTTGAGCCTTCGCAACGCCACTTGGGGGTCGATTTTCACAAAACATATTATATAGGGGATCTTTAATCTATGAAAGGATTCTGATTATCATATTTCAAGACTGTACTTCCAGTAGTTTAAAAATGGAACTAATTATCTATAACACGCCCCTTAAGCCCGCAACACCCGTTGGGGGTCAATTTTCCTAAAACCCATTTTGTAGCGGATATTTACTCCATAAAAAAACATGCTTACCAATTTTCAAACAGGTAGGTCAAGTAGTTTAAAAACGAAATTATTTATCTATTACGCCCCTTAATTCCCCGCAACGCCACTTGCGGAGCTATTTTCCCAAAACCCATCTTGTAGCTGACCTCTACTCTATGAAAGGATCTATTCATCAAATTTAAAGTCGGTGTGTCTAATAGTTTAAAAATGGAATTAATTATCTATAACGCCCCCGCAATGCCCCTTGGGGATCGATTTTCACCAAACTCATTTTATAGCGAATCTCTACTCTATGAAAGAAATCTTTTTACAAAAATTTCAAGATTGTACGTCGGGTAGTTTAAAAATAGGAACAAATATTTGTAACGCCCATTACCCCTCCGTAACGCCCCTTGCGGTTCGAATTTCTCAAAATTCATTCTTGGTGGACTCTACCCCCTGAAAGGAACACGTCTACCAAAATTCAATTCTGTAGGTTGATTAGTTTCGGAGATATTTTGATTAGTCAGTGAGTGAATCGCTTTTCTCCTTTATATATTATAGTTTTGGGATATTTGTTCTGGAGCACCTAGAACTCCAACTCTGATTTCAAAAAAAATTTTCAAAAACCCTCCCGAGCATATACTTAATAAGTTCCCAAATTTTCACGGTGATTGGATGTATGGTTTTTGAATCTATCGAGTACAGACAGACAGACACACATTCAATTTTTTATATATCGATTATTCTCTTTGTATAGAAATGCTACAGTGTAATAAGACGATATTTGACTTCATAAATCAACTTATTACAAGAACTTTGAACTACCATTTTAAAGATTGTCATGCTCAACGTAAAATTTACATAATATTTCTTACAGAAATGTGTCTTATTTTCATACACTTATAATTTTTAAAATTAAGATTATATATTTTAAAATTCTACAATTTTTAAAACCTCATTACTTTATAAAAAATGTGTAAAATAACTTTTTTTAAAAACTCAAAGAAATACATCTAGCCAAAAATTATTTACATTTTCGGCTCTCGAGACTAAATTAACTTCCCTATAATACAAAGAAAATATACAAAGATTTTGCTACAAGAATGATTCATTATGTACAAAACATAATGAATCAATTTTTTAAAAAAATTAGTGGTACCTAAATAAAAAAAATATATATTTTAAACTGGAAACCTTATTTAACTAAATTCCCAGCTAAAACAATAGAACATGTTTTTTTTACAGTATTAACCTTTAATAATTTACACAGAGAATAAATGTAAATTATTTATTCATATTAAATAAGCAAAGAATTATTAATATGAAATTTTTCGACGCCCTTCAGAAAAACAACACAACAAAGTATTATTACACTGAAATTTGTTTCATTGCATAGACTGTAATCATTTTAATAAAAAAGGAGATAATTAATTATATTTATAAAATAATGAACATTCAAATCAAAAATAAAGAAATCCTTACCTGATGCGAGTTTTCGAGGGGGGAAAAACTAGAATTTCATCAATTAACAGAGAACTATTAATTATATTAGCACACAAACTTTATACCACTAAACGCTTTAAGTAAAAAGTAAAAGACGTTGACATAAGAGCTAACTTTACAAGAATGGGGAAAGAAGAAATTGAGCTCTGTCTATTTGAATTCTATTGGTCAATGGTATAACTAACCAATGGAATAGTGCCAGGTGCAAGTTGGAAAATTCCTAAGTGAAAATAAGAGGAACGTTAAAGGGGGAACAAAAATCTTTAAACAATTCCCTGGGAAGAATGCTGCTATACTCTGTTTCACCTCAAGTTGGCAGCATTAGGAAGGGTACACCGAAGGGTACGATGACCGCTGCCGGGTTACTCTAGGAGCAGAGTGTGACTAAACGAATAAATATCACCATATTTGGCGAGTGGGGAAAAAATGCTTGTGGAAAAAAATTTTCATTAAAATTGTAGGAGATGTTTTTTTTTTTTTTTTTTGAAAATAGTATATGCCACTTTTTTAATGGAGATATTTAATGGCTTACGTTTCAATATGTTTAGAAATATTGATGAATAAACTAGCAAAACTTTTCTCGAACAAAATCTCAATTGTTCTTAACATATTGAAGGCAATGTTTTTTTAATGAAAAAATACCGGTAAATTGTAATTCATGCTTTCATTAACTTGATTTTTTAAGTGACTTAGGGCACTTTCAAAATAAATGGCTCATTTTTCTTTAATTTTTATTTATTACATCCGTTTATAAAATACAAATTTCTATCTTGTTTTTTAGAATTAATCGCCTTTTCTCGGTTATTACTATTTTAAATCCGTTTGTAATAATTATTCACATCCATATATAAATGCCGTTTATGTATGTTAACTTAAAATATACAGAAGCACAAATTTCAGCAACATCATTTACTTCCTTCAGAAATTTGGTTAATGTAGGAATCTCATTTTTTCGAAACAAGCCATGAATTTTTCGCCGAATGCATGCAATGTGAAGTCGTCATATTTCACCAGCCTATTACGCTTGCCTACGATACCGGGCCGTTTTTTACCAGGGGTTTACCAGTTACCACGTTTTTTACCGTTTTTTACCGGGCCGTTTTTTTCCCATAAAAGGGCCCAAAAGTATTTCTGTACAGTTCCCTCTCAGGACTAGTTACGTTAATGCTTCTTTAATATTAAATTTAAAAAAACTATCTGTCGCTCGCGCGCGAATTAAGAGTGCACGATTAAGTGGAAGACGGAAAAAGGGTATTCGGACTGGTTCAATCGTACAAAAGGTAAATCGGACTGATTCAGTGTTGCGAGGGGAGAGATTTTAGTTAAAGAAAAGTTGTGCAATGATATTGTGCTATTCATTACTTCAGTGCTTCTCAAACTTACGATGCTTGCGACCCAATTTTCAATCATAATTTTCATCGCCCCCCCCCTCCATACAATAACAATATATAGAATGTAATAATAATGTCAATTAGTTGTTAAATTGGATTCGGTCTCAGTTTGGATTGGATTACTTTAGAATTTATCTTCAAATATAAGAAGGTGTACTACCTGGAAGTGATCAGACTTATTATTATATCTCCAATTATCTCGTCTACCTCGCTAATGCTCCCATATTTATCAATTGGTGCATTTCTTAACATGGATGGTTGAATTTGTATTGTTGTTGAGAATTGTAAATAAATTGTATTGCTTGACTATGGCTAATTTTCCTTCAAACCATCAATACTAATGAGTGGGAATACCCATCCATTACATGACTATAATTATAAACCGCACAAATTAACAAGATAGTATTAAATTTTGTACATAATTTTGTACATGACAAGTCTATGGACGTCACTAGTAAGTTTTATCTTGTTCTTAACTTAGTATTGATAAATTAATTAAATCAAATACATTCTGAGTACTGATACATTTTTAGGTATATTATATCAGTATAAATATGTCAGAAGGTATTTTGTTTTACTTTTATCAGTAAATTGATAATTTTTTAAAAAAATAATCTTCTGTTTTCGACAAGCTCGCTCCCCCCACGTAGGGTTGTCACGCCCCTCTAGGAGGACGCGCCCTACAGTTTGAGAAACACTGCATTACTTTGTCCTCACTTTTTGGTTATTTATATTGTACAGAGATAAATTAATTGAGTCAAAAATCATCTATCCAAAATTAAGTCTTATTATTTTTTTTAAAAAATTCAACCCCCTTTGAGGCAATATTTAAATTTTGAAATTATTATTATATATAAATATTTTAGTAATTATTACAGGCTATAATATTATCGATTTACATTAATAGATTATGGTTTTATTTATAATAATAGTTAAACTTTTCTAGAAATTTCTTGCTCTCTTTCCCTATGGCCCAGAGTATTGGCAAATTCAGGTGAAGGTTGGCTGACCGAAAAACATTGTTTAAACCTGCAATCCTGGTTCCTAAGGCCAGAAATTTCCTCTAGTATTTCTGTGGCTAAATCTATTCTATCATGATTATAGTTATCTTAGGTATAACTATTTTTTGTTTATTTTTGTAATATATATATATATTCCTCTTCATCTCCATACCATAAAACGGGGGAAGGGGGGCAAATAGCAGACCACAAGGAATTTTCTTACCGCCGGCCTAGACAGAGTCAACAAACTAAATATAATGACAATGTTCTTTATATTTGGTTTAATAAACATTTGTGAGCAAACAACATTGTGAGTGAATGAATATTAACGTCGCACTCTTCGGCTGCACGAGGGTTTTTGGCGACGGACCTCATAATTTTGGACCATTGTCAAGAGACGGGGATGACACCTCAGCTAGCACACCCCTCTCCTAACTACCACACCTCACCAACGGGAGGACGTTTGAGCTCTCGTTAGATTTAACGTGCATCACTACCCTACACGGCGATTCTTTAGTGGCACTGGGCTCGAACTCGTGACAAGCCAGTCACGATCCGATACCTTGACCATTAGGCTACCGCGGCAACCCATTTCCGCTAACACAAATGATATCTGGAGTTTCAAGTTTCAAGAGCAAAGGATAACCTTTAAATTTTTATTAACTGCAAAAAAACTGTTCTAGAGATGATGTACAATTAATAACAGTTGGTTACCATATACCAACTTGACAAAAAAAACCATATAGACGTTGTCGTTTGAGAACAATATATATATTTGTACATGAGACATTGTAGAACTCATTGTACATACATGTGTACCAGTGGCGCACACAAGGAAGGGGGGGGGGTCCTCCGTCCTTTTCGATTGATCCTATGTATATAGTACATAAAATTTAATTAAGAATTTGTTATTAATAATTAATTTTATTAATTAATTCTAATTATTAATTAATTAATTTTTACTGTATTTTGTTCCCGAATATTGACAAAATCAAAAGAATATGTTGTGCGGAGTATTGGAGCGTAGTACGAGAATAATGGACTTTCGACCCTGGACCCCCCCCCCCTCCCCTTGAAAAATTCCTGTGTACGCTACTGATCTGTACAGATTTCAGCAGTCGCATGAATGGATCTCAGTTTTTTGAAATGTCATGGAAAGTAATATGTATAAATTCACAACAAAATTAATCTAATTTATAATTCCTTCTGTATATTTTAGTTCTTACAAATAATTTAAAATATCTCGAAATGTAAAATAAAAAGAAATGCAAAGCTTAAGAGGCCCTATCTTTAAATAGCTCCCAGTGGAGTGGTGGGAAACATACCCCCCCCCAAAAAAAAGGGTAATAAAAATCAACTTAAATTCAAGTAATTAGCTATTTGAATTTCTTTTTAGAAACCAATTTAAATCCCAAAATTATTTTAACAGAACATTATTTAAAAAATGACATTATAAAGGGTTAAAATAAGTTTTCTTGAAATAATGTTCTTAAAAAAAGTTTTTATGATGTATATTCTAATTCAACTGACATATTAAAGATGAAAAAAATATTTATTTATGTGCTTTTCCACAATCGTAGTTCCGAGCGAGCGAAAGAATATAAACGTCACGCTATTCAGCTACATGAGCGCTTCCGTCGACGGACCATAGTCAAGTAACGAGTACCACACCTGAGCTGTCCCTCCACTCCTAACTTCCACACCATACCAAAGGGAGGTTATTTGAGCCTCGATATATTTAACGTGCAAAGGGGACCGATGCACGTTAAATATGTTAGCGGGTCTGCAATGGAACTGTGGCCGCGGTGGCCTAGTGGTCAAGATAACGGACTCTTAGCCGCCTATCGTGAGCCCGAGCAAAGTACCGCTGAAGACCAGCCGTGTAGGGGAGCGATGTACGGGAAGTCTGTCGAGAGCTCAAACGTCCTAGCGTTGGTGTGGTGTAGTATTTAGGAGAGGGGGTATCAGTCCAGGTGTCATCCTCGTCACTTGACCATGGTTCAAAATTACATGGTCCGTCGCCAAAAGTCCTTGAGTATAGCCGAACAGTGCTACATTAATATTCACTCATTAAATCGTTCAGTGGTACTTTGTTCGAACTCATGACACGCCGGTCCCGAGTCCGTTACCTTGACCACTAGGCTACCTCGGCCACAACAGGGTTCCAAACGTAATCAATTCAAATGGGGCTCAAGATTGGTTATTACTGTTGCAGACCTAGTACATTCTCGGGGAACTGGTATCACTTTTTAGTGCGGCACCATATAGGTGGATAGCAATTGCCACAATGTAATTTGACGCCCAGTTTCCTCCCCAGCTCTATTCAGCTACTCTAGAGCTTTTGGCGACAGACCTTACAATTTTGAACCGTGGTCACTTGGGCCAGGGTTAAACTCGTTAACTTGGGTGAACAAGGCCAGCTTCTAACCAAGTATGTCACCCAGTTGGTTAATTACAACAATATTTTTAAAACATTTTATATGTATATTCCAGAGATGAGGAACCCGTGGCAGTTTCTTGTGTGGCCCTCATAAAGGTATGTATTAATTAATATTTAATTAATACACTTGTATTAATTAATATTTAATTGTATAGATTACAATATTTTTCGAATAAATTAAATTAAATAAAAAACGGTAAGAATGTATTTTCTATCCGATTTTAAAATTATCTTTGGAATTTTTCTATGCCAGTTATTTATAATTTAATACTCTTATTTTTCAATTGCGTTTCTTTGTAATGTTAAAATTATTAAAAAATTCTACTTTGTTGTTTTTATTTGAAGTGGTATTTAAATAAAATGTTGTTTAAACATCTGGATATATTCACACACACGCGCGCGCGACACATGCTTTTAAAAATAAAAATACCAACTCTGAAAGACAAAACATTGTAGCGGTATCTATGGATTTAATAATTTTATAAAAAAGATAATTAATGATTAACGTTATAATAAAATTTTACACTGTGTGGATATAAAAATATTTTATATTATAACTTTTTATGCCAAATATTAAGTAAATAAGGATTCAATTTTTTTTAATAATATATCTATACAATGCACCAAATTGTTAAAACTATACAAAAACTATAATAATTTCACAAAAGTCGCATTTACAGATACATAAACCTATGCGGCCTCCTTTACAGCTACCTAATTTACACGTGACCTCTAATGGTAAAAAAGGTTCACCACCTCTGGTATATTCTAATTCAACTGACACTAAATTAAAAAAAAACATTTATATGTTTTTTTCAAAATCATGGTTTCGAACTTTGTCAGCCATCTTAATATCTAATACATACGTTTAACTTCTCGAAATCTTTTTTAGCTTTCTTCTCTTTTTTAAGTGCTCTCTATATTCCGAACGTCTTCGTGCAACGCATTCAGTATTTTTTCCTCAAAACTAAAAAAAACCCTTTTTATGTAATTCTACTGCAGGCAAACGATATTTTCCTCTTCTAAATCTTTTGTTATAAAACCTTACAGAATTGTTTGAGTGAGAGAAGATCACTGCTTCTTTATTCCATTCCATGTATCGAAAAAGGGAATTCGCCAAAACGGAACGAAAATCTTGCAGTTGGAATGCGCCGAATTTGCCTTAAGACTCAATAACCTTTGCTTCTTTCTGGAGACAGGAAAGAAACACCCTGTGTCACATAAAATCCGGGATTTATCGGAAATTGATTCACTGGATCCAGATTGAATGATAGGTACGGTTGAAATCCCATTATAAGAGATTTCCCAGGTCACGTGACGGAGAGAGAGAGAGAGAGGAAAAAACTTTTTCGGGAAAACGAATTTCGTGTCATGTTGACTCACTTTCCGCGCGGATCTATTTCTCTTCAGAATTCCGAACTTCTCCACAAAAAGAGAATACAGCCATCCCATGACAGATTTGATTTCTCCCTTTTATTTTTCCCTTCCCGTCTAGAAACAGAACAGATTTGATCCGGTGTTCTGTATTTGTGAAGTGACACGGAAAAAATATTAATAGTGCACTCGAGAAAATGTCGATTTTTTTAGCCTTTTTTTTTATGCTTTTCCGATCAGATGAGAAAATAAATCCTCTCTAAAAAAATTTGACGTTTTAAAAATAATAAACGTAAGTATTAATTAAGCAAGTAAACTTTAATCAACTTTATACCCACTATGTAGTGGGGGTTGATGCACTTTAAATTTGCATGGGCTCAATGTCCTCCCCTTCCGTTGGTGTGGTATAGTATTTAGGAGAGGAAGTGCCAACTCAAGTGTCGTTCTCTTCCCTTGACCATGGCTCAAAATTACGAAGTCCGTCGCCAATAGCCCTTGCATTGCATTACAGTGTGACACACACACGTGACCGTGGTAGCCTAGTGGTCAAGGTATCGGATCTTGGCTGGCATGTCAGGGGTTCGACCTCTAAAGACCCGCCGTGTAGGGGAGTGATGCACGTTGGACGGTAAGGACGGGCGTTGTCATCCATAAACAGAAATTCAGCCCCCATGGCGCCCCGAAACAAACGTACACGTTGTTCCAGAATGACATCCCGATAGATGTGGCCCGTCATCGTTACAATCTGAACATGCAGGTCAGTTCTGGAACCAAGAATAATTCCTCCCCAAACGAGCCATCCTGCACCACCGTAACGGTGTCGTTCAAGGCTGTTCTCTTGGTGGTAACGGGTACCTGGCGCTCTCCATATGAAAGTCCGGCGAGAATCAGACTGCAAACTAAACCTGGGCTCGTCGGAAAACATCACACAAGATCAATGCTGCGGTGTCCACAATGCATGCTCTCTGCTCCAGGTTAATCGCAGGCGACAGTGAGTTGCGGTAAGGGGAACACATCTGACAGGCCTACGAGCATATAGACCAATGTGCCCTAAGCGTCTGTACACGGTCTGCCTTGAAACTGTCGTACAGGTAGCTGAAGAGAGCTGACAAGACAGTTCTGATGCTGTGCTCCGTCTGTTTCTTTTGGAAGTAACTGCCAAATATCGGTCCTCATTCGGCGTTGTAACTCGAGGGCGACCTGTGCTGTAACATCTACTCACATTACCATCATCTTGGAATCGTTGCCAAAGCCTGGAGATGACACTCTGGGTGATTCCCAGTTCCTCGGATACTTCCAGTTTTCCGATAATTCTACCACGTAAAAAATCATCCAAATGCTTCCTTTGTGCCATAACTATGCGGTTATTGCACTGAAAGGCTTTTAAAGCGCTTGTGAACAATTTTACTTCTTTGTCACCATTCCTTATATACCCCTATCTTACACTCTCGTCCATGTGACGTACTATCCGTGCCATCTGGTGGTTTCCTGTAATTTGCATATTCTTCTTCAAGGTATGTGTGATAATTCTACAGGTGAAATTTTTATTTTATAGTTCAATTTCTGTGTGATTCTGAATTATCCTTAATTTATGGACATGAGGGTAAATTAACTAATTAAAGAAGCAACTTTAAGCCTAAAAAGAATGCTGAAATTGTTTATTTGAAGCACAAAGTAAAAAGGAGAATATTATTTTCCCTTTCAATCTACTAGTTATAATCCTATATAAAAATGAGTTCAGGTATCCGAACACGTTCGGAGTACTTTTTAACAAAATAGCGTATTTAAACATTATAAATGAGTTTTTAGGACTCAATACCAATAAATGCTAATACTTAACTAACAATATTTATATATATAAAATAAATTACCTAAATTTTACAAAACTCACAATTATAAGGGAAATTTGAGCAATATTTTTGACGAACTTCAAAGCAATTAGAGAAAAAAAAAAGTAATAAACTTTTATTTTAGTAAAAGTATTATTAAAACAAATTAGATGCATTTATCTAGAAAATGTACTAAAACTGTAATGTTTTATTACCATTTGAAAATTTTAGTGCTGATTGAGTAAACATTATAAGAAATATGAGATTCTTTGTGAGACAATTATTTAAATAACAAGCTATAACTGAAAAAGTATTCATACAACAAGAAATATTTTAGTACATTCTCCAGAAAGTAACGTAAATATCAGGTTCAAAAGGTTTTATAGAAATACATTCGTAACATTTTGAGTTATCACACTCGCTTGATAGATTTTGAGGAATTCAAATGCCCACTTCTGTTAGGTCAAAGACCCACTTCCGCTTTATTAATTAATGCTAATTATTAATTCAATAATTTATTTCGTACTGTTTTTTGTCAACAAAATCAATTGGTGTTGTCTTGAGGTTATGATACGAGTTGGGGGACTTTCGACCATGGACCCCCCCCCCTTCTTGAAAAATTTTTGTGGGTGCTACTGAGTTGTTATCATTCAAATGAAGGTTCCCTAAAATCCAAATGAATTTTCTCACTGGCATCAATCTTGAAACAAACCAAGTTATAACTGTGTGTCATGCTTCAAAAAATTAGATGCACGTAGTATTAGTAAAGCCGAATGAAAGCATCTTGAGATCCCCAAAAAAGGCTAAATTGTAAAAAATAATGAAAAAAAGAAACTTAGAAGAGCTTTTTGTAGAAGCAGAAAATAAAGAAAATGTTTCATATGCTTCTGGAAAGTACTAAAATGTAAATGCTCAAAAATTACAAATTTTTACTTTATAGCCTGTTTTTCACAAAATGTAATATTTTTTACTTTATGTACCTTTTTATAAAAAGCTACTTATTATATAATCCTCAAATTTTCAGTGAGCGCGCTTTTAACGTGGAGGGACTTAGATATATCTAGCAAAATTTTTTAGAGATAAGGCTTTTTTAAACGAAATTTTAGGGGATTGGACATTTTGTGAAAAATTCATAATTAATTTAATTTTAAACAAAGAAACAAAACTCTCCGTTAAGATTTTATTGATAGTACACATGACCTGCTGTAAAAATTTTATCCATCAGAAGTAAGTAGTTTCTTAATTAAACGTAAATAAACTTACGCAATTGAACATAGGTTCCTATGGACGTGCCGGGCCCCCTTAAATATCATATTACGATTTGTGAAATATACGTATGTACCCAATGGAGTTAGTTCCCAATGGAGTTATTGTTCTTGTTCGCGTGTTTTTGACTTAGTAAGTTAGAAGTGAAGAGAATAGATAACAGAAAGTTAGAAGGTTAGTTAACTAGAGGTAACAAGAAAGATAAAAGGCGAAGATTACCATAAATGGTTAGAAAGTCTTTGTAAAAGATTATAGTCAGGAAGTGTTATAGATAAATTGAATTGATTAGAAGACTGCCCAAGTTCAGGTATTGTCACCTTCATATTAAGTCGATATTTAAAGTATTAAAGTGGTTAAGGGACATTAGTTATATATCTACCGTGTAAAGTAATATATTATGGTAGAAATATTATTATAAAGAGGTTCATTTAATGCATTCTCCCAAAACGCGACTCTCGTCCCCTCCCTCTGTTGTCTGACTGGATCATCCTATTGTGTTTGAGTCGATTAAAGCGATAAATAAAATAATTGGAATTTATCATGTCGAATAATCTTTCACTTCCTTCCACACCTTTAGCTGGGTGGTCATAGCATAGAAGGGAACTAGGTTTGTTGCAAGTTATATAAAATAAATAGATGTTAATTTACAAAAAAGGTGTGAATAATTACTTCTTATAATAATACATAGTGTTTATGAATTTAAAATTTGTTTTAAGTGGTTTTTAAAGTATATTGACAGATAAATCTCCATTTATAACGAATTTTTTCACATAGCAGTGTTTTTTTTCGGGATTTAACGACTTTGTTAAATAGAAATCTGACTGTATTTACATTATATTGAATTGTGGTAAAAAATGACACCAATATGGAAAATAAATTTTTGCATGGGCATAAATTTTTCCATATGTTGTATTACTAATACGTGATTAGGCATGACATTTTACTGATATCAGGAAAAATGGCCCCTTGATGGCTAACAAATTATTAAATGATATTTCTTACCATAAAACAGAAGTCTTCAATCTGGGTTCCGCAAATGATCACCGCTTAGCGAAAGCACTAAATTTTTTTAAAAAAAATTTTTGATTTTTTAAAGCCTGTTTGCTTGTAAAAATAAATATAAATAAATAAATGTTAAAAATAAAATTTTAAAAATAAAAATAAATAATTTTAAATAATAAATTTTAAATTTCATAAAAATCTCCTGATTTATATAAGTATGAAAGAATAAATCAAAAGGGTTGCCAATGAAGGAGGAACAACTTATCGACCTATCAACATATTCGAAGTTAAAGTCTAAATTTAAGCAGGAACAGCTGCTAAATTTTAGGTTGAAAATTTGCAGAAGTTTCTCACACAGTGATAAACATTTTAATGCCATTCAGAACAGTGTATTTGAATTTAAAATACAGTCTGATCTCTATTTAAGAAAGTCTTTTTAATTACCCTTTCCCTACTTCATCAATACGTGTTATCAACGACTCACACCTTCCATTTAAAATACCAAAGTTTTATGTCTATAAGTTTTAGTATTTTCAATTCACTTTGAACATCATCATTACAGGATATTGCAAAATTCCTTACGTATATTTTTATTGTTATAAAAATACACAAAAAATATCTTTGATGAATTTACGAAGTTAATTTTATGTCTAATTTAAATGGAACTCTGTTTTTAAAAGCTATAACCAAAGAATCTCTTTTTTTGTTTTCATACATATGAATATTTATTTATTTTGATATAAAACCAAAAGTAATAAACATATAGAGTTATTCATGAGCATTCAAATGTTAACAATAAGCTGTTAGGAAAAATAAAATGTCTATTTTACAAGCTGTGTATTTAATTTAGAATAATCCTCAAAATCTACTTTGTACTATATCTACTTTATTTATAATTTAAAAACAACCCTGAAAATTTATAAATGCAAAACTAGACATAATCAACATTTCACAAAATAAATTTTTTTTTTCAAAATTTTGTAACAAATCATTCAAATTTTCCGTAATTTTTGCACAAAAAAGGTTCAATTTTCAATAAATTTGAACATATAATATAAAAAAAATACATTCTTCGAATAGAAAAATTAGTTTTTTTACAATACATATTGAATACACTACGAATTTTGAAGAAAGTGTACCTGAATCACAGTTACATCATATTTGTTGACAATTTTAAAATTCAATTTTCTAGCGTTCTTTTGATAGAATTCTCATAAAGAATGCATCTATAGAAGCAGCAAAGTGGCCTCTATTTTTTAAAAGTAAAACTTTAAAAAAATGCAAAATTTAAAGCACCTTTAAATCCGAGTTACCTTAATATTACGTTATAAATTTTTAATAAAAAATACAGCACTTTTTTTCTTTAGTTAAAGTACCCATAATATGTTAATCTATTTTAAATAATACTTTAAGATTTCTGACTATTTAAAATTGTTAATTTGGCAAAAAATTGACAAATTTGTTTCGTGATTTTTTTATAGACCATCTTATTAGCTTTATAAAAATACCACGTTTATTATATTACGTTCAATAGAACAAAAGCTACACGTGTTTTAGTAAAAGCATATGCCATTACTTTAAAGAAGATGTCATACTTTAAAACGCGTTTTATTCGAAACGTGTTTTTTTTAAATGCTCAAACGGGGACAGCCCCCATAAACCCCTTATAGTTTCAAGGGTTCCGTGAGTCGACAAAGTTTGAAGACCACTGCGTTAAAATAAGTAAATTGCTTAGAAATGTTCACTATCTGACGAATGGATGAGAAATACTTAAGTTTAAATTGAATTAGTTCCTATAAATTTTGAAGCTGAAAAGTCAAATCGATTAAGAGTTGAAGTATTTGCTAATTAGTAATGGATATAACCCCAACTTCCGAATACTTAAAATCTTTCCAAAGCGCAGTCAGAGGAATCGATTTTGTGCAATTTTAGCTGAATTTATAAATTTGACTTTCAAACTTTCCTCGCTAATGTCGAGTTACTTTAATGGGAGAGTAATCTCACAAGGCGGGATCACATCTCTTATTGAAAAAGAAAGAGAGATTTTTTTTTCAGTTTACCGAACTGGCCTTCACATCCGCTTCTACTGATTGAATAAAGGACCTCAGCATTATGCTTTTCCGAGAAGTCTTTAAGTTTAGTCAGAGAAGAGTTTTATTCAAACTTCCAGGTCTTGCAAAAAGAAAAAAAGTGATATTCAAACTTCCAGGTCTTGCAAAAAGAAAAAAAAGTGATATTCAAACTTCCAGCACAGTGATTCTCAAAACCGTGGTGCGACATTCCCGTCCACCGTTTTTTTTTAAAAATTTATAACTATACTAGCTTTTACTCGCCCGCTTCGCTGGGTCTTCGATAATGTTTTATAAATTTTTGTTGGTTATATATATGTATACATTTTTGATATTTAAGTCCTAGCATTAAGAATTCGATTGTATTGAAAAATATGCGCCCCTTACGTTCCTCAACGCCACTTGGGAGTCGATTTTCACGAAACTCATTTTGTGGCGTATCTGTATTTTATGAGAGGAATCTGCTTACCAAATTTCAACACTGTGCGTCTAATAGTTTAAAAATCGGAATAATTATTTATATCTCCCCTTAACCCCCTGCAACACCCCTTGGTGGTCATTTTTCCCAAAACCCATTTTGTAGCGGATATTTACTCCATGAAAGAAACATGTCTACCAATATTCAAGCAGGTTGGTCAAGTAGTTTAAAAACGAAAATATTTTTCTATTACGCCTCTTAACCCCCCCCCCCCCCGCAACGCCACTTAGGGGTTACTTTCCCAAAAACCATCTTGTATCTGATCTCTACTCTATGAAAGGAATCTATTTATCAAATTTAAAGACTGTGCGTCTAATAGTTCAAAAATGGAAATAATTATCTATAACGCCCCCTTAGCCCCCGCAATGCCACTTGGGGGTCTACTTTCACCAAACTCATTTTATAGTTGATCTCTACTCTATGAAAGGAATCTGCTTACCCAATTTCACTATTGTACGTTGAGTAGTTTAAAAATGGAAACAATTACTTATAACGCCCCTCACCCCCCCTTGTAACGCACCTTGCGGTTCGAATTTCGTAAAAAAAATCTGTTCTTAGCGGATCTCTACTCCATGAAAGGAACATGTCTACCAAATTTCAAGTCTGTAAGTTGAATAGTTCCGGAGATATCGTGATTAGCCAGTCAGTTAGTCAGTGAGTCGCTTTTCTCCTTCATATGTATAGACTAGCTTTTACCCGCTAGTATAATTATAAATTTAAAAAACTCGCATTGATGTCATCAAATAACTGCCAAAGTCATAATAATTTTCATTAGAAAGTAAATAAAATAAAGCAATTTTTTGAAGTGAAAACTTCTTTAGCGGCGTTGGGCACTTTTTGGTAGGTGAAAATCTTATGAGTTCGCGTCACCGACATGCTCCGACTGGAGCACGCGCAGTGTGCTGTTCGCCTTAGACACTATTTGGATGGGTGAAATCTCTTGCGTTGGCGTCACCGACATGCTTATAGCAGTATATCTGTAGCTATACAGCTGACGTATAGTGCTGTGTATATCTTATTAGTGAAACTGAATGGATTTCGTAAAAAGTTCAATGTGTATATACTGCGCATTGTTGAAATAGTGTTTTGTTTGATTATTATTTGAATCGTTTAAATGAAGAATCAATGTGAGTACTAAATAAATAAACTAACATTTTTAAGATAAAAAATAAATATCACAACATTATTTTAAATACTCGTATTTATTTTGGCGTCTGAAATTTTTTTTAAAAAAAATTATTTTAAATCTTTGAATTTATTCTGGCATTCGAAAATTTTGTATTATTTATTTTCTAATATTTAACCTCTGCAATGCATCACGCAATCCGGATTTGTATTTCACAGTGGCTGAAACGTTTTCTTACTACCATGGTAAAAAAGACTTCTAACTGTTCAATCATATTTTTATCGTGGATTTTGAAATTAAAAATTTTACTAAATCTAATAATAATTCGAGATTAATGTGTTAAAGCTTAAAATATGGTTATTAATGCAAATAAACATCATAAAAGATCAACAAGTCATCGAGAGGATCTAACTTTAGAATTGAAAAGGTTACAAAACAATACACTACAAACGGTGGTTTTAAAAATATATATATAAATAAAAAAATTGATATTTAGTGTCAGCTGAATTTTAAAAAACATATAAAATTGTTTTAAGAATAAATTAAAAGTTATTTAAAAGCAATTTTTAGCAAAAAATATCATGTTTTCGAAATATTTTCCATTTGAGGTAAAACTGAACTTTTTGTGAAGATTTCCTCCAAAATGCAGGTAGATTTTTTTAAAAAAAATCTTTTTGCAAACAAATTTACTAGGTAAAATTTGAAAAAATCTTGTTACAAACTAGCGAAATTCAGGAAAATTTGTAGGGAAATTCGGGAAAATTTAAATATGATTCGGCTCATCTAGGGCATAAATGCGACCCAATGCCGAAAACCCGAGATCAATTGGTTGCTTATTGGCTGAGAAAAAGGAACGACAAAATATGGAACGAAGACGAAGACTAAATTTGCATCCTAATAGCGCTTTTGTTCCGCTACGTGAAAAACGCGCTAAAAATAACAAAAAAAAAAAATTGCAATTTTCTCGTGTAATTAATGTACTAGGGTGAAAACAAAATCACGCATTAAATAAATATCAATTAGTAATACGCGTTCACATTAGTAATTCTTTAATTTTACAAAACAATCAGGGCCCCAAAAGATTCTTTGCACCCCAGAACGGCCATTTTAAGAATCAGAAAGCACAAGGCGCCAGCCTCACAACTTTCCATCCTCGAAAACTCGTCACTCATTCTTTAAAAAAAAAAGTCACAGTGAATATAAAATAAAATAATTATCTAAGGAAATTAACAAATATTACCTCGTTCTGGAGTCCTGGGGAAATTAGATTTTCTTCAAAACTTTTATAACTGAAGCAAGTAAACTTAATAAGAGCTTCTCAGAGTAATGCGCTACCGACTATGTGATACACTGTTTTACTTTTCCTTACAATTCTTCAGGTTCGCGTAGGAGATCAGCCAATCCCATGCTAGGTTTAGGGGAAAAGAGGAGTTAATCCTGCGTTTATCCCCTCTGGCAATTTTTTGAGAATCATAAGAGCAAGTTTTAGATCCATTAGAGATCATGGGTTACAGTTCTCCAAGAAAAGATACCATACATACTTTTGCGTATCTTGAATAAAGAAAACAGAGAGGAAACCTTTTGTTTGTATGTAAGGAACGACAAACACGGGACCTACATCCATTTATCAAAACATCAATCCTCGTTCAAGGGATTTTCTTTGGCCAAGATACTTTGAATTATCCCTGCGAAATGCTAGGTATTTTGTGTCTAGGGGAACCAGGGGGAAAAATGAAGTGAAGGGGTGTTAATAATAAAGGGAACGTTTCTAGAATGTAACAATAACAGACAGTAAAGTAATAAATAACAAGAACCAATAGATCAAGGACCTTGGATCAATGGCCTAATAGAATAGGTCCGGACCCCCAGGACACCCCCCCCCTCTTGTGTGCGCCACTGATTTAAACTCATTACAAACATTTTTATTGGGTATATATATATATATATATATATATAACGTAAAATTTAATTAAGTACTTGAAATTAACAATTTATTTTATTAATTAATGCTAATTATTAATTCGATAATTGATTTTTTACTCTTTTTTGTTAACAAAATCAGAAGAACCAATTGTTGTCTTGAGGTATGATACGAGTTGGGGGACTTTCGACCATGGACTCCCCTCTTGAAAAATTTTTGTGTGCGCTACTGGTCCAAATCTAATTTAAAGTTACCGTTGAACCTCCATATTAGGAACCTCTATGTTGCGAATTTTACTATAAAGCGAACTTTTTCCTTGAACCAAGAACATTTCACGATTTTCTTCGTAAAATAGCCTCCCAACATCGAAAAGTGCATTTTATATATAACGAAATTTCTCTCACTTGTGATTCAATTTTTTTCTCCCTATTTTTAAAGTATTTCTGGACATTTCAAGTTATTCTCTCTTTTAATTCATCTTATGGTAGTCATAAATCTTGAACTGGTTTTAATAGGGGCTTAACTCGCCTAGAGCAATAGAATTCTGAGCATTTCATCCAAGAAGTGCAACTTAAAACCCTCATTTTCCAGTTCACTGGAAACATCTTCGATATCTCCTTTAACCCTAAATGGAGTCTCGTGTCCTTGAGCTAGTCTCCGTTCATTTGTAATGTTGATCAGTCATACTGGTAACTTCGTTTCTTGTAGCTCAAAAATGTGAACTTTAGGGATTGAGATGCTTTAGTGCTTCAAAAAAGGTGTCAAGAACCTTTTCTTGTAGTTTTTTTATATGTAAGCATAATTATTTTTAATACATAGTGTTTATGAATTTAATATTTGCTTTACGTGGTTTCTAAAGTACATTAAAAGATGAGCCTCTATATAACGAATTTTCCATATAACGAACTTTTTTTTTCGGGATTTAGCGACTTTGCTTTATAGAAGTCCGACTGTATATACAACCTGTGGCCAGAAAGTTTGGTGAATGAGCTTGTAGAGGTTGCTGCTGTACTAGTAGAATATCAACGCGTCACGCATGGTGAAGGTCAATATCTGTTTGAACATGCTTGTAATTGGCAAGGTACCAAGTGCGTTTATTCCCTGTTAGCTTAACATTGAGCGCGAAAGGTTTATTGTGGATTGTCAGGGTGTACAAAATGGATGCCATACACCACCTTGGCTGTACGGCAGTTCCTGGCCGCGAATGGAGTAGTGACACTTGATCCCCCCCCCCCTTTATTCATCTGATTTGGCACTTGCTGACTTCTTCCTGTTCCCCAGATTGAAGTCAGCCCTGAAGGGAAAGAGATTTACGGACATCACCGACAGTCAAAGCAACGTGACGACCGAGCTAAAAGCTCTACTTTTTTGTCTTTTTTTAACATACAACTATCTTCAAAAAGGCTACATTTTCGTTTTCGGGGACTAAAAAATTGCAACGAAAGAACTGAAAACTGAGTGAGTGATTTTTTAATTCGCACTGTTCGCCTATTCGAGGGTTATTGGTGATGGACCTCGAAATTTTCAACCATGGTCAAGTGACGAGGACGACACCTGCGCTTTCACCCATCTCTAATAATTAGAACACCACACCAACGCAAGAACAAATTTCGAAAAAGGGAGTTTTAATGACATAGTTAAAGAAATCACTCACATCGAGCACATAAGTGCTATCGGCCTGAGTGAAACACGAAATTTCCATGGGGATGAAGTTATTCACTCGGTAAAAGCCCGTGCAACGCCGGGCTAAGCGGAGAGGAAAGAAGCAAAGAAATCAAAGTAATTTCGAAAAATAATATTAGAAGTGTTGAATTTGTGAAGAGAAGGGAAAATGTTAAGCGACAAAGCCATGACACGCACTCACGGGTCATGCACTCACATCGTACGCGTCAAAACCACACAAAAGTGTTGGCGTCAGAAAGAAAGGAGGAAATTAACATGGGGATTAAGTTATACCCTCGGTATAAGCCCGTGCAACGCCGGGCCATGAAAGCTAGTCTTACACTATTAAAATTCGAATGTAAAGAAACGTATCCATCTATCTATCTATCTATGTGCGTCTATCTTCTCACGAACCGCACCACGCAGAAAGTCGCGGAAGGTACCAAAAGATCGGGAATTTTCCGGGGAAGCCGTATTGCCTATTTATATTACGATATTGTAATTAGTTGAAAAGATATTAATTAAAAACCTTAAAACGCCTAATTGTTTTACTCCTGCCGGTTGTTTACTTGGCAGTACTTCCGTTCCGTTTCGGCCGAGCGGTGATTCGACGTTTTCCACCATTTTAAAATTGCCATCCAATTTGCTGTGTTGAAACCAGACAAAAAATAATTACAGAATCTGAAAGATCATTTATTTCGCCACGATACGGTACAATATTTTTTGTAAAATAACGATATTTTCTATTTTTTTCGAATTTTTTAAAATAGTGTTAAAACTGATGCGTTTTTATGAAAATTATTTCTAAATCGTTGGGTATGAATTACTTTTCGTGTTATTAAATCGATATTCTACACTAATTAACTTCAAGCCTTTCTCTTTTAGATCCATTCATTTAAAAAATAAAATTCTCAAAACTTTTTTTTAAAGAATTTTTAAAAAGTAGTCCCAATTTTTACTTCACATTAAATAACTTCGTCGTTTATGAAGGTAATCTCACAAAACCTTTTTTCCGTGTGTAAAGCTATATTATCCGTAACATATACGAAGATTGAAAAAATTGCTTAAAAATTACGGATTTTAAAAAACATTTTGTGATTTTCGTAAACCGTTGTTTTTCTGAGAAATAACTTAAACAGTAATTTTGTATATTTTTTATTTCAAAGTACGTTATTTTTGAAAATAGTTTGTGAAGTTTGAGAGCATTAACTTAAAAATTATGCCCTAAAAATGAAGGTAATGAGTTTTAAAATAATTAATAATACGCGATTTTACATTTAGCCAAACGTTGGCGTTGAAAATTAGCTTTGCGCCAAAGACTTTTGACTCGTTTCGCCGTCGACCGCATTTAACTCAAGGGTTACACTAAAAAATTCTGCCTTAAACAGGGGGAAATCAGTAACTTTGGCGAGTAAAAAAAAAAAATGCGAGTGAAAAAGTTATTTTTTCGTCAATTTTTCTTTATATAATTTTCAAAATTAAATAACTATATATGTCAGATTAAGATAATAAAATGCATTAATTGATTTTTGAAATTCATTTTAAAATATTTATCAGTATCGAAATTTTTGTTCCCTTTCATAAAACTTATAGTTTACTTTAAAATAATGCCTAATGTATATATTTTTTTTTTGACATATAATTTCATAATAAAATCGAAGAATTTGCCC